>VCAZ01000054.1:1553066-1640566 GCA_005784505.1 Bagarius yarrelli | reverse complement strand
GCCTCTTCCTGTCTGTGAGACATGCTCTCCTCTGACAGAATGCCCAGGTCCATTTCAGGCATTTCGTTTTCCAGCCCGATGTCGTTCTCGCAGTACAAACACTCCTACACACACAAACACACACCGATTTAATCATCTATCTTAATAAATGTAATTCAATAAAAGGACATGATTACACATCTTTATACACAAGCAGAACCTTTTTGACCGGGCCTAAAGCAGTGAAGTCACACCCCCTTTCACTGGCAGTATTACAATGTGTATTTATAATATGACACACACTCACACTCACACACACACACACACACACACACACACCTTGACATTGATGGCTTTAGGTAATCCTCCTCGTCTCATCCACGGGTGCTGATCTATAAGTTCTCGTCTCTGATCAGAGGTAAACCGAGGCTGAGTTTTCTGCAGCTGCCGCAAACGCTCTCGATCCTCCCGCAAGACCCTCTCCATGTCCCTATACACACACACACACACACACACACACACACAGAGTAATGAAAACACTAACCCTATACACATAATTCATACATCTGAATATTCAGAACCTGCTCATGCACACACACACATGGATTGGATGAGCTGGTGTCTCTGTGTGAGGCAGAGGTCACTCACCGGGACGGGACCTGGTAAGTCATCATGGTTTTCTTATCCGTGTTGGCCGTGAGCAGCCAGAGAGGATCCTGCAGAACATATTTAAAGTTTTGTGCGTCTTCTGTCCTTTTCTCCTTGTGCTCATGCTCAGAAGAGTCCACGCTACCAAAATATTTGCTGCTTCCTGTTGGAGGTGAAAACGGAAGAATTGTGGGTGATCCACAAAATCTGATACAGAAAAATTAACTCGAATTTGAGGTCCGAGTAACCGCAGGTTTACCTGTGCCACTGTTGGAGGTGTTGCAGCCGTGGGAGGCGGAGCCTGTGGATGTAGAGGTAGCCGATTCGGAGTCCTCTTGCATCAGCAACTCCATCAGCTCACTGGACGACGAAAGGACATCACTCGGAGCTTTGTCTTCGACACAACATGGCTGCAAGAGCGCAGAACGACACATAATAATGTTTCTCCCTCACACTTTTTTCATAAATAAACACACACACACACACACACATATATATGCTTCGATTTACACTAGCTACATTATCCTAATCGCTGTTCTAACCTGCTTCATGTCATTGGCGCTGTTGCTTTTCTCCTGTGCTGAGCCGCAGTTCCCCCGGGAGCCTGAGGGTGGCGCTGTGCTGTGCGAGTCCGCTTTCTCTTCCAGCTGCAGTAGGTCTAGCTGTAAAGGAGAGCTGCAGTGGGAGCCGAACAGAGGGGGAGTGCGAGAGACAGGAGACGAAGAAGGAACCTCGGCTGATTCAGGAACAGGAAGTCTGGGATCAGGGGTAATCCTATATGAGTGCGGAGTCTGCGGAGGTATTCTCATCTGAAACGGAGGGGGAGGAGTAAACGGAGCTTGGGGTTGAAAGAGGTTTTGGGCGATGTAGATGTGTTGGGGTGTAAACGGTTGCTGGGAAGTGTACGATTGTTGAGGTTGCAAAAGCTGCTGGGCAGTGTAGTTTGGGTGTGTTTGTTGAGGTTGCAGTGGATTCTGGGTGCTGTAGTTTGGCTGTGGTTGTTGAGCGTTGGCACCTGGCTGTTGCTCTGGGTAGAAAGGTGGGCCTGCTGGCATGCCAAGCTGAGGAAACATATAACTGGGTAAAACGAGTGCCACCATTGGTGCAACCATTGGGGCTGGGAAATGTGGAGCAGTGGGTGGCGCCCCAGATGGTGAGGCATCAGAAGTAAGACTGACAGCATGGGGCAGTGTTGTGGGGTAAAAACTATAACCAGGGACCCCAGCAGGGTATGGTACAGAGAAAGCAGACTGAGACGTCTCAGATGGCGACCATGATGTCTGGTTAAGTCCCTGAAGAGGTGGGCGGAGCCTGCGCTGGGAGACGGGGCTGTCTGACGATTCGGGTTTCCTGATTCGGGGTTTTTTGGACTTTCTGGTTCTGCCGCTCCTTTTTGCGGTCGGTTCTGCTCCAGATGTGCCGGGTTTGGCTGGACAGGTTAGAGATGGCACTAAATGGTGGAAGGCAAAAAGGAACATTATATTATGTATATATTATACAATATATATTTTGATATATGAATTGTTAATGCTGTCAGCTTTAAAAGAGAATCCCAAACAATGACTAAATTATAAACAGATTTAACATTTGGCCCTAAAAAAATGAGACAACTTACTAAAATAAGCGCAGCACAGTATTCCCATCTGTGATAAAAGCTCGGTGAAATGAATCGCTACTTTTATTTTGAAAAACAGCATCTACAAGCCATGTTTGAAAGGGCATGTGACACAGGAGTCATGCGCAGCGGCCATTTTGTTTGTTTTGTGTACTAATTGCTTTGTGTTAGCACAGACCCCACAACTCGCATTCTGAGCTCTGCTCCTGCTACATTCCTGGATGATTATCAACATATAAATGTGTCTGGACTTTATATTCCACTGAATTTGATTGTTTGGATCATGATTTTTGTTGGAATTTTATAGATCAGTAGCTTTATATGTGATCTTTTTTTTATAGTTTTGTGAACATATGTTTGATTGTATCTTAAAATAATTTGCATAATTTATTCACAAGAAATACAAGCTTTCCAAAAAATGTAACGTTTACCTTTTTTCTTTCTAACTGCTGTACGACACAAAGAGTTAACTCAGGGAACGAAGTGTCCCACCGGAGGGACACTTCGGGACACAACATGGATTACGATTTTAATCTATATTGAGTGAAAATGTCCAGTGCTTTTTATCATTATGGATATTAAGTTTATCGCGATTTAATATGATATCATTTATCGACCCAGCACTACTGTAATAACTTTCCTTCTATGACCCCTTCGTAAAGTGACTCACTCAGCAGCTGGACACCGACTTACACGGCTAACTTGTAAGATGTTATATAACTCTTTTATGACATTATAATATCTGTGATATGAATCCTTCTATATTTCAGTGCTCTATCTGTCAGTGTATGCATTGCATGTTAATGTGTCTTTACCCTCATGATCATGTCCCTCGTCTCTTTCAAGGCCCTCTCGCCCAGTTTTCTGCAGAGTGCTGAGACACAGGTCTTTGCAGCGACTCAGAAACGCTTGTTCCTCCTTCTGTGTGTGAGCTGCCAACACCTGTTTGGTCAGACCCAGTTTCCTATAGGCTCCCTGCTCGGCTGTGGGCGGAGTCATCACATTTACTGGCACAGGAGGGACGGGGCTCTCAGCGACATCCTCAATGATCTCTGCAATCACAAAAAATAACATTCATTCACAGTTAAATCTATACATATGTTGGAAATCTGACTTAGTAGTTATATGAACACTGTATGTGTGTGTGTGAGCGTGTGTGTGTGTGTACCTGATTCCGGCTGTGGTTTCTTGTCCCCCACATGTACAATAGTGCTGCTGTAAGAACACTGCGATGTTATGGATACAACACTTTCTGCTTTAGTAGGCAGGGCTAAAGGAGCCAAAGCCCCGCCCACTACATCAGATGGAGTCTTCTCATTGGTCTTTAAAGGATCTATAACAAAAAGACCAGAAATATATTTATATAATAGAACCACAATTAAATTCACACAAAAAACCATAATCAGATAATCAATCTGATATTCTTATATGAATAATTATATTTTGTAGAGGTGAAGAGAGCTGTATGATAAATCATATCTTTTCATTATTAATTACTAGAATGTGATTATTGGCCCACCCTGTAAACTGGGCATTGCCTCATCACATCCTTTCTTCTCCTCATCTGAGTTGGACGAGGTTGTGTTAGACGAGAACTGGTGCTTCCTCTTTGGAGTGACGGTTGTGTTACAGCTCTCCAAATACCTGTATCACCAACACACATTTGAGAAATGTTGTGCTGTAAATGAAATAATGGAGAAAATGACACAACACACACACACACACACACACACACACACACACACACACACACACACACACACACACACACACACACACACACACACACACACACACACACACACACCTGATCACACTATCCAGACAGCTGATTTGCTGGTAGGAGTACATGGTTCGGTCCCTGAGCTCCTCCACAGCTGTAGAACCAGGACGTTGCTTTGTTCCCAAATGCTTTAACCCTGCTAGAGACACAATCATACACACACACACACACACACACAAAATGTGGGGTGTCACAAAGACTCCAGTGAAAATTACATGTTTAATCCCAATTTTTTAGAACAATTTTTAATATTTTAACACACATACATACACACACACACACACACACACACACACACACACACACACCCCACACACACACAATGTGGGGTGTCACAAAGACTCCAGTGAAAATTACATGTTTAATCCCAATTTTTTAGAACAATTTTTAATATTTTAACACACATACACACACACACACACACACACAAACACTTACTCTCTGTGCCTTTTTTTTGGTCTGTTTTAGAAGTGGAGGCCTGCTGGTCCTGTGTCTTCAGCATCTGAACACCTTTACAGATCTCCTGGAATGACCTCTACACACACACACACACACACACACACACACACACTTTATGGTTATGATAGTTCATAAATGCAGAACGTTAAGAATCATCAGTCATCTTATTATAGTAATGGACGTGTGTGTGTGTGTGTGTGTGTGTGTCACTCACCGGTTTGTCCTTGTTTCTATCCTCATGCCCGGTGGTGTTGCTGTTGCTCATGACAACATTGCCATTGCTGTTGGTTTCACTGGATGTGGTCAGGTGATCATGGTTACCACCATAACCGCTGACGTGTACAGGCTACACACACACACACATTATATTAGAAACAGGCTGACATTAATGTGTGTGTTTTTGTGTGTGTGTGTTTGTACCTGCAGTAGGATTTTATGGATCTGATCTGAAATTTCCTGGATGTCCGAGTCCACGATTTTTCCCTCTGTGAAAGGAGGAGCTGAAAACACATCCTCGTTTACGGGGCCCCTGTAACACACACACACACACACACACACTTGATGAAAACTTAATTATATACAGGGGGTCTGTGTGTTTACTAAGTTCCTAAGTCTTCACTGTGATTAATCAGAACACTTCTAAAAAAACTACAATAAGTGTGATTTATGTGCGTGATATACATGTGTGTGTGTGTGTGTGTGTGTGTGTGTGTAGGACTCACGTGTGCACTTTGTGGCGTCCAATGACGAATGACACTTTTCGGCTCCAGGGGTTGATGAAACTGGACCAGCTGGTATCTATGGTAATGTACTCGCCGTTTCGTGTGCAGAATCGTATGGAGGTGTGATCAAACGGCTGACCCATGTACTGTAGAACTACACACACACACACACACACACACACAATTTGTAACACATTCCTTTGGTGTGTGTATGTGTGTATGTGTGTGTTTGTGTGTGTGTATGTGTTTTTACTTTTGCGATGCACAGCCAGCATCAGTGGTCTGTCATCAGGATAAAGATGACGAAGCAAAGGTGTCCCAATCAGGTCCTGTGGAAGATAACCTAATAGAGGCACTGCCCTATAACACACACACACACACACACACATACAGCGCATTACACACAGATAAACAAACACTCAATGAGTCTCTTATACACACTTGCAGTATACAAAGCATCACATACCTCTCATCAACATCCTGGAACACACAGTTGGGTGTGTGTGTCGTAGTGAAGATCCTTTTATCTGGTGGAATTCTGGGTGCTACACACACACACACACACACACAGAAACAGTAAAAAAAATTAACTCCAGTGTTTGAGGTATAAAGATTTTGAACTTTATGTGTGTGTGTGTGTGTGTGTGTGTGGTGTGTGTGTGTGTGTGTGTGTATACCCTCATATCCTGAGTGTACTCTCTCAGCCAGTATAAAGCAGCAGAAATGTTCCTCTGATAATTCAGGATCTTGAACCTTCATCAGATACGGCGTCAGCCGGAAGGGATAATACTGGAGATCGCCCTCTTTCTCCTTGCCACCACTACACACACACGCACACACGCACACACACACACATACGGTTGAGTCTCTACATTTTGTTATTACCCTCTAACAGTGAGTTTGCGGAAGAATAACGTTTAGCTTTAAAAAACATCTGGACGTTTTAGATCACATGATGATGTTAAACAAGTGATGGCTCATATCCTAAATCACATACTATCAACAAGCGTTGTTATGACTATGACATAGCAATGATGTTGGACGCAGGTAGATGACGTCAGCGCACTTGTTTCCACAGAATTCCATAGAACCCATGATTTTCCAGTTAGCCAAAACTAGTCAAAAGGTTAAAGTTGGATAATGTATAGGGTGTGTTTATTACAGCCTTAATTCTAATATTTGTATTAACTTATTCCCAACAGTGTATTGTTTCTTTTTTTCATAGTGATTCTCGTGCTGCACTGCTTCCAATTTTTGGATGTCGGATTTCGGTGTCTATGTACTGCCATGTTAATCTAATCTAATCTAATCTAATCTAATCTGCCCTTCAGAATCAGTAGCGCTGCCCATGGAACTCAAACTATATTAGCAGTGGCAGATTGATCATTGCTGTTGTTCAGACTGATCAGCGTAAAACCATTACAGCCCACTTTGACTACTAAAACACGCCTGTACAGTTAAAAATTAACAGTTAGAAATTAACCTGGTCCCGGACATACTTAAAAATATGTTTTTAAGGTGGACTTTGAAAAAAAAAAAAAAAAAAAAAGATCGGCTAACCCTGAAGATAACTAGCTTGTCTTAGCCCAGAAAAGAGTGGCGACGAACAGTAACAGCCTTTGAAAGTATTTTATTTATATCTTTAATGTTTTTGTAATGTTATTAGATAAATATTGATTGTAAACTGCTCCAGATGTTGTACGTGATACAGTTGTGGTAGAGTTTCTTGCTTCAATAAAATCTCTCCATCCTTAACACATCAGTGTCTCTCTGTCTGTAATTCTACACCGTGTTATATTGTGTTTTTTGTGTAGTATTGATAGTTTCTGTAATTGCAACGTAATAGTAATCAGTCGGATAAATCCCCACTGAAGGACCAACTACCAAATGCACCGCCCACCACTGTAGAATGTTGGATGAGGTTAAATGAGTGTAATTTAACAAGAAAGTTTTTTAAAGCCTGCGTTCCTGTTTTGCAAGCATGACGATTTGTCTCATAGGTTAGTCAAGTGTACATCATCCGTGTAATTCTTTTTGCGTGCTGTAATTCGCATACTATTGATTTAGACATGCAATTTCAAACAAACTCACAGAGAGTGAGAGATAAATAAGTTTCTTCAGATTTTGGCTGAGAGTTTTACCTGATTCTGCAGAAGAAAGATTTCTCCTGAACAAAATCTGCAGTCGATGACTCTGAAAACAGAACCAGATAAAGACAGTGCAGAGTTTATAATAACAGGACAGAGACTGAGAGAGAGAGAGAGAGAGAGAGAGCGCAAAGTAGACAGAAAAAAAAAGGTGATTTTACAGAGAGGACAGAGAGGCTTGTGGTGTGTATATATGTGTGTATATATGTGTGTGTGTGCACTAACCTGCCCCGGTGCACATGCTCCATGAGGGCAGTCTGTACGGCGTGGTGAAGCTGTAAAACACACTCACGTCCTGCGGTGTTAGAAACTCGACAAACTTCCTGTCCTTAAACTCCTCCTTGCTGCAGTGCAGAATCGTCGCCGCCTGCTCGGATATATAGACTATCTTTCCTGTGATCAGGGACACGGCTACAGCAAAGATATCCTACACACACAAACACACACACAAAACATTATTCTAGCAGTGCGTAGAGACTTTGATTATAATTTGATTATAATAGGATGTAGGTAAGGTTGTTTTTGTGTGTGTGTGTGTGTGTGCACTTACTGTATTCTTAAGTGTGTATTCAAAGGTGATGCTGTTGAGCTCATCGATGGTGTAAGAGGAAACATCTAGACCAGGTGGCTGGCTGTCGTTTATCATCAACATCTGATAATACTCTTCATTAGCTGCAGAGAATAAAAAAAGAATTAAACTGTGCACACACTCACACGCAGATCGCATAGACACACTCACACACAGATCGCATAGACACACTCACACACAGATCGCATAGACACACTCACACACAGATCGCATAGACACACACACACGCAGATCGCATACACACACTCACACGCAGATCGCATACACACACTCACACACAGATCGCATACACACACTCACACACAGATCGCATACACACACTCACACACACACGATAGACCCAACTCGCATAGACACACTCACACACAGATCGCATACACACACTCACACACAGATCGCATACACACACTCACACGCAGATCGCATACACACACACTCACACGCAGATCGCATACACACACTCACACACAGATCGCATAGCACACTCACACTCACACACACACAACACACTCATCGATCACATACACACACACTCACACACACACCACAGATCACATACACACACTCACACACAGATCGCATACACACACTCACACACAGATCGCATACACACACTCACACGCAGATCGCATACACACACTCACACGCAGATCGCATACACAACACTCACACACAGATCGCATAGACACACACAGACACACACTCACACACAGATCACACACACACTCACGCAGACGCATAGCACATCACACCCTCACACACACCACAGATCGCATATACACCACTCACACACAGCATCACACACTCACACACAGATCGCATAGACACACACCGCACAGATCAGATCATAGACACACCTCACACACAGATCGCATAGACACACTCACACACACAGATCACATACACACACTCACTCACACACAGATCACATACACACACTCACACACACAGATCGCATAGACACACTCACACACCAATCACATACACACACTCACACACACACAGATCCATACACACACTCACACACAGATCGCATAGACACATCACTCACACACAGATCACATACACACGACACACACACAGATCACACACAGATCGCATAGACACACTCACACCACAGATCACACTCACACACAGATCGCACACTACACACTCGCACACACACTCACACACAGATCGCATAGACACACTCACACACAGATCGCATAGACACACTCACACACACAGATCGCATACACACACTCACACAGATCGCATAGACACACTCACAGACACACACATCGATCACACGCATAGACACACTCACACACAGATCGCCATAGACCCACATCACACACAGATCATACACATACACACACACTCACACGCAGATCGCATAGACACACTCACACCACAGATCGCATAGACACACTCACACGCAGATCGGCATAGACACACTCACACCGCAGAAATGCATAGACACACTCACACACAGATCACATACACGACACACACTCACACGCAGATCGCATAGACACCCTCACACACAGATCATAGACACACAGCATAGACACACACACAGATCGGCATAGACACACACTCACACACAGATCAGCATAGACACACTCACACGCAGATCACACTCACACAGCAGATCACACGCATACACACAGATCGCATACACACTCACATCACACACAGCATATCATAGACACACACTCACACACAGATCATCATAGACACACACTCACACACAGATCGCATACACACACACACAGATACACAACTCCACACACAGACACACTCACACGCAGATCGCATAGACACACTCACACACAGATCGCATACACACACTCACACGCAGATCGCATAGACACACTCACACACAGATCGCATAGACACACTCACACGAACATGCAGATGGCATAGACACACACACACACCACACCGATCACACGCAGATCGCATACACACACTCACACGCAGATCGCATACACACACACTCACACGCAGATCGCATACACACACACTCACACCGCATCAGATCGCACATACTACACACCTCACCCACATCACACACACACACACTCGCATACACACACTCACACGCAGATCGCATACACACACTCACACAAAAGGCTAAAAGATTTTCACACACCTTTGACCTGTTTGACACAGCGCAGTGCGTAACGAAGTGTGTGTAACGTGCTCGCTCGACCTTTGCTGCGTTTCTCAGTGGGCAGGTGGAGCTTCAACTTCTTCAGGGTCTTAAAGAGCTCTTTCTGAGTCTTGGCCTTTGCTGATTGCTCACTACTGCTCACACACACACACACACACACACACATTTATAGTTTTGGTTGTTGTTCCAAGTCTCTCCATCTGTGTTTTGCTTGCCTGTATTTCTGTACTATGTATGGATGTGTATGGCTTTGTGTGTGTGTTTGTGTGTGTGTGTTCTGTACCTGCAGCCACTGGTGGATGGGTGGTCCTGTTCTGAGCTCACAAGGCTGTATGCATTAGAGCTGCTTGGCGGAGACAGACTCTGAGAGTTTGAACTGACAAAGAGAGAGAGTGAGAGAGAGAAAGAGTGAGTTAGTTAATATATTAATATTTTCGTTAATTAAGAACTCAGCACCTCTGAGGAATGTTATTGTTTATCACAGATTAATAAATGACATTTCAATTTGGAAAGTTTTTTTCACCAGACTTTGTGTATGTTAGTGTGTGTGTGTGTGTGTGTTTGTGTGTGTGTGTGTGTGTGTGTGTGTTTGTGTGTGTATGATGACTCAATCCTCTGTGACTAAAGTCTCTAAGAAACTCACAACAAAAGTCACAATTTTACAGTGAATAACCTTCATAATAATGCACATACTAGGAGACTACATCAAAATACACACACACACACACACACACACAGATGCAAGAGTTTACGACACACTTTTATTCCAACAGCCATTAAACTCAACAATATGTAATAATAATAATAAGAGGATGGTGTGTGCTGATGATGTCACTCTGTCCACCGGTCCTCCACAGGGGAGGTCTGATCTGAGAGGACTGAGACCTGAGAGGATGGACTGCTTGTTAAACTATTCTCTGATTTATACTAATGAACTGGATTCTGTTCTCACGTAAAATAAATAATAAATAGGTCAAATAAGATCAAATTAAAAAAAATTAACAATATCAAATTGCCATCAAATTAACAGTAACCAAAACCCCACCCCGCCAAATTACCTCTTGTTGCTGCCTGATAATTCTAACAGGGCCGAATCTTTGCTGTTGCCGCTCGAACTTTCCACAGACTCGTTGCCGTGTGATTCGTTGCCATGTGACTCGTTTCCATGGGATTCCGTTCCACTTCCGCTCGAATTGTTCCCGCCCATCTCCATATCCTCGTGAAGAGGTGGGCGGGAACTCAGGGAAACAGGTGGGTCGTTTCCGCTGTCACTCCCATCTGAGGCACCGCCCATTTCGTGCAGGTGAGACATGCCGCCGCAGGGAGACCCACTCTCATCCTCTTCCTCTTCAGACCCGCCCCCCGACAGGTACGACTTTAGCTCAGGTTCACCTGACATGGAGGAGGTCAAGGGGTTTGAAGGGGTCACGTGGTACAAAACCGGTCACCTGACCCGACTCATGGCATCGACATGGCAGAGCAGTAATGATAAACCTGAGACAGACAGACAGAGACGGAAAGAGAGAGGAAATTTAAAGACATAAATGTCTCAATAGAGCTTATATTGTTTGTCACAGACAAATTATATCATATGTGTGTGTGTGTGTGTGTGTGTGTGTGTGTGAAAGTTCAATCAGCTTTAATCCAGGCTCAGGTAAATATAAAGTGAATTTAAGGTTTCACTAAAAGCAGTCTGTGAGTCAGTGAGCATTATTCTCGGATTATTCTCTCACTTGTGTGTGACTGACACACTTGAGCTGCCAGGCCACAACCTGCACATCGCCCTCTGCTGGTCAAACACTTTCATAAACCCATATATATGGAGCTCTTATGTAAAACAAAGAACAGACTTAAACATTATATAAAATAATGAAGAGTTAATTAGACAACACACATAACCCTGACCTGAGGGGTGTGAATTAAAATGCTTATATAAATTAGAACATATTGTGAAAGGATCGAAGCACAAACATATAAACATGCAGCATTTTGAACATAAATATCAGTACTGTAAACCGATTCATTTTATTTCAACAAATACATAAATATTTGATATTTTAGGAAAAAAACATCTCTTACACTTATTAACCCTGTAAATTAATTTAGTGATATTTTAAGAAACTTTTCGCTCTCAGAACGTCTGCATGAAATCCCAGCAATCACATGACCTAATTAACTAATTGATCAGCCATTCTGTTAGTATTATATTAGTGA
The DNA here is from genome assembly GCA_005784505.1 of Bagarius yarrelli. Lineage (NCBI taxonomy): Eukaryota > Metazoa > Chordata > Actinopteri > Siluriformes > Sisoridae > Bagarius > Bagarius yarrelli. The sequence goes on along the minus strand of VCAZ01000054.1, from coordinate 1,628,252 downwards.
ATGTAGGTGTGTTTGCATGCTTTTAGATGTCAATTATTATAAGTAAATCAGGAATGCAGTGTGTGCTTATCAGGTTGGTATCTTTCTTCTGCCCTATTATTACTATACATTTACATAACCTTACATTACTAGTTTATTATTGTTTTATCAAGTACAGTCCTCCTAAGCACAAACAGTCGGTTAAAGCATTTAACTACATGTGGTAAAATGTTTGATTTTGTTTGTTTATGATTTGATATGTAATAAATAAAAAGTAAAACTCAGGATTTCATATAAACAGCCCCCAGAGGCTGAAAGAGGAACTGCAGCTAAAGAGGTGTTTTATAACGCAGCGATCATTTTTGTTTAAGCGATCAAACTCCAATATTCACGACATTTGTGTTAATCAGTTAGTCCACCTAATAAATAGCAGGATAAAATAATGATATATATAAAAGCGACAATGGATAAACAATCTCTCTCTCTCTCTCTCTCTCTCTCACGTTGACCTGTTATGCACTGACACAGTTATATAAATGACTGCATGTGAGAACACACACCGTGAAAACCAAGATAAAGTCTCAGAAACACACAAAAACACTTCGACAAATAGAGGCACATATCTTACACACTTACACTAGAATAGAAACTAAAGAAAAACATTTTTAGCTCAAATTCTGGCATATTTCTACGCTCGAAACTTCGCGCATGCGCAGTCCGCGTAACGTTATGCAACTTATTGTGTTATTTTTCATGAAAATTAGAACACAGTGGAATAAATTACTACAAACCTGAGTGAAAAGTGATACGTTCCGGCTCGGTTACGCAGTTTGCTTGTTGAGTTATATAAAAAAGAGATGTCTCCTCAGGTCGCAGTGAGTGAATGAAACTGACGCTCAGTCGGTTACGTGCTGCCTCGGTGCTTACGCGCGCGCTCGCTAAACAGGACGCTGACCAGCAGAGAGCGGTAAACTGATCTCTAATTGGTCGACTTGCGCGTGACGCAAATAAAGTAGGCATGATTTGAGAAAATATACGGAAAAATTGACGGAATTGTATTAAAACAGTCGTGTTGAATGTAAATAATAATTATTTATATTTATAAAATATTTATATTTATAAAAAATGTTTAATTGATTTAAAGAGCCGTCCAGCAGTTTGGCGTGTAAACTTCAGACTTCCAAATGAATCGATTCGATTCGATTCAGGATTCGACAATCTTACTGACTCTGCTAGACGCTCTAAACTTCACGGTTCAGTAAGTTCAGATAAACACGTAACCAGCTGAGAATAATAATAATAATAATAATAATAATAATAATAACAAAGAAGTGAAGAAAAATTTGTTTTTACATATCCAATCAAAATATGAATTTATTTTTTACACATAATTAAAAATATATTTCTATTATGGATTCTTGATTAATATAAATCACTGTTTTTCTTTTAACTGATCTAGTATTCTGAATAATCCTTTCACTAAAACACCAATAATGATAATTATACATAAATAATATACATGGAATAAAGCTCAGTTCCTACACCACGCTGCTGACACGTGATTGGAACCGGAGCGCGCAGGTGAGCGGGTTGTTCCTAATAAATTGGCCAGGGGGAGTTAGAAAGGTGTGTTTATGCGCTGACTTTATTGTCTGAGCAGTACTGAACGGTGCTAAAGGTTCAGCTCTGGTGTTTAACCTGGAGTCAGGCTCCTGCAGCAGACTGACGCACAAACCTCGTTCCAAACAAAGGCTCCGCTTCTATTCAGCGGGAAAAGCGGCGCATTGTTGGGCTCGTCGCCTCCTGCAGTGAGAGTCGGAGTGATGGGATGACTCACAGCGTGTTGCGTAAGAGCGCAGAAACAGCAGACTGCCTCCATCTCTTAGACTGATTCTCCAGGAATCCTTACTTAAACCCGGATCACATTTCATTACACAGCTCAAACCCTAGTCTGAATTTTAGATTAGATGATCTACTGCATTAAAAATCATGCCATGTTCAGAGATAGCACTTCACAGGAAGTAGAAATAAAAGTAGTGATTATATGTTTTTATTAAATCTAAATTTCTATAACATGTTAATAATACATTATAATAAATGCTGTAAAGGGGGATAATGTGACTGTACTCACAAACACTGAGCATTTGTGCCTATACTATTATTTTTTAATTTGTTACTTTATAAACAGATAAAACTAATAGACACCATAGTTTCAAACTCCCTGAGCCATGCAAATATCAGACTTAATAAAAATAACATCAGATCACTGCCCTCTGACAGAATCTGGATTCTGATCAATAAAATAGAACAAACAAAAAATGTGCTCCATCCTGATTTTATTTCGTATAGAACAGACACACCAGCATGTTCACATCATAACCATTAGCATTAGAAATACCACTTGTTCCAGCAGAGATCCGAAGCTCGTACTGTGACCGACTTTAGTGTTCTGTGCAAGATATCAGACGATTCATTACATCATTACAGCTTGAAAACACACACGTATAGTGATGTCACAGCACATTTCATTTCTTACACACACACGGTCAAAAAATAAATATAATAAATAAACCCGACATAAATTCGAACATATTACAGGTTGGTCACAGAAATAAAATTTCAGAATATACGTTTATTCATATTTAGCTATTATTGCACACCAAAGTTATCTTTAGCACATCACAACACAATCACTGTTCTCACACACACTCATACATACAGTATGTATATATACACACACACACACAAACTAAAACAGTAGTCATGAATAAAAGGCTCTGATTGAACAGCCCTGACGCTGAGAATTGAGGAAGTTCAGTCACATGACAGGAGAAATACACTGCAAAGGGAAGGAATGATGGAATGATGTCATTAAACAAGCAATAACATCCTAGAGGGAGAGGGAAAAGAAACAGAGTTCACAAACGTTAGCGAACAGCAGCCCGTGTGACTACTTTATTTCTCATAATGCCGTTATTGTCATAATATCAGTAATCCACAATAAACTGTGTCACATTTTTCAGCTGTTATTAACGTTTATTACAAACTTTCTGTCTCCTCTTAAAGATTTAACACTGCGTGTGTGCGTGTGAGATTTACCCTAGATTTATTCCCAGTAGTAGCGCAGGTACCAAATGGTCTCATTCTTCAGTTGCGGTCCAAACAGAGGGTTCACCTGTGCCATGAATGCAATCAACCAACTACACACACACACACACACACACACACACACGCACACACACGCACACACAGAGTTAGATTATGTTAGTAAGTTGTGGGTCATTACCTTTGTGTATCCTGAGTAATTCAGGTGTCATGTGACCCACATGTGCATTTACAGTTACAGCATTTGGCAGGCGCCCTTATGCAGAGCCAATTAATTTATCTCTTTCTACAACTGAGCAATTGGGAGTTAAGGGCCTTGCTCCGGGGCCCACAGTGGTGACTTGGGAATCAAACCATCAGCTTCAAAAGCTGTTTTATGGCAAGAACAAATTAATTTTAAAAACAGTATAAAATGACATTTCTATAGTACAGAGATTCATAACAACAAAAAGATTTTAAAATTTACTTTTGATAAAAAAAAAAATACATTTACATACACATACATTTACATCTACACATGCCATACACAGATGCCATGATGTAACTGTTCAGTTATCACTGCTGCAGAAACACGACGGCCCATTTTTGATCTATCTGTGTACACAGTAGTGGTGCACTGGATCATAAAACTTACGGTTCGGATCACATCACGGATTATTTTTCGGCTTGGCAAAAAAAGGCAAAGGAAAAATATAATTTGCTTTGCACTTATTGCAAGAAAACTTGCATCAAATAGTAACCCTATGGCGCCTATAGTTTTAGCAAAAATAAAATACATTAATTACCAACTTAATAAAAATGTTAACTAAAACAATCACTCCTCAGACATGAAAGTGTAACATGTAAAACAACCTATATAATGACATTGAAAAAAAAAAAGGACGTCTTAGCAGTCAATCGGTCACCGAAGTGGCCAGTCGAACGCCTGTCACTGCATTTACTTGGTTTCTGGCATCATCTGTTATCACTGATGTTTATATTGTGCCTCTGTAACATCCACTCTTGAGTGAATCTCAGAGAGGGCGTGTCTATAGCAACAGATTTCGCATCTCCCACTCAGCGATAAACCTCCCGGATAGATGTAGTTATGGCTTTAGCCCCTGAAGTCAAAATGCTCCCATACATGCGAGTCAAATAGATTGAGTCATCTTTTCAATCTTTTTTTGCTTTTGCTGGCCATCATTAAGTGGTGACCAGGGCATTTCAATCAGTTAAGTGGTGGCTCATTGTTAAGGTGTTGGACTACCAACCAGAAGATTCTGGGTTCAATTCCCAGCTCGACCAAGCCACCACTGTTGGGCCCCTGAGCAAGGCCCTTAACCCTCAGTTGCTCAGTAGTATAAAAAGTCGCTGTAAGTCGCTCCAAGGGCGTCTGCCAAATGCCGTAAATGTAACATGACTGCTCGGTGTAGTTTAGAAATTACTCTAAAAACACAATCTGGCAGTAAAATTGCCTTTTATTCTGCAATCTTTAAAATAAAAATATAAATCAGCAAGTTAAAAAAATAGCAATTAATCTGTGGACCAAATGCGAGCCGAACCGTCGGTCGTAATCCGTATGGATCACGGATCAACTGCAATCCGTTGCACCCCTAGTGGACAGGTTTATTAAAAAGGGTAAGAGTTTCTCATGTGTATGCGGAAAAGTACCAGCCTTCATCTAATGACTCTGACTCAGATTTATGCACAAATTAGTTCAATTCCATGGTGGAACTGGGCAGGGGAGAGTCTGAGTAATGGTAGCAAGATTTAGATTCAGATGTGTGGTCTAATTTTCAGAATATTTGAATATTAGGATGACTCGGGATGTTTGTAGAAGAATTCAATGCAAAAGATTTATTAGACGTATATTGGCTATTTTATATTTATCAGTCAGCAAAGCGCTGTGATTATCAGTGTGTAGTATTTGTGGTCCTACTCCTTTTCCTTTTATTTCTTGAATCACATTTGATATTTTCTTTGACGGAGTAATTATTGTCAGACTAGATACAAATTGATTCCAGCTCTGCCTCATTGCCTCACTTATATTCACTGCTCGTCTTAAAAAACAACATTTATTCCAGTCCAGAAATGCATTAATTCCTTGCCAAGATCTTGTATTGATGATAGGATAGACTGATAGCTGAACTGCTGAAAAGATTCCAGAACCTGCCAAAAATTCTCAATGGGGTTAAGGTTCGGAAAAAAAAAAAAATCCATTGATGGAAAAACTTGTTCATTTGATATATTCAGGTAGTCAGATGACCCCATTCTTTGGGCACTTAATGCTGAACCCGACCAACTGCAGTAACCCCAGATCACAGCACTGCCACCACAGGCTTGTACGGTAGACACTAGGCATGATGGGTGCATCACTTCTCTACGTCTCTTTTTACCCTGATACGGCCTTCCCTCTGGTACAGGGTAAATCTGGCCTCATCAGAACGCGTGACTCTTTTTCCATTGAACTCCTGATCTTTATGCTTCCTAGCATTCCTAATATGACTCTTCTGAAACAGATTGACATCTTTTCCATGACCACAGGATGTGTCCTCCGGCATGGTTGTTTAAGTAATGAAAAGCTTCTCACTGCATCACTTAGTGTTAAATAACTTGTTTCCAGCTGAAACAATCATCCGCGCAGTAATTATCCAATAAGAGACTCGAAACATTTTGCTTACATAAATCCAGGTGGTAATGTTTTGGGCAGGAAGTGCGCCTTCATGCCTGTGCAAATCTTGATTCTGATGTTTTTCTTCTGAGAAGATCTTCCTGCTTTTTTTGTGCTTTATTAAGTCCAGGTTGAAATTAAACAGAAGTGTTCACTTCTACAAAAGTCATCACAGTCACACCACGAAAAAATCAGTTAATTAATCACAATGTAAGATTAAGAGAAAAATCCATGTCCTGGATAAAAATATGTGTATGAACCATCATTCAACAGGCGCAGATCGTTTTCACTAACTAACGTTTCCATTTGCGTTCCTCCCCAAATCTCATATGAGAATAAATTTGAGATTTTTTGTCGGTATATAGGGGGAATAAAGACAGGGCATAATGTAATGTGGGGGATGTGGTAGCGCAGTGGTTAAGATGATGGACTGCCTAATTGGAAGATCAGGGTTTAATTCCCAGCACCACTAACTTACCATCACTGGGCCCCTGAGCACGGCCTTTAATCTCTAACTGCTCTGTAGTATAAAATAGATAAATGTAAATCGCTCTGGATAAGGATGCTAAATGCTTTAAATGGCGTTTTTTTTTTTTGCAAAGTTACACAGACTGCAATTAATTGTAGGTTTTCATTTATTTTAATACTACTAGGAATGACATCATTTCTTATTAATATTAGTAGAAAGCCAGAGGTTAAAACGCGAGTAAGACAATAAAATACAGGGGGAAAAATGGCTTTTATACCACAGCAATTCCACCGAATAATGACTCTCTGGGAAGAACAAGCGGAAGCACTTTGGCTCTAGTTGTAGGAGAAATGCTACAACTACACGGTTTTATGTCTTCTGACATATCAATGTCTTATGAGCTGCTGACCATCACCGCTTTTTTTTCCTGGTTATTTTTAAATGAGTTATTGTCTGCCGATAAACGTTCCTTGTGATTGATCTGGGTCTGAGGAATGAGTCTGACTTTGAGCTTTAGATCTTCAGATTAAGATTTTTTATTTACCCATGTCGGATCTGTCTGAACCTTAATAGTTTCAAACAGGATTTCTTCTGGATTTCTGTCTCTTTGATTCAGGAAGGACAGTCTTTGGTTGAGGGTGGAGGTTCTCCTGCAGTTGCCGTACTACTCGGCTTGTTCCACCATCCCCTAGGACACTAGGTAGGTCTGCCTCAAGACTTTTCTCTGTTCTGGCACCAAGATGGTGGAACGAACTTCCTATCAATGTCAGAACAGCAGTCACTGGCCGTCTTTAAGAGGCGTTTGAAAACTCATCTCTTTCTTAAATACCTTGACAGATAAAAAAAACCAAAAAAACACCCTTTTTAACAGTTTTTGTTGTTGTTGTTGCACCGATTTGTGAACTATTGCATCAGTATTGAGCTGTTTAATGATATGACTTCAAAGCACTTCTTGTACGTTGCTCTGGACAAGAGCATCTGCTAAATGCTGTAAATGTTATTACTTTCCACAATTGATTCAAGTAGGTCTGTTTTTGCATCCAGCCGATCCACATCCAAACATCCAAAGTAAAGTATTTAATTCGATTATTTTCTGGAAGTTCTGCTGTTTTAAAGATGATCCTCTTTCTTGACTGTACTTTTTTGTATATTTATTACATCTTGAGACTTTAACTCTGCAGTAACATCAGTCTCTTTCATGTCTTATAGCTCTCCGGTGCAGATTACTCCTCTGCTACGGTGTGATGGTGGTAAGATTTGATAGTAACGCCAGCAACGAAATAAGTTTTCTGCTTGGATTTTGACAAGAATTTGTCCAAAACTTAGTTTTTTAAACATCTTTTACTGTTTCTACAATCCCAGAGGTGCCTTTGTGAATAGCAAAAGGGGGCAGTTTAGAGAGTGGCATTTCAGGCAGAGAGGTTCTAAAAGTATAAAATTTGACTAATGATCTCTTTTGGAGAGTTAGCCGAGTAAGGAAGTGAGGATAATTTTCATTATTTTGCACTGCTCCAGCTTAAGGTTTTAATCTTGTTTTTGCTACCATCCACAGCAAAGCCCATAACAAGACCTTCCTAACATCTTCAACATTAACAAACTAATTAGGAAATGCGAAGAGTCACAGTCTTTATACTGTTCCACTTGTCTGGCATTAACTAAACCCTCAGCTGGTGATAGTTCATTCATCGGAGGTGGAATAAGTGCATGGAAACATGTTGATTAAAGAATTGCTGAACATAAACGGATGAAAATCCAGTGCAATTTATTTGGGTGAATAGGGTGGCCTGGATGGGTGTGGAATTTCCCGGTCCTGATAATGAATAACAGTAATAACTTGCAGTTATAACTTCACCCCAACCCCCACAAGACCGCAGCTCATACTGAACGCCCCTAGCGGCTGCCAGTGGAAGTGTTAGACAGATCCAGAAGAAATGACGGTTTATTATAATCCTTAAATAGATCATTTATTCATCCCAAAGGAAAATGTACAATTTCAAATTACAATTACAAATTATGTAAATATCACTGTGCTTAAATGTGACTATATAAAAATATCAATATAACAATACAACGACAAACATCTTTAATTTAATAAAAACGATGCCAGTCGGTTTTTGAGTGATATAAAGTGAAAGAAATCTGTAAAATATTTTGTGTGTGTGTGTGTGTGTGTAAATCTACTTACAATAAATAACAGCACACTGCAGTCAGCACCAGGCTGGTGATAATCACACTGTAAACACAATAACACCGAGTAACGGTTTTAATCGCATCATAGACTGTGTGTTCTATCAATCTGATTTTTAAAAAATCCTTATTAAAAACCATTTTACATTTTTATTAGTTTCTTTTGCGGAGGATTCGACAGTGTGACGTCCAGAAATCCAACGCAAACACCGGACAGGCAGGATTATTTTGCGTCTCCTTAGCAATTAGCCTGCTATGCTAAGCTAGCGGTGTAACTTACCCCCTGTTCGGTCCTTTAGGAACAAAAAAAGGCGCAACACCTCCGACTAAACCCCACAGTGTGGTGAAGCAGATGATCGGCAGCGCCACAGAATGATTCACCATCTTCACTTTATTCAATGTTTTAACAAAAACTAAATAAAATTTCACAGCAGAGCCTATGCGCGAACGCGTCAGAAAAGCTACCCTGCACTGCGCATGCGCGTCACTCCGGCGAGTCTCAGCGGTTACGTCACACGGAAGCATCGTGTAAATCACAAATTATGGACAATCTAGGACAAAATCTCTTAAAATAAATGTAAATATATTTAAATTTTTAGTTTTGTGTGTGTGTGTGTGTGTGTGTGTGTGGAGACAGAAAGAGGTACGTAAAATAATGTGAATAACTAATCAGAACACTCAATGCATTGACACAAATTGGACACTAGATGTCAGTGTTTCCTAGAAAACACTTTTTACACTTCTGTTTGAACAGTAAAATAATTCCAGTCAGTTATTTAATGATTTTATGTAAGTTTTCATTGAATATTAAACAATTAAATATTTTGCTAATAAATAATATCTAATGAAATTATTCTTTATATAATTATACAATTATATATAATTATATAATATTACAATTATAATATAAATATTATAATTATCTATATATAAAAATAAATCTTATTATATATAAAAAAATTACTAAAAATCATGTTAAAGGACATTTTGAAGGAAGGTATTCTTTCTCTCTATTTTCCTGAAGACATCTAGAGAAGGTTTAGTGGCAGAGATGAGTTTTACACATGAATCCAGTGTTTTTGATTTCAGGAATCATGTTTTTAGCTGTAGTTCGGTCCAAATTCAAAACTGAATTATCCAAACTATTATTAAAAATAGCTAAAAGTGTCAGAGCCACAGCAAGTGTGTGAGATGTTGGGGTGTTACTGCAGACTGCAGTGTGTTTCCAGCAGGTTGTGTGTAAATGCCAGCAACACCAGGTCCTCCTGCATCTCTCTCTCTCTCTCTCTCTCTCACACACACACACACACACACATGTATGGTGATTATTCACATTATATCAGGGAAGACTCCATGTTCCTTTGACAGAAAACCTCAGAGATGATGGAAATAAAGCAGGACGTTGCCCTTTTCCTGACTGCACACCTGCCATTTCTTTACCAGCCGTGAAGTGTGTGTGTGTGTGTGTGGGATTTACACCTTGTCATCATGGTGGACTTGTCACCGTTTGAAGCTCAGAGACAGGGCAGACATCACAGTTCGGTGGTGAAGAGATAAGATAAAGGATGAAACAGAAATGTGCTTTAAAGTACTGATGTTATTTCAGTGGAACAGAAGGCAGCGGGACGCCCCGTAAACCAGTTGAATGAGTCAGACTCTGATATCAAAGTCGATGAGATTTATTCCTTTAGGCTGTTTATTATGTGAAATTAATTATAATGATTATTTTTTATTTAATTTTCTAAATGAATTTCTGGTCTTATAATCACAGTTAAACTGCTAGCATTATATTACACCTTAATATACCATATACATCAAGATAATCATAACACTACCCCACACACGCACACACACACACACACACACACACACACACACACACACACACACACACACACACACACAGAGTAAGCCAATGTCAGTAAATTGTCTCATTACTGTAGTCCATCTAGAATCACTTAAACATTTACACATACATACGCTGCAACACACCAGATGATTTTTATTATCATTGGAGTGTAAAATGAACAGTGTGTGTGTGCGAGAGATTAGCTCTTGAATAAAGTATGAGTACTCTGATGATAATGTTGTGTGTGATGCAGCATACATGGCTGATTTTCCTTCAGAAGTTTTAAGTAACAGCACATGGCTGAGTCGGTCCTCGCTTCTTTATTTATCTATTATCTGAGATAGCAAAATATTTCATTTTCAGGCAAAAAGATGAGACAAATGCTTTAATAATAAATAATCCTACAGTTTAGAATCTTTTCTACTCATAACCGTGCCTCAGTAACGACCCAGTCATCCTGCAGTCAGACAGATTCATGAATCATCATCATCATCATCATCATCACTGTTATTTCTATTATATTAATAAGAGCCTAATTTAATAAGCCTTTTCTTGAAACTGCAGGACGTGTGTGTGTGTGTGTGTGTGTTGGCATGCAGTGATGTTAATTATAGCTGATTGATAATGTATTTGCATCTGTAAGAGAACATTAATGATTTCAGAAAACAAAAGTAATGGCGCCTTCTAAAGGAGCTCCTCGTAGAACAGCAGGTAGGCCTGAGAGTTCAGCACTCGAGATTCAGGAACCGTCTGAACGCTGGTGTCACTCACATACACCCACTGACCCGGGGAAGGGGACATGGCCTCTCGACAGCCTAAAAAACACACACACAGACACAGACACAGACACACACAAAATGTAAATGGATTAAAAGGATGGAAACAGCACTCTGTTTGTGTTTGTGTGTGTGTAATTGTGTGTATGTGTGTGTACCAGATTGACTCCTGTGTTGTTCACACTTGCGTTGTGGTGTTCGGACTTTGACGTATGCCGTGTAATGTCCGCCGCGCATCGAGCCGCTGTGTTCCACGATACCATACAGACTGTAAAGAACCTGCTCTCCAGAACCCAGACTCTGTTACACACACACACACTTACACACTAAATACATGTCTAATAAACACATTAAAACTACTCACACTAATAATACTGGATTTAGACAGAGACCTTGCAGGAGGCGGAGCAAAACGGAGCTAAATCCAAATGCAGTGGAAAATCGACATGCCGGTTCACCTTCCGTAAATTCATTCCAGCCTGATTAGAAACAAGATAATGAGTTAACTGTGATAACATTACAGCATCTGAATGTAAGTGTGTGTGTTTGTGACACCTGGTGGAAGCGTTTAAGGTGCAGTGTGACCACTGGTGGCAGCACTGATATCAGCATCTGTTTCCGGGCACTCGTGTACACCTTCTCCACCTTCTTATCTGTACCAGACACACGCACACATACACACACAGTACATATGTTATAAAGAGTTACTGCTTTACAAGTAAAAACAATTATTTCAATAGTTTAAAAGGGCACTGCATGTGTGTGCGTGTGTGTACCTCCACTCCTTCTGTGTTTGTTGCGCCTCTCTGTACAGTTCTCACACAGCAGCTTGTTGTTTCCCATCAGCAGCTCAATGGAGGTGAACTGATGTAGGCAGGACTGTACAGAACACTCTTTGGATGCCGGGGTGTAGCTGTGTGACAGCGCTTGGAACGCCCCCTGGTGTTCTCGCTCTCTGTCTCGCTCCCTGTCTCGCTCGTCCTTTTCCTTAAGTAAATTACTATCTAGTGGCATCTGCACCAGCCCTAATTTAGACACTGCGCTTACAAGTTGTTCAACTGCACTTCCTGTCTGCTCACGGGCAAAAGGGGCAGGGCTTGGTGCAGTCTGGGTGGGGTTTACACAGGAGGACGAAGAGGAGTCTTTATTGGGGGAAGTGCAGAATCGCAGCGAGCACTCGGACTCGGACGCCTCGCTGTCTGCATCGTTGCTGCTGTCCTGAGGGGACGAGTCTTTATCGCTGGCATCTGATTGGCTGCCCGCTGTGTCGCTACGGTAACCGTGCCCACTCGAAATTGTAGCGTCATCTCTTGGGGTGGACGCCATTTCATCCTGTTCTCTGCTGTCATGACAAGTGGATAAACTTCGACCCTGAAGCTTCTACACACACAAACACACTGTACTGAGCACACTTGTGTACGGAAACACTATTTGAGGTCCATCAATCAGCTTACTAAAGTCTTGGCAGTCATGATGTTTGCTAAAATCTGCTGTCCTGTACGAAACGCACAGCGTCTACCAGAGAGCACTGATGATGCGATCTCACACCAAAAACTGACCGCAATTTGTCAGTTACTGCAGGTTACATTGTAACAAAAACATGTGAAGGGAATCAGAGGCGCTAAAACACTACGTTACCTGGACACTCTGCTTCCTCCCGTTTCGTCCTGTGTGAGACAGCTCGTCGGCGCGGCCGCTCAGAGACTCTGGCTCCCGGCCCGCTTTACTTAGCCTGCTGGGGTTCGAGGGTTTGGATATCTGGATAAGAAAGATAAAACACATCAACAAGAGAGAAGGAAAATAATAGAGACAGAGAGAGACAGAGAGAGAGAGAGAGAGATTGTGGAAAATGTCTTACTCGCTCCTCAATGATAGGCAGAGAGATGTCAATGAAAGCCTCCTTCACTGTAGAAATCTGTAAAAACACACACACACACATCAGTTCAAGTGCAAGTATTTAAAACACATACACACACTTAAGTAGACACACTTACATGTTCACACTCCTCACACATAATGGTGTTCGTCAACTCGCCGACAAAGATGCGATCAACAAAGTTCATCTTCACACCCTCTCTACCGTACACTGTGATACACACACACACACACCATTTCAAATGTCTAATTGTACGAATTAATCAGGCTGTCAGAAGCTGTCAAAGGGTGTGTACCTTTAACCTGGCGTTTGGTTTCCTCATCAGCTGTTTTCTCTGTGGGATTATTAAACGCTTTCAGGATAGCAGCTTTGATTCGCTGTCAAAATAAAAAGAGGAGACAAGAGAGAGATAGAACACTAAGCAGGATAAACTTGCACCCACACACATCCACACCCACACACCTTGTTCTCCTCCATCCTGACTGAGTCCAGTAGGTAATGTAGAAGCTCCTGACTGTCCTGCTGTTGATAACCTTTAAAACGAGGTGCTCTGAAAGACAGCAAAACACACACACACACACACACACACACAGAAAACATGAATGTGTACTCTTTGTGCCCTATGTGTATGCTCAAGGTCTCTTCTTACCGGAGTAAAGAAGCTCTCTATATTTTAGTCATTATTCTCTTTCTGACAGTTTTCAGTCAACCAGCTGGGGATGCCACACACACACACACACACACATCTCTTAGGAAAGTTCATCTCGTTTATGAGGAATGCATTCATACATTTAAAAATATAGAGAAGCTGCTTTGTGATAATGTGTATTATTAAAATCTCTGTGAAACACCTACTCACGCCCAGTGGCTCAGGGATATTATGTCCTGTTTGTCCCTGGAGAAGATTCATTATTCAATACGTAATTCAACAGGGGTTGGGGCCCTTCCTTCTCTTTTTTCATAAACATTAATAGTTTAATCACAAAACCCAGACTTCCAGCTTCGTGTTCTTTATTTCTTCCTTCTCCTTCCCTAAATATGCCTGATGTTTAGCCTTTCTTAGACATGAAAGGCTGGCTTGGAGATGTGATAGACCAACACAAAGTAAGACATTAAATGTGGAATGAAAATGATACTTTTTTTTTTTTTAATTTTAAGCAAATAAAAATCTAAAAAGTGTGGTGTGCATTTGTATTTAACCCCCTGTACTCTGATACCCCTTAATAAAATCCAGTGCAATTAATTGCCTTTAGAAGTCACCTAGTTAGTGTAATTCAGTATAAATAACACCTGTTTTGTGAAGGCCTCAGTGGTTTGTTAGAGAACACTGGTGAACAAACAGCATCATGAGGACCAAAAACTCACCTGACAGGTCAGGGATAAAGTTGTAGAGAAGTTTAAAGTAGGGTTGGGTTATAAAAAATATCCCAACCTTTGAACAACACAAGGAGCAATGTTTAATCCATCATTCAAAAATGGAAAAGTATGCCACAACTGCAAGAGCAAGAAGAGCACTGGTCAGAGAAGCAGTCAAGAGGCCTATGGTCACTCTGTAGGAGCTGCAGAAATCCACTGGTCAGTTGGGAGATTTTGTCCACAGGACAACTATAAGTCGAGTACTCCACAAATCTGACTTTATGGAAGAGTGGTATAATGAAAGCCATTGTTGGACATGTCCCATTCGGACTAAATGCACCTAAATGCATAAATGCATGTGGCAGAAAAGTAACCCTGCTTATGACCCTGAACACATCATTACCTCTGTGAAACATGGTGGTGCCAGCATCATGCTGTGGGGATGCTTTTCTTCAGCAGGGACAGGGAAGCTGGTCAGAGTTAACGGAAAGATGGATGGACCAAATACAGGGCAATCCTAGAAGAAGACCTGAAAGACTTGAAACTGGGAAGGAGAGTCATCTTTTAGCAAGACAATGACTATGAACATACAGCCAGAGTTACAATGGAATGGTTCTAATAATTATGTGTTAGAATGGCTTGGTCAAAAATGCCCAGACCTAAATCCTATTGAGCATCTGTGGCAAGACTTACTTACAAATTACTGTTCACAGACGCTCCCTATCCAATTTGGCTGAGCTTAAGCTATTTTGCAAAGAAAAATGGACAAAGATTTCAATCTCTAGATGTGCAAAGCTGTTAGAGACATACCCCAAGAGACTTACAGCCGTAATTGCAGTGAAAGGTGGCTGCACACCACACTTTTCAGATTTTTATTTGCTTAAAATTTTGGAAACCATTTTCGTTCCACTTCAAAATTATGTACTACTTTGTGTTGGTCTATTATATAAAATCTTCAATTCAATTTTGTGGTAACGTGACAGAATGTGAAAAAGTTCAAGGGGTATGACTACTTCAAAAGACACTGTACTCCTGTTATTATTCAGGTTCAGAGGAATGGCCGTGTCCTTCTCCACATTGCTGCGTTGTGACCTTTAATAGCCGACACTTCTTATCGCTTTATTTCTCTCACATTTCTCTCTCACTCTGAAAGCTTTACCCTGCCTGTCTTGCGGCCTTTTGATTTTAAAGCTTTTTTTGATTAATTTTAAAACAGGATGACGTGTTAGTGCGCATGATCAACAGGGTATTCGCCAGATTAGCAGCTTGATGAAACAGAACATTTCTGATTGTATTACATTTTCTTTTAAAAACAGTGGTGCCTTGACTTACAAGTTTAATTTGCTCCGTAATGGAGCTCATAACTCAAATTACTCGTATGCCAAATAAATTTTTCCATTAAAATGGATTGAAATGCCATTAATCTGTTCCGGGTCCCCCAAAAACCAGTAATTTTTGTCTGTTAAATGCTTTTAAATAAGAAAAATATACTTATAAATAACAAATATTGTATAGAAAAAACAATGCAATAGAATGTATTGCAATAAACTAATTTTATGAAGTATAATGTACTGCATTTAATTGTAAGCTCAAAGGAGTCTAAAGCACTTGCTAATGCACATGTCTGACTAGCTATTAAGTAGGACAAGGGATGCTGGATGGACGTTACGGCGTTCACTGTGGCGTTCGCTATGCCCCCTGAATTTGAGCTCGCAACTCAAAGCAAAAAAATCGCCTGAGATACAACTAGTATCTCAAAAAACTTACCACTGCATCTGGTAAACTTCCATAAATTTTCTATGGAAACACTGTTCTTAGGAACAGCAGAAATTTTCCAAGTTGGGAACCTAACAGAATTTATTAAAACTCACTGGAATTTGTTGGAATTGTAACATTTGGGGAAATTTATATAAACGATATATATAAAATGTAAACATTTTGTTTGGTCATAAGCTGATATGCAAGCAAACTAATACAATGGCATTATCAGTGTATGTTTGAGAGGAATGTGAATGGGTAGTGTGGCCTCAATAGCTCTGTAGTTCTGTGTGCATGAGATTGAGGAACTGCATTAAACCCGATTATTGTACTTATGCTGCAAGGATTTTTTTTACTAAATTTAATTTTCAAGTTTATTTTATTAATTTCTATTAATTCCTGTATATTCCCATTAATTCTCATATATTACCCTGTTAATTTCCATATATGCCTGTTAATTCCTATATACATATATATATTTGTTAATTTCCATATATTTATGTTAATTCTCATATATTTCCATTAATTTCCATGTTAGTTCCTATATATATTCCTAATAATTCCTATAAATTCCTGTTAACTTCTATATATTTCTGGTAATTATTATATATTCCAGGTAATTCTTATACATTCCTGCTAATTCCTATATATTATTGTTAATTTCTATATATTCCAATTAATTCCCATATATTCCTGTAAATTCCCATATATTCTTGTTGATTTCTATATATTCCTGTTAATTCCCATATATTCCTGTTAATTCCTATATATTCCTGTTAATTCCTATATATTTCTGTTAATGAGCATTAAACCTGTTAATTACAATATATTCCTGTTAATTAAAACATATTCCTGTTAATTGCCATATATTTCTGCTAATTCCCATATGTTCCTGTTGATTCTTATATGTTCCTTTTAATTCCTATATATTTCTGGTAATTCCTATATATTCCCCCGTTTATTCATATTAATTCCTGGTAATTCCTACATATTTCCCTGTTAATTCCCATATATTCCTGTTAATTCTCATATATTCCTGTAGAGCTATTGAGGCCACACTTCTGCATGCACTTGTTTACATTCCTCCCTAACATACACATCATAATGTATAATCGTTTTAAAGCATGTATCAGTTTGCTTGCATGTCAACTTATTACCAAACAAAGTTGTATATTTTTTATATATCGTTTATAAAAAAAAAATTTGGAACCCTAGTCAAAAATGTGCTGGGTTGCGTCAAACTGCTAAACTGGCAAGAACCTTGTCGATCACGCACACTATGGAAACAGAGAAACTAGCAATCGAACACGTTGTCCTGATTCACAATTAATCCCAAAGGAATAAAAGCTTTAGAATCGATAGGCCACGAGACGGGCGGTGGGTGAAGCTTTCAAAGCAAGGGAGCGTGAATGTAAGAGAAATCCAGAGATAAGAAGTGTCAGCTATTAAAGTTCACAAAGCAGCAGTGTGGAGAAGGACACGGCCATTCCTCTGAACCTGAATCCCTAATTATTATTGATTAACAACAACTGAGAGAAAGAAAACATTCCTGAGGCTCAGACAAAGAAAAGAAAGTCACTTTCTGGCTTGAAATCACCTTCTGCAGCATATACTGCTTAAGTATGTACTGCATTCGAGTTAGCATGTTCTTTTCCAGCATTAAACCATAGGCGGATCAGTGGGCTTGCTGCGGTTGAATATCCAATTAAGAGACGCTCTCTGACTCAAAGAAAACCTAAAATACTAAAGATTATAGGGCCCAGTGATACCAGGAAAAATACATTTGGTATATCTGTTTGGTGCCTATCGCTTTATGTAAGTTTACTTCGAGATTATATAGCTATCTTTTATTTATACATAACACAGAGCAGTGATTATAAACTAATATTTTTATTTTTATTATAGAATCATCGTCATTTCTTTTATATGTGAAAACATTTTTAAAGACATTACAATAAATAAATGACGGATGGTCTTCCTGCTACACCAGTAGTATGACTTTCCTCTGTGAATACATATTCTTACAAGTACCATTTTAGCTGTTTTATTTGTGTCCCCTTCAAAACCTGTTCTTAAGGGAATTTTATTTTTATTGTCCCCCTCCCCAAACTGTTAAACAAAATTTACACCTCTGCGTTAAATAAGTATGTTCTATATAGTACTGTTATCTGCGTATGCATGGAATTTTGGACATACTACAGCCGCCATGTTGAAATCTTAACGCAACACGTCATTACAGCAGCACAAATTTAAATGTTTACTTGAATGATGATAAACAAGTACAATTCAACTAAAAAGAAAATGTATACGAAATTACATAAAGCTATTTTTATAAAGTCGGCACGTTCTACCACCTCTGTATATGGCATGTCATATGACATCAGTTCGGTAAGCTCATGAGACAGTATTATTGTGCATTGTATGCGTACCCAGACGGGGGCAGTAGATTATCTGGGAATTTTTTTTTGCAAACTGTAATTCACATACTAAGGATTTAAATATACTACTCATCTCGCATACTCAGTTTTGCCTACTATATCGTAGGGAAGTATGCAATTTTATACACAGCTACACACTTCTTATTCAAATACTGTGTAACAGCCAGGGAGTCGTGACTTTTGAAGCAGGAAGTGACAACATCTTTACATCAAAGCCATAAACGTTCAATGTAAACGAGGCCCCGCCCCCATTCGTCACCACACGAGACAGCGAGGTGATGAAATATGAAGACCAGTCAGGACATTTTACTGACGGGGTTACCGATGAGAGTGCGGAGGATCAATTAAAATATACTTCTATTCTCCATCAGCCTTTCCCAGGTTCCAAAACCACTGATACACACAAAACTCGCTTACTAAGACAGATGTGGGGCAGATGTTGAGGGCATATGGACAGCTGTGGTCAGAGCCGCAGTAACCTGTTAGATGGTCACACAGCTGGTGTTACACATGTTTACCCTAATGTTAGGTCAAAGGGCAAGTATAGCATGCACAGCTAACAATAAGAAAGAAAGAGAGAGAGAGAAAAAGAGAGAGACAGAGCAACAGAGACAGACAGACAGAGAGTGAGACAGACAGACGGTAGGAATGTTGTGCAAGTTCAGTGTGGTGGAAGAGGAAGCAGGAGCCCTCAGCGATGCTCAATCTGTCTCTGCCACAGAGCGACAGCTGTAGATGCTAACATGATTAGACCCCGGATGAGTTAGTACCAAAAACACACACACAATCCTACATAGACTTAGCAAAGAAAAACAACTGAGCCAGGAACATGCTCAAATAGACACTCGCATGTATTAACCCCATTAACTAGGCCAAACACACACACACACCCCACCTGATTAATTAGCTGCCTTTATACACACAAAATGAACCCTGTCCTAAAGCCTGAGGAAAAGCTGGCATGTTTTAGCCCCACTCTTGGGACATGCCGCTCACTATGTGACCTCTGACCCTCAGCCATCACACGATCGGAAATGTTTAAGCAAAAACTAGAGTTTATTGGGATAATAGAATAACAGAATCTGAAATGATCTGGAAAAAAAAATTCCTCTTTCAGTTTTAAACAGGAATCCTGTAGCACATGGCTGAAATCAGCGTTCATTTCACGTTACTTTATCTCGGAATTTATAATAATGCTGATATTTACAGGAATATAAATTTTTGAGGGTTTTTTTCAGTAGGAAAGGAGAAAAGCTACGACTTAAAACTACCTGCAGGCACTGATCCAAATTCAGCTTCATCACCAACAAAAAGAAAAAAAACTAACACATCCAGACTGCAGGTGTGAGTGTGTGTGTGTTATTGTTTCAGGTACGCAGCAGACAGCTTTCTGCTTGTGGACAAAATGGTACCAGGTGAGTTTGAGGTAAAACACAGACACACACATACACACCATAGTTAAAAAGCATGATCACGGCATTGAGCAGCTCCACCGGTAATTATTAAACCCCCCAAACACACACACCTGTTTTACACACAGATTTTAATTAGCATTTTCTTATCTTAAAACACTCCTCACTCCTCGCATTGCACCGCTCGCATAGGCCCATCCTTTCCTAAGATGCAAAGTAGGTCTGCCTCAAGACTTTTCTCTGGTGGACTGAACTGAAAGTCAAAACTGACTCAGAACTGAGAGACACTTAACACATCTAATTAAAAACGCTCTGTCTTCTTCTATGTTGATTATTACCTGTGCTGCTCTCTTCAACAAGGTTTGGGTTGTTTTGTGATCCAGCGTACCAGCAATGAGCCGTTCAATTATGAAACTCAAATCACTTGATTGGCTAAGAGCAGTATCGCGTGTTCTAAGTGGCTGAGAGTATCGCGTGTTCTAAGTGGCTGAGAGCAATAAAGTGTGTTCTCTTTTGTTGAAAATACTACAGTGTTTCTGATTAGCTAAGAGCAGTATGGTGTGTTTTGATTGGCTGAGAGCAGCATAGTGTGTTTTAATTAGCTTAGAGAAGTATGGTGTGGTTTAATTGGCTGAGAGCAGTATGGTGTGTTTTTAATTGGCTGAGAGCAGCATGGTGTGTTTTTAATTGGCTGAGAGTAGCATGGCGTGTTTTAATTGGCTGAAAGCAGTATGTTGTTTTTAATTGGCTGAAAGCAGTATGTTGTTTTTAATTGGCTGAGAGCAGTATGGTGTTTTTAATTGGCTTGGAGCAGCATGGTGTGTTCTGATTGGCTAAAAGTAGTATGGTGTGTTTTGACTGGCTGAGAGCAATATCGTGCATTCTGATTAAATAAGAGCAGTATAGTGTGTTTTGATTGCTTGAAAGAAGTATGATGTTTTCTGATTGGTTCAGTAATCTGTACTGTAATGTACTGTGTGATGTCTTACTTTTGACAGAGTTGAGTAAAGAGGATTTTGGGAGGTACAGGTCCTTTCCCGGCTTCCTTCATACTGTATAAAAACAACATCATGGCGGATGTGAGTGGCTCTGGACCAGCCAGAGTGACAGTCAGCGGGACCTAATATCACACATCGACACACACACACGCGCACACACACACACACACACTTAGAGTTTGTAAAACAGTCAGTGATGATAGGAGCAGAGTTGTCTTTAGGTCGTACCACGTTGGTCTCAGGAGGAGGGCAGATCTTCATCTTATGTCCTTTTTCCCTCACTTCCTGTATGAGGTCATTAAGCATGTGTGTCTGAGACAGATTCTAAAAACAAACAAACAAAAAGTACAGAAAATTTAGTTTTTAGAACAAAACTAATAAATAAAGCAGTATATCCAGTTTTATATATTTACATATAACTATAGATGACCTGCATGACGGCGTTGAAGAAGCAGGTGTTCCCAAGATTCACAATTCCTTTCACAGGGATTAAAGTGCTGTTGGCTGGACTCTTCCCTTTTACCGGCTCAGAATATTCCACAGGCTCCTCGATCAGCTTGATGATTTTAGACGTTGATCCTTAAAAAAAGAACGAATACATTTACATGTACAGCATTTGGCAGACGCTCTTATCCAGAGCGACTTACATTTATCTCTTTATACAACTAAGCAACTGGGGGTTAAGGGCCCTGCCCAGGGGCCCAACAGTGGTGGCTTGGTGGAGCTGGAAATCGAACCCACAATCTTGGAGTTGGTGATCCAACACCTTAACCATGAGACACCATTTCCCACTTCAGAATATTTGATACTGATGGTCTGCGTCTTTAGGTAACCGAGAGCTTGTTTTGTGCAACATTTTACTATAAGCCACTGCTTCCATTTGGTGTACTTCTCTTTAAAAATATTTATATTCATGATAAAAATTAAACATGTCTCTTATCAGTCTATCATTAATGCTTTTTGTTGTATTTTCAGTTTGAGAATAAAACGACCTCGCTTTTAGTTAAAGCCTCCTGCTGAAATATAAAAACTATTCAGGAGTCACTTGGTGTGGCTGTGAATAGCGTAAGGACGTTACACACAACAAACACTACAGCTTTAATAGACTGATGATTACTCAAGGGATTGTGTTAAAATGCTTTCAAATCTTTTCTCCTTAAATGAAGACTCATCTCACGTCGCGCTGCTGTTCAGAATACACTTTTTATACAAAAGTTGAAGGACAAAAAGTGAAGATGTTAACATCAGTGAGCGCTCAGCTCCCGCTTTACTGCATTTCACATGCTGTTGTTCTTCCCTCTGTGTGGGTGTGTGTGTGTCTGTAGGCAGCAGCTGGATGGAGTGCAGATGACAGCTGGACAGAGTTTAGTAACTCGGATTGGACGCAGCTGCGACCCACAACTCCACACGCACACAGATTGAGAAAAAGGGAGAAATTATTAGGACAAACTAGAAGTCAGGCGGGACCCAGTGGACACAGTGACAAGCTGAGCACCAACACTAACGGAAAAGTGTGTGTGTATGCATGAAAAATCACACTGCAGATTTTTAAATGTTTTATTGAACACAAAATTTCTTTACAGTGGAAACTTGTTAATAAAAATGTGCAAATAAGGTGTGTGTGTGTGTGTGTGTGTGTAAGAGTGACAGAGTATATAATTTAATGTAACACTTCCTCCCTCCCTCCCTCCCACAGTAAAAAAGTACAACTTATTTGAACACTTTACTCCTTATTATCACTCCACCTCCTCTGTGTGTGTGTGTGTGTGAGGCTGAACAGAGACTGAAGCGGTGGTGTGAGGCGTCTCTGGTGCTTATTAAAGGTGAGGAAGAGAGAACGAAATGATTTTAATTTGCTCAAACAAAGGTGTGCCAGCTGTGTTTGAAAGGTAAAGTCTGTGTCGGGGAGGTCAAGTCTCCTCACAGGGGCCTCAGCTACTCCAGCTGAAGGTCTTCATGCTGACAGAGAGAGCAGTTAATGGATTTTCTTTCTTCTCCCCCGCTGTTGTTATACTCAACTACTATGAGTTTGGAAGAGAAAAAATTCCGGCTAAAGCTCCTTTGTGAGCAGAGGAAGAGAATAATAATAAACAACAACAGCCTGAGGAGGTATAAAGGAAGTGTGTGAACTGTGGCCGGGGAAGTTGGGGTGATAAATTACAGCCACGTTGCCTTTTACATGAACAGTCATTATTATGGCTAATAGGGATGATTGGTCGATATTATCGACAAATAAATTGGTTATTGAATAATTGTTTGAAGGGCCTGCAATAGCACAGTTTAACCAGAGCGGCGCTGTAGCTTATAGCTGTTTTTCAGTGCTCATGAGTGTGAGCAAGTTTTACAAAACTATAAAATAAACATGTTGTCATGTGTAAAGACTCCGATATAAGCACAGTGCTTTTTACTCCTTTTTAATAATAAAAAAAACCAAGGAAAATTGAGAAAGCATTTAAACAGTGAGGAAATGTTTGCTGCAATCTGCATGACAGTAAAGTACGTTTATTTCGATTGCTTTGAAATAATAGCTGCCCAATTAAGACTTTTTCATAAGTTAAAGTGATTTTACTTCCAAGTTACAACAGACGCTTTATAATATAAATAAAATAATTGTAGATTGACCGCTCTAAAAATCTGCTACTGAATTAATCGTTCGATGCAGCCCTAGTCATTATATTGTTATTATTAAATTAGATCTTACATCAGTAATTTATCTTTCTATTAAAGCCATTAATAATTAACAATACAGGAATCAGAAAGAGCTTTACTGCCAAGTATACTTGCGCAAACAAGGAATTTGTTTTAGTGTCACAAGCATCCAGGACACAGAGACAACGAGACAAAAATACACATATGTAAGTATACCTCAACAAAACAAAGATTAATTGGAAATTAATTTAGAATGTAAGTACAGTTGTGCTATGGTGTATAAAATAATAATAGAATAAAATGAGATGCAGGGATGTACAGGGACATAATTGCTCATATTTTAACGTTGATGCCCAGCAAACACGCACACACAAACACTCCTTTTTCCAGACGGGTCTGGAATAAAAAACACCTTAACTTTTTTTTAAAAACCTGAAATGCATCGCAGGTCATGTGACAAGAACCAATCCATCAGCTTCCTCACCTTTTCACTTACACTGAAACCTCAGCAGGAAAAAAGGGAGGAGCAGCTCGTCATTGTTTTTTTGTGTTTTTTTCCCTATGAATAAATTTGGAAGTGATATTACAGCACGGGTGGAAATCCATTGCTGAAATTTTTTTGTTGTAATGAATGTAATGTGATGGTTGCTTAACACTGACAAACACTTTTGGAGCACAAGCGACTGAGTGCTTTGAAAAGAAGGAGAAAGTGATGCGTCTAGCGCTTTCAAGTGCGATATGTAAACGGCTATCTAGGTTGTGATTCTTCTTTGTGGAAAATTAAAAGAAATCAAAAAGCTTGAGAAAAATAATGCTTCTATTTCATCTCAAGTGTAAAGTTATAGATCAGTATTAAAAGGTGTGTTACACTGCGCTGCTGTATGCGGTGATGTCATGATGAGGTTATTATATTCCCACAAAGTCGAAGCTGGAATAAAATACACGCCCGTGGACACTTTCCTGGAGTAGCCATCTGTCTGATACGGAGGCATATGGAGAAGCAGATTGTTTCTCGTTGCTTTTCTCTCCCTGCAGCACTTCACTCCAATCCGCTCCGCTCAGCTCAGCTCAATCACCTGACTCTCCTCTACCAAAAAACACCAAAGCTCACTGACACCGCGCTCGCCCCGAGACCTGCACCAGACCATCAGACATCAGGAGTCAATTCACTGTTCCTGAACATCTACAGCTGTGTGTAAAATGAGGAGCATTTTTATTTAGGATTTTTTCATCTAAGCATTTGTGATCTGAGGCTGAACATCGGCAACATAGACAAACCATTATCAAATCCTCCTTCTAATCACCTTCTCATCATCGCCACCATTCCATCACCACCACCTTCTCCTCATCATCATTATCACCAGCGCATGCGCTGTTTATTAGATCCTGCAATATAACTGACCACAGCAAACTTTAGCAAATTTGAATCAACTTTGTGAAAAATACAGCGCTGACAAATCACAATATTTAGAAATCTAGACTCCATATTGGCTGGAAAAAAAGGAATCCTGATTAAATTAGGTAACAACAGAATAACATTTTTAATTAAAATCAATTCATTAAACATCTATTTGAATCATTTATACACTTTACAAGTTTAGTTAATAACTATATTAAATATACTATAATACTCAACATAATCTCCTGTTTATTCCTTCTTTACTTCATAATCTTAACCCTTTCACCATCCTTGCCAATCGTAGCATCAAGAGCTTTTTCGCATCATTCTTGTCTTCTATTTCTCCTCATCACACCATCCTTACTACCACAAGCATATGATCCTCATCCTTTGTGCCTTATCATCCTTTCATTACCTCCTACAATTATCATCTTCTTCTCATCATTATCACCACCTTCATCCTTTCCTGCTCCACTGTGTGTGTGAGGCTGAACAGAGACTGAAGCGGTGGTGTGAGGCGTCTCTGGTGCTTATTAAAGGTGAGGAAGAGAGAACGAAATGATTTTAATTTGCTCAAACAAAGGTGTGCCAGCTGTGTTTGAAAGGTAAAGTCTGTGTCGGGGAGGTCAAGTCTCCTCACAGGGGCCTCAGCTACTCCAGCTGAAGGTCTTCATGCTGACAGAGAGAGCAGTTAATGGATTTTCTTTCTTCTCCCCCGCTGTTGTTATACTCAACTATTATGAGTTTGGAAGAGAAAAAATTCCGGCTGAAGCTCCTTTGTGAACAGAAGAAGAGAATAATAACACAACAACAGCCTGAGGAGGGAAAAGAAATAAAAACGAAAACGCCTTGGCCTTCAAGCAGAAATGCAATTTCACCAGCTCTCGCGCACTAGACTCAGCTCATTTCAGGGCCACAAAAGAGGCGCGTTTTTTTATTCTTCTCCTCTTTACTCAGGCGGTAGGGAGGAAGGTCCAGAGTAGAAGTGGCAGCAGGTAATTTACAGAAGAGGAGGATGAGATGGAGGAGGAGGTAGAAGGCCAGATGCTGTACTCTTTGACCCAAAACCAGCGACCTGACCACCAGCTATGGCGTGACCCTCACTGAGCGGTTTAAGGAGGAAAAAGAGAGCAAGGATTTTTATTTCTTGTTTCAACGGCTGCTACACAGCTGAGGTTCGAAGCTGCTTTTTTTTTTTTAAATGCTTTTCTGAAGTCTGTGTGATTTACATTCCCCACCTAGCAAAAATCATCAAATCAGCAGCAGAGCGGATGTGAGAGAAAACACAAGGTCATGTTAACTTTTAGCAGTTGTCAGGGTGATAAGACACCAGGAAAAAAATGTCCTAATCGAAGCACTCACCATCACAATGTCCTCTGTGTGAATGAGTGTATGTGTGTTTCTATGATGTCCATGAGGTTATGGAATAAGCTTTAATTGGCTGATCACTAGCACCCACACACTTAACCCAACAGTAATCCCCCACTGACAGTCCCAGAGGATTTTAAAGAGACGATGACAAAGGCGTTCGTGCACATTTTTTTTTTTCTTGGCCTGCAGGATCGCTCATCAGGGAGAAATAAAATTACACATACATTTTAAATCTAACATTAATTTTGAACTATTTGATGTTTTGTAAAGCTGCTTAGGGCATTCAAGAGTTTTTAGGTCACAAAAAAGACTTTCTGCATATCCCCTTACCACACACACACACACACACACACACACATAGAAAAAGAGAAGGCGAGAGAGACTGTATAAAATGTTTAGAAATTAGTTGAAATTTAATTATTTGCTGAAATTATCTCGACAACATTTCACGCGCAGCCTTGAAAATGAGTCATGAAGACGAATATGAAGTAAAGGAGGAAAAAATCCAAAAAGGGCTTAAACGTTCCCCTTATTTCAGGGTCGTGTGTCAAACACAATCTGCAAAACGGTTTCCAGAAACTCAGAAACTCCCAGTCAAAGAGATCGACACAAAGCTGGTGGGTTTTTAGCACCGCAATCAAGCGCAGAATAAAACGCTGTCAAGTTGCAGGCTGAGAGCTTTTGCTGGAGAGATTAATAAAAGCTCTTAATTAACACTCTGGATTGGTTTTTCATTGAGACGGTTAGACTAAAAGACTGGAGATGAATGAGTTTATACAGGACCAGTTATAAAGGCATAAAATTAACCACATCATTTAACCTTCATCTTCTGCACTACATATTAATGAGAAAGAAAAGCTGCTATTCTTACTTAAATTTTCAGCTTCAATCATTTTAAATCTTTTTCCATCACCTACATCCTCATTATCTTTTCCCTGCTCACCATCATAACCACCCTAATTAACATCCTTATCTTTCTCCTGCTCATCATCATCAACCTCCTTATCAACATCCACATCATCTTTCTGCTCATAATCATCAACCTCCTTATCAATGACCTTAGCATTTTTTAATACGTCTCTTATTCCAGCCAAACTATTACAGGATATATTTGTAAAATAATTTAAATTTCACAGGAGGCTAACAAGGTTGTCTTCAACTGTAAAACATATTCCAACACGAGAGAGAGAGAGAGAGAGAGAGAGAGAGAGGCAGACAAATAGACAGACAAATAGACAGACAAATAGACAGACAGACAGACAAACAAATAGATAGACAGACAAAAAGACAGATACCCCCTGAACACATTTATTTTTTCGTGCCTGTGATTCGATAAAGCTTCAATAAAAGGTGTGTCAATTAGGTTGCTAGTAGTAGTGGCCATGCACCAGCAGAGGGAGACAGTGAGCCACCAACAGTAAACTGATCTGCTCTCATGATCTTAGGTGTAGTGATGCAGGTAAAGGTGCGATGAAGGTGATTTACCTGAGGCGGATTTGGCCGAGTGTTTCTGCAGGAAGTCGAGTGTTTGAGCTAGAGCTTTTTTATTGCAGTGTGTGGAGAGTTCCTCATTACACTCAAAACACCTGAAGAGACACAAAAGAACGGTATAAACCCCTCAGAATTACAGTTACCTTAAAGAATGTGTGTGTATATGTGTGTTTGTGTGTGTATGTACCAAGCTTTCCAGGTGCTGAGGCTAATGCTGATGCAGTGAGAGTCAGAGTGATGAGCCTGCTGATGTTTCACTAAGTGCTGCCTCTCTGACTGACTGCATCCCTACACAAACACACACACACACACACACATATAGAGGTCAGATGAGACTACATATATACATTGACAAGTTTATACCCCTCCGCCTGTAAATTATCAGCACTCTGTTTAAAGTGGGCCACCAAATTTTACGTTCGACTAAAGGATGTAAGAGCAGAAAAAACACAGGCCGCAAGAATATATAAACAGATTATTCAGAAGTGCAAAAGTTTGTATCCCCCTCCCCTTCCCTTTGGTTACCTGGAAGCCGCACTTGAGACAAACCCGGATGTCGTGGGCTGCGTTCTGCTCCGACTCAATCACGTCTCTCTCTCTCATGCAGTCGGCACAGACGGACCACACACTTCCAGTCACTCCTTTCTTCACGGAGTTCAACTCCACAGCTTTACTCACATGCTGACATGTCAGTCCTGACACACACACACACACACACACACACACACACACGGCTCATCTCCATGTGTTTTACACAGTGATGCTTTAAACCACATAGAGAGTAAAGTGTGTCCTCCTTACCGCTGACCTCGTCAGATGATTCCTCTTCCCGAGCTTTCCTCGGCTTGTTGGACCGCTTTGTCATCTCGGTCGTTTTTAAAGAGAAAGGATCCTTCAGCCGCATTTGTATCTGGGGGGAAAAGGGATGCTCTGGTAAACAGGTGAGAAAAAACACACACAGAGAGTCAGAGATCTGACTGAAGAAGTCTGGAGTAACTGACATTACTGTGATCACCTACAGCTCACTAAAGCCATGCTAATGATTCACACACACTGAAGACGAATTCTATCGACCTACTGGGATAATTAATCAGGACAAATTATTAAAAAGTTGAAGAACACATTATCTCTGTCTCTCTCTCTTTCCTTTTCTGAAGATTAGCACACGAAGCTAACGTCACTTACAGCAGCTCCTGTTACCTGACACCTGTCCCAAAGTCTCCAGAAAAAGATAGAAATACAGAAATTGTTCTTTTCCTCCTCGATGTTATCGTTATTACTAACGTGTTTCTGTAGATAATGAAAGATTTATTTTATATTCATAGTATTCACATTATCACGGCTTGGTTAGCGCAGTTTGTGGCATTTCGAAACAACACGGAAAACGCACTATCACGTGGTCGAGCATGGCGTCATCCTGAAGAATACGGAAAAGCGTTTTTTAAAGGAACGGAAGCCCGTGTGGTTTTCCCAGATTTTTTAGAGAATATACTTATTTTTATTTATTTTATTTTTTTTTGAGAAAGTGTGAAAATGAATATCTTTCTTGTACTAATAACTTTCTATAAACGGATTCCAATTCACTATTTAATGATTTAGTTTCTTATTTTCTTATTTATGATGTTTTAAATGTAAAGATTTATAAATAGTAGGTTATCATATAAATTAGTGCGTTTTATATGTCAGTAAGGAATAATACATTAAAGGACAAAATAAGTTAGTAAGAGGTCGGTTCAGCCGGATTTATCTCCCACACGTTTTAACGTTTTTTCCATAAAACCCGCCTCCTTTGCTTTGATTGGTTGATAATAAGATGTGCTACAGACACTTCAATCACTGCATCGGAGGCTAAACGGTGTTAGCCAATCATACGAAAGTAGGAAGTAATTTGCCGGAATGCGAGTGGGATAAACAAATAAAGCGTCAAAACTCCGAAATAGGGCGTTTCAGAGCTTGCGAAGTGACGTATGATTCACCGTCTTAAACTTAATATAAGGAAACAAACAAATATATTAAATGGCCGTATACATGCGATTTTGCCTGACAAGGTGTGTTTTACGAGTTTTAGAAAATAGGAATGGAGCTGTGAGAGCGCTAGCATCGCGCTCGCCCTGTTTATGTAAGTAACTTTAAATACTAACTTGACATTCATAATGGCTTTCCTTGCACAAATATGTTTTTGCGACAGAAACACACTATGTTTTAGCTGTAAATAATGCTAACATTAAAGGGAATTCTATCGCGATGATTTAAATGTAGATATGTGAAGTTACTAGCTCGATAGGTGAGTTGTTGTGAGTCGGTCGGTGTCGTAATGAAACTGTCGTAATAAAATTGCTCGTTTAAAAATGCGGTGGATTTTTTTTTGCAAAAATGTCTTTTATGTATTTTTTTTTTATTCAAAAGAACAATAGGAAAAAAAATCATTGTATTACAGAAAACCAGTAATAATCTAACAACCCAACATTTTCCGCAAAAATCATCTTTTTATATCATCCTGATACCAGAAAGACCAGGGTTCGATTCCCAGCAACACCAAGCCACCACTGTGGTCCCTTGAGCAAGGTCCTTAACTCCCAATTGTAGAAAAAGAGATAAATGTACGTCGCTCTGGATAAGGGCGTCTGCCAAAAGCTGTAAATGTAATACATCAAATGTCCTTTTCAATAGTTGACATGTCGGCTTTACGATTATCTATTAAAAAAAATCTGATGGAATTTGATGGAAAACAGTCTACTGTTTGGTACACTTAAATCAAGTAGTTTAAGTCAAACAAGAATTTTAATTATATTGTCTATTTCTAATTGACTTGTATCACAGTCTAAAAACAAGACCATTTTATCAGTTAAAGTGACAAACTTGAAAAGCACTTCAAATAGAAACAATAGATATTTGGGGCCAGAACAGGTTGGTATAATTACACGTAAGTGCGAAAGTATCTTTGAATTACTTTTATTTATTTTCTTGTTTTGTGTCAGCTCGCCATGCCGGGGTGAAGACAGAGTCCTGGACGCAAAGTTTCTGTACCGCTAAACAGCCGGAGGGGTCGGTGACGTATGAACAGGTGAAAAAGCTGCTGGTGTCCGGCTCAGCTGTGGTGATAGACGTGAGAGAGCCGTGGGAACTCCGAGAATACGGCAGTATGCCTGGCTCTATTAACGTGCCACGTGAGTATCACCCTTATTACCGTGTAGAAGTAAAAAAAAAAGAAACACACTTTTGTTGCATGTAAAGTGTGTGTGGGTGTGCGTGTGTGCACAGTGGGGCAGGTGAAAACGGCTCTGCAGCTGAAGCCAGAGGAGTTCATGGAGAAATATGGAGGTGAAATGCCTTCGGTCGGTGAACATTTGGTCTTTAGCTGTCTGGCAGGTGTGAGAAGTCAGAAAGCTCTGGATGAAGCTCGGACTTTAGGATACTCCAAGTGAGGAGGTGTTTTCACTCATCATCATCACCACAATAAGATCACTTGCATAAAACAGCTGCTCACCTGCATAATAAAATAAATTAATAAATTAATACATCTTCAGGCAGTTCCTATAGACTTTTTTTGTTTGTAACTCTTACATTGTGATAATACACACACACTTTTTCGCTTTGTTGCAGAAAAAATGTATAAAAACTCACTCAGTCATGATAAAGATGGATACCAGAGCGTTCATTAGCCTATTACACAACATATATACAATACAGCACTAAATAGTTGTAATTTTTACTATTTTTGTCCTTGTGTGTGCATGTGTTTAGCGCGCAGCATTATCCAGGAGGATGGCAAGACTGGGCTAAACATGAAATTCTGCAGACGAAAGCATGAGTCATCTCTGATGCTTTAAAGCTGTCAGGAAAAAAGCAAAGTGATGAACTCCATATCTACTGTAAAGGAATGAAGACTGAAATTCTGTGATTGCACACCTCTACCTCCACATGCTTTTGTATTTATTTCCTGCCATGTCAATCCTGTGTCCTAAATTCTAGAGCTTCATTAAAAGCTATGGAGGAAATCTGGGTTTTTTTTGGGATGCAGCCCTTAATTAAAGCAGGTTTAATGATCGCTGCGCCTTAAATGAATCAATTCTACAGTTATTTATGTATGTGGAGTTCTTCTAATATTATTTTGAGCTCTTAAGACAATTGTACTGTATAAAAGTCTGCACTCCTTTGCCTTAAATCTGGTTGTACATTTCGGAGTCTCTGATTAAAACAAAAAAAAGTGTCTAACACAATCACATGGATTTGTCTTCAGCAGTAAACCGCTGATAACAAAACAGCTATTAAAGAATCAAAGCAAATCCTATGCTTACATACAATCTCTGGTGTCACCCAGATGAAAATAGGGTCCTATTTGATGTCTGGTTTCTTTCCTACATTGTCTCATAAAATAAATCAGCTTCTTTACTTCTCCAAAGCTTCGTGCTGCTGTGAGTTATTCAGTTTGAACCCATCTGTTTAACTCTTCTGCTGATTATTGCACATGGCAGCAGGTGACCCAGAAAAAAAAACACTCAGGGATTAAAGAATGGAGGTGTTTGTGTCTCGTCTGCTACCTGGCTCAGGTGGGTTAAAAGCTGAACCGATGTGCAGGACGTCTCTGAAGAATCAGTCTGTTTTAACATGAAATCTTTACACACCGCACATGTTCACCGAGAGGTTCTCTTTTTATCCAGCTGTTTAAAATCTGGCTTAGAGGATAGTTTCAGGCATTCCCAGAGATGATCACTCTGTCCAGGAGAAGGGTGCAGACACTGTCTTTCTTTTGCCTGTAGCTAAAAACAAACATTCTTAAGCTTCTTCACATTGAGTTAACTCTATTTAACATCTCTACAGCTTGAAACACAAAATAACCATCCTGGTAGATCTTTTAAGGTTTCTTAGGTCACCTAGGGGACCTAGGGGATTTACTCTCATTTAAGTCCTGAATCTTTTTAGTGGAAAAGTCATGTCTGATTTCTAATTTTCGGGAGTGTATTTTCCACTCCCTCTGTGTTATTTAACACAATGTTTACCCCACTGTGGGATGGGTAGGACATGGTCTGACAGACCGTTACACACTCGCCTGAATAATTTTTCACATTATGCAGATAAATAAGAAAGAGGAAGATGATGGTTATATGCCTTCCTACATTCCACTGCTTGTCATTTTCACAAGCTGATTATCTCAGAAACAGGATTGTGTGTGTGTGTGTGTGTGTGTGTGTGTGTGTGTGTGTGTGTGTAATTAACCCATCATCTTATTTCTTTACGTATCAGAAAGAAAAACCCAGAAATGTCAGAGCCCGAGTCATGCATAATGAGGAGAGCCTGACGGCTGCACATCGTTAGTTCAGGGTTTTTCTCCTCCTCCTTATATCTGATTATTTCTGGATTATTTAAGCGTCACTTTATCTTTTTAATAGACGAACACGCAAATGACACAGAACAACGCATTAATACCGCTTAATTAAACAAAGTTTAAAGTCATTCAGGAGTCTGATGTGTATAAGGAAGAGGTGGATAAAGGAGCTCTCCATGGTGCTGTTTTATTCCCGAAATAAACCC
Organism: Bagarius yarrelli; assembly: GCA_005784505.1. Classification (NCBI taxonomy): domain Eukaryota; kingdom Metazoa; phylum Chordata; class Actinopteri; order Siluriformes; family Sisoridae; genus Bagarius; species Bagarius yarrelli. The sequence continues at coordinate 1,594,957 of VCAZ01000054.1, read as the reverse complement.
CAAACAGGCACGTAATTAAATGCACATTTTAATTACACACATATTAATTAAACACACACTTATGATTTAAGCATATAAAATTATTTTAAAAATCAGTTCTCTATCTCTCACTTTCTCTCTCTCTCTCTCTCTCTCTCTCTCTCTCTCTCCTCTCTCTCTGTGTTTGTGTGTCTTTTATTTTTTATAGGTTTTCCTTTTTATACGAAAAAGTTTATTTATTAATATTTAGAAAGAAAATATCACAATGCCTATTATTATTATTATTATTATCTCATTATCATCATCATCATCATCATCATCATTTCATCATTGTTATTATTATTATTATCGTCATATCATCATCATCATCATCATCATTATTATTATTATTATTATTATCATTATTATTATCATCATTATTATAAGAAGCATTTCAGCACTTATTTTCTTCTGCGCCCTGTGTGTGTGACCATCAAAGAGTTTACATCTATTATAATCTGTAGTAACGTTTTCATTAACGTAATTATAACGTATTTAGATAGATAGATAGATAGATAGACAGATAGATAGACAGATAGATAGATAGATAGATAGATAGATAGGTGGACAGACAGACAGATAGATAGGTGGACAGACAAACAGACAGAAAGCGGTCTTTATTTATTATGAGAAAAGCGGTATTTTTTGTTGTATTTTTTCGTCCCTCGGCTTTTTTTTAGACTTGAATGATTTTATTTAGATCTTTTCTCTCTCTTTCTCTTTCTCTCATTGTGTTTGTTCAGACCTGCTTCTTATTCAGAGGCGCGTAGAAATCCGTCAGCTCCGAAATAAAGTGAGGAAAAGAAGAGAAAATCCTTCAATGGAATAACAAATGATCTGTCTTAATGTGTGGGTCTCACACACACACACACACACACACACACACACACACAGGCAATAATAATAAAACACTTCTGGCTTTTTTCCCAGCAGACAAATCGGGTGATGTATAAGGACTCTGACTCCGGAATTTCTCTCTCTCTCTCTCTCTCTCTCTCTCTCTCTGTATGTGTGTGTGTCCTAACGCGCTGAGAAACCGTGTCCCGTTTTGCATATGGTTTTGAGTGCTTTAATCCCAATTAGGCCCGGCTGACACGCAGCACATTCACACCAGACCCTCTTGAATACATTTGCCTAGAAATGAACTTGTGAGCTTCTCTCTGTTCTTTCTCTTCCTTCTGTTCTCTATCTGTGTGAGAGAAAAGGTATGAATTTATAAACTCCACCGAAACATCGCAATTCAGCCGAGTTTACACACCTCATTACGAGGCCCCTTTCACCCCTCAGTCAGGGAGAGCGGTAAAGAGTGAAAACGCTCTAAACACTGTAATGCCTCCACAGCAACTCCACACACTTGCACCACCACTGCGTCGGCTTTATTTATAGAATTAATACTCATAAATAATTATAGGTGATTTACTTTATCTTTTAAATCAGTGCGTGGCCGAAAATCTGAGCCACTGCGTCAGTTTACACACACACACACACACACACATACACACACCACACACACACTGCTACAGCTTCCTAAAGCAGTTTAAATAATTAAACCGGGTCATCTGGTGGGATTCACACACACACACACACGGTCGTGTCAGTAATGTTCCACCCGCATTAACACAGCATAAGCAGCTGGTGTTCTTCACTAACACACGGAATTGATTTCTATCTGTTTCTGGCCTCACATGTCGCTCAGTATTAAAGACACGCAGAAATGAAAGATTTACAACAGCCCCAAATTACCGGGAGGATTTGGGGTTTTTTTTACACTTTTGCGTTGTGTAACTTACATAATCTTTTTTTTTTTCTCAGTAACGATCATTTCTAAGGACAAAAAAATAATGTTGAATATTTAATTGAGACATTTTATATTATTTATTGAAATTGAATGGTAATTTGTTTGCCTATACTGAACCTCAGTTTGTGTGTTTGTTTGTTTGTTGATGTGTGTGTTTATTACTGTAATTTTCTTTTCTGCGACAGAGTGGAGTTTTCATTAAGACTTTTTTCAAGGACAGAAAGGACAGAAAATTGTTCTGTCCATGAAGTTGCACGGTTTATGATGCGGATGCTACAATTTAAACATAGTCCAGTGTTGAGAATCTTGCTGAGTCACATGACCTGAGAGAATGATAGAGTGACATGATGATGACGATGATGAAGATACTATGATTATATGAAGATACTTCTGACTAGAATTAAAGAAAGAGGAATTAATTACAACCTAAAATTACAACCTGATTTGATTTTTAGGACACAAACCAAAATACTAGCTCTCTTAAACGTTTAAGCAGTTTTATTATTTTTATTTTACGAATAATGCATTTAAAAAATCATAATAATAATAATAATAAATGATCAAACTGGCTGAAGTTTCTGATCAAAAGCATCAAACCACTTATCTATCTCTCTTGCTCTCTTTCTGTCTCTATCTCTCTATCTCTTTCTGTCACTCTCTCGCTCTCTCTTTCTCTCATTTTGTCACACTCTTTTTCTGTTTTACCCTCAGTTTTAAATAAAAAAAGTGAATTTTTAACTCAATCACATGACCTTTACCTTTTACTTCCACTCATACTCGATTTCTCTCTCTCTCTCTCTCTCTCTCTCACTCCCTTCTCTCTGTTTCTCGCTCGCACTTCTGACATTTGAAGTGCTTATTATAAGTAAGTATAAGTATATTCAATTCATTGTCATTGTCATTGTGTAAGGTACGTGTACAGAGCCAATGAAATGCATTTTTCGCATATATCCCATCTTAGTAAGTTGGGGTCAGAGAGCGCAGGGTCAGCTATGATACAGCGCCCCTGGAGCAGGAGGGGTTAAGGGTCTTGCTCAAGGACCCAACAGTGGTTGACTTGCCGGAGGGTGGGGCTTGAACCCAGGTGTTTTCTGGTCTTCAGATTATTAAGTAGTTATATGCCTACACACACTCTCTCTGCGGTTTAGGCAGATGCCCGCTTCCGGGCAGACCTACACTTATTTAATTTATCCAATTGAGCAGGTGAGGTTTGAGGGCCTTCCTCAGGGCCCCAGCATCGGAAACTTAATTGTTCTGCAAATTAAGACCACGATCGTCCAGTCAGCAGACCAACACCTTAACCACATGGCTACCATACACTGCAGGAAACATTACGCATTCAGCTCTCCACAGTGTTAATCCTGTGGATGAAGGGTGTGTATTGTGTGTAGCCTATATACACATCGGCTAAAATGACAAAAATGACATTAAATTTGCTATGAAAATTACCGACTAAAACATAAAATAATTCAAATACCTTACTTCCTTTGAGTTCCGTTGTTGGGTTTTGGATTTTCTTTTTTTTTCTGGGGAACTGGTGTGGGTACATGGTGTGTAGTTTTGTGTAAGTAATTTCAACCATATCGGAGGTAACCTTTTGGTAAATTTTGGCCCCCGGCCAGTTCTGACGTCATCAAAAAGAAAGCGATTAGGTCTGAAGAAGAAGGAAAAAACAGAAGAGCAATTCCAATAGTGTCCTCATACCACCGGCAAGCATTTAAAATAGCGTTACACATATAACTTTGTACAACACACTTCAGTTAAAATTAAAATGAGTTATTGTGCATGTGTTTTAGTGTATTAATGAATACACAGCAACAAGTGTACTTATTTGAAGCATTATAAAAAAGCAAATTTTAAAAATGTATTAAACTTAATTAGGCATCATCACAAAGTCCCCTAATTTTAATTTGAATAAAATATGCATTTTTTTCATATTTTAATTACCCAAAAAAGTAATATTTCACTACAGTTAATCGAACCCAGTCTCTTTCTTTCTCTCTCTCTCTCTCTCTCTCTCTCTCTCTCTCTCTCTCTCTCTCTCTCTCTCTGTCTCTCTCTCTCTCTGCTCTCTCTCTCTCTCTCTCTCTCTCTCTCTCTCTCTCTCTCTCTCTGTCTCTCTCTCTCTCTCTCTCTCTCTGCGCTCTCTCGTCTCTATCTCTCGCTCTGTCTCTCTCTCTCTCTTCTCTCTCTCTCTGTTGTCTCTCTCTTTCTCCTCTCTCTCTCTCTCTCTTTCTCTCCCTCTCCTTCTCTTTCTCACTCACTTTCTCTCTCTCTGTCTTTCTCTTCTTTCTCCTCTCTCTTTCTCTTTCTCTTTTCTCTTTCTCTCTCTCTCTCTCTCTCTCTCTCTCTCTCTCTCTCTCTCTCTCTCTCTCCCACCTTCTCTCTTTCCTCTTTTGCGTTAAAAAGCGTGAAGGACACGCGAACCCGTGTGTGTGTGTGTGTGTGTGTGTGTGAATAGTCACCCCGGTTATTTATTAATGTTGGTCATTTGTGGCTGGTTCCCATCCGGCTCTGTGCAACCCTTTAGCTTTGTGTCTGAGAGCTGCGGGTTTTTTATTTGCCTCTCTGACAGTTAACAAAAGGAAAATGTTCTTCCTTACGGAAAGCTGGAGAGAAAAAGTGAGCGCGCTCCGGGGCTGAATGTGCCGTTTGGAAGTAAATAGGATGGGAAATAAAGTGAGAGAAGATCAGAATAAACAGCGCCATTGTTCACCTCTTTTTCTTAAAATAACACATTCATTAGCGGCGAGCAGCTTTATTTCCTCCGACTCAACACACACGGAGGAAGAAAAGCTGTTTTATTTAGTGTGTGTGTGTGTGTGTGTGTGTGTGTGTGTAGGTACTTGCGCTTTTCTCCACACTCCCAAGCCTTTCCATTTAACAGGTTACACACTAATGAAGCATGAATGTAGAGGAACAACAAGTGTGTGAAGAGGCGCAGTTTAGCAGAGCAATGTCCCACCAGGGATCTCCATTCATCTGTCCACTCAGCTCCGGCTTTACCAACCACTCTATCTATCTACCTCAACACACACACACACACACACACACACACACAAATCTACAGGACGTTCAGGGGCTCTTTCTGTTCGTTTTTTTTTACACCAGCTATAACCTTTTGCAATGCAAAGTGTTCAGCTCCTCACACTTGTTTCCTCTTAAACATTCCCATGACCAAATACAACCTTTAACAATTTCTGCTAAAGATTAAAAAAGTGAAACGGCGCTCAGACTTTCGATTCATAATGAACAAACGACAAAAAAAACCTCCTCGACTATTAATAACACTAAATAGCAATAAACAATAAACTGACAATAAATAATACTGACTCAACACATGGAATAGTCCTTTATATCTCTTACTGTAATTACTATAATAAAAACAAAGTGAAGCGCCGGCTCAAGATTCTCAAGATTATTTTAACGAAGTGCAAGTGACAAGTAAAAGAAGTGAATGACACACATAGACTCTGTAGTAAATAAAAGAAATACAATGCTGTTATAGAACATATATAATTTTACATATATATATATATCAATCTGTTCTACAGTGTTAAACATATCAAGAGTCATAATTCTACATCTAAACAGCTCTGAATTCAGTATTCGGAATTCATGTGTTTAATCAGTACTAAATAGAGTAAAAATAGAGTATCTGTATTATAATACTGTATCTGTTCCTCCAGAGTGATGAATTATCGCTGACTGCTTAGTGTTTTTTTTTGTGCCCTCCTGTTTTTATTTATTTTTTTATTTTATAAGACTATCAGGAATCCCAGGAAGGTTTAAACACAATTAAGTATTAAATTGTATTCCATTTTATTTAATTAAATTTACTTAAATTATTTTATTGTACTATTTCGTTCTGAGTAAGATTTGCGCTGTTTGAAAACACGCAGTCATTTTAATCACTGAACTTCGTTTCTCAGTCTGTTAAAATAAAGAAATTAGAAACGACATCACTTTATTTCTATTACCGAACATATCAGTAAAGATCAGTTAAAATACTAAAATACAAAATAACATAAACATATAGGAATGATTCAGTAATAAATTGTATTTATTTTTAAACAAAAATGGGTGTGTGTGTGTGTTTGTGTGTGATGTTGGTCCTCCTGTTGAGTACCTGTTCGGCACACGCCGGGAGTCAATAGAAAGTTAACAAAGTCACACACACAACAGAGAGAGAGAGAGAGGGGGAGAGAGAGAGAGAGAGAGAGAGAGAGAGAGAGAGAGAGAGAGAGGGGGAGAGAGAGAGAGGGAGAGAGAGAGAGAGAGAGAGAGAGGAGAGAAAAAAAGATAAAAGCGCTTTGAAGTGTATAAAGGATGAAGGAGAGGACGCTTAAAGCTCACTGCGACTCCAGAAGAAAAATTGGTGTTGTGTAGAAACAAAGCGCGAGCCTCGGAGAATTTATGGTGAAATTATACAGCGGGTTTGTCACTTAAAATCTCGGACCTGTCCGGAGCACAAAGCCACATGCTGAGGATTAATGCGGCCGCTCTTTTCTCTGCCCTTGACAAATTGGATTTTTTGGGGGGTCGCTCGGGGGCGCATAATTGTCTCCTGAGCGGTTTTGGAGCGCCTCATTATTATATGAGCCTGGCAGGGGGGAAAGTCTCCATGTGACCAGCTCACACACACACAGCTGTTAAAAAAAAGAGCGCAACTCGGTGTTTCTCAGCCCCCTCCCCACTGCCCCTCAGCAGTTAGAAAAGGACGGAGAGCTCAAACTCACCGTGTCACAGCGCGCGACGACGCAAAACTCATCACATCCAAGTCTCTCTGTGTGTATGCATGCACGCATATGTGTGTGTGCATGTGTGTCTATAAGAGAGTGAGCGTATGAGAGAGAGAGTGTGTCCCGGGTTCGGCTCTGGTTTCCACTCACGCTCATTCACACCCCTGATATCCCATACTGACACCTCAGTCATGCAGGCGAACCGAACTTCATCCTCCATCGGCGTGTTCACGGATTGCAGCATCCCCGCGGGCGCGCGCCTCGGACCGGTACCCGGGATATTCCGGCTGGGGAAATCCGTGTCAGACCGGAAGGAAGTCGAAGTTAAAAAGAAGGTGAGTGTCTGTTCAATTAAAGGCGAATAAATAAAATTAAATAAGGATAATAATAATAATATTATTAATAATAATAATAATAATAACAAGAAGAAGAAAAAGAAAAAAAGAGGAAGAATTTAAGAGAGTTGTTAAAATATGTATAATAATTTCGAGTGTAATGTATGATAAAATTAAGTTCACCAAAAGCGCTGGAAATATATATATTATAATAACAAATATAAAACATTTAAAAATAAAATTCGTCTGACCCCTGAAGTATTCAGTAGTTCAAACTACCAATGTTTTAATAATAAAATAATAATAATAATATAATAATAATAATAATAATAATAATAATGTTATTGTTTTAATAATAAATTATTATTATCTGCGTTTCAGACAAAATATGATTTTAAATTAAATGATGTAAAAGTAAGGATGAATGAGTATTTAACTGGATTAATTGTAATACTAATTTATCTGAGTTAATCATGTAGTAAAGATGTGATGACGAAGCTAATCTCTAAAGATTATCTCCAGATTATGATAGAGATAATCACAAACCAAATTAAAGAACCGAGTTGCATTAAACTACACAAACATTATACAGTAAATCAAAGATGACAATGAAACAAAACCATCCAGATGTATTTAAAGCTTATATGTACAGATCTGTACAAACAGCGACACTTACTAAATAAAACTTTATTTTAAACTCCTCCTTCCCTCTGGAATAGTTTTATTTATAAATAATTTAAGGCTCGCTGTTTAGGATCTTCAGACAGGTGATTTTGAAAATGTTTTTTTCTATAATGTGCGACATGTTTCATTCCACTGAACAGATAAAAATCATTTCAGATCCGCTGGTAGAGAAATTGTATCTCTGTTTATAATGCTGAATGAACTCCATATAAAGATGAACAGAGTAAAGGAGTGGAGCCGTGTGTGTAATGCTGATGATGATGATGATGATGATGATGATGATGAAGAAGTCGGATTACACTGTTTTTTACAGCTGTATTACTTCTGGAGTGTGAAAATTAAACGAATAATGTTTTCAGTTACCAAAAAAAATAAAATAAAATTCAGTTTAAGATGTTTACAGTATCGGTTTTTAGCAGAAAAAAGGATAAATTTTAGACGTTCGTTTGTTCCTGTGCTTCATTTTAGTTACTCAAAACAGCGCGATATTAAAGCAGAGTTTTATAACACCACATCACAGCCTCACCACACTTTCACTCCACTTTTACTCGTCTTTTACTTCCTTTCTCTCCTCTTTTACTCCCTTTTTACTCCGCTTTTCCTCAACTTTTACTTCACTTTCACTCCATCCTGGAGGAGAAGAAGACACATGGATCAGTTTTGATGATTAAGATTAAAGTTCAAAATAAATTAAATAAACAAATAAATAGATAATTAAATAAAAATATTTATTCATACATTGATGTTAAAAGTCTGTTTATAATTAAGATATAGATTTTAGAATTATTGTACAATTATCGGCGCTTACACAGCTTTTAAATCAACTTTAAACAGGAGAATCATAAAACATCAAATGTAAAATAAAATTAAAGTGTATTATGAGATAATAGTTTTTTTTATTTGTATATGTGAATATAAGAGGATAAATACTGACGGGTATCTTAGTTGTTTATTTACTGTAGATGTATTAGACCCAAGCCACGCCCCTCTTTAACGCAGTGATGGATGTGGCGCTCGAGGCCATACAGATGTCACGCGCTTTTAATCTTTAATTTATTAGAAACGGTGAATTCATTTCTCACATTAGACTCTAATTAAAGCGCTTTTCCTCCTCCGAGATCATCTGCGCTGTCTAATAGAGCAAATAAACACACATTACCGCGCCCCGTGTGTGTGTGTGTGTGTGTGTGTGTGTAAAATGAATGGCCCCCAGGGGAAAAGGAAACAAAAAGAAATTAAATTAAATAGAAACAAATTAAAGATGTAAACATGCCCCAATTTAACCAATTTAAAATGAATTTATAACCTTTACAATCCCTTACGCGCCTCGACTCGTCTTTAAAGGGTTAAAGAATTAACGATGGATAAAATTAAATTCTACATTCTAATGATAGACTCAGAACGGCACCTATTTATCGAATGTAAAGCAAAATTGTGATATTTCTACACACGTGAGCTTACACGTGGCGTCGTAGTTTTGTGATTAAAACAATTTTGTAAAACTTCCTTTTGTAATAATTAAAAAAAGATCTGGTTATAAACCGGGTGTCGGTGAGCGCACCGAGTCTCGTGCTGTATGTTGAACATGGAACTCCAATAAAATTGCGTACGTAAATATGCGCAAAAACAAGTTGAAAAATTTTCCTAACATAATTAATTAAGAACTGTTTTAATAAGTAAATACGTTTTAAATTGAATAAACAAATAATAACTATTAGAATATTTATTATTTTTTATAATAATAATAATAATAATTATTATTATTAGGTATATATGTTGTTGCTGTTATTATTAATATGATTATGGTTTGCTGTAGGTGCGGCTGGTCAGAGGAGAGTTTGTAGATGAATGCGGTTCTTCAGTCTCAGAATGGATTTTATTAATCCGAGCAGCAAGAAACAGCCAAGAACAAAATCTGGAGGCGGTGTCGGATTTACCTGGCGGACAGGTGAGTGACAATTAACAAATCACAAACTCATATTACAATCCAATCACATGGCACAAACTTCTGGTCACAGAAATAATACTGTGATGCTTTTCCCGCTATTTGGCGCACGCCTTTATCCAGAGCCACTTACTGTAGATTGCTCTCATTTATAATCCAACTGAGCAGCATATTAAGGGCCTCGCTCAAGGGCCCAGCAGTGGCAGCTTTAAGATCCTGAGATTCAAACCCACACTTTTCCAATCAGATTTCATCTGAAAAATTATTGTAAATATAATTTAAAGGGGAAAAAAATTATTTATTCAGTGTAAAATTATTTCGTTTTAGTGGAAGTTTTTCCGTTTTAAGTGTCTAAATCCAAACTTCAGTAAATATGTATGAATATAATCATATGGATTAACAGTATATCTGTCTGTGGTAGATATTTTACCGCGCGCTCAGGGAGATCCCTGTCGGAGAGGAGCTGAGTGTTTGGTACTCTGAGGTTCTGGCTCAGTGGTTCCACATTCCCACGACTGCAACACCTACACACGACGAGAAAGGTGTGTGAGTGAGTGTGTGTGTGTGCACATAGATTTATAAAGATAAACAATACTACTAATATTACTTATCTAACTCTAATATTTATTATTATGGATAATAAAATAATAAAATAATACATAATATAAACAACGTGTTGCATTAAAAACAAAAATATAATCTAAAAAAAATTTTTTTTTTTTCGGGAGAAAATTAACTTTTTACATTTTTTTATTACGAACTTATAAACGACTTTGGAAAACGTGTAGCTAGATTACACTAGTACTAAAAACACCAAAAAACATATCTAGTCCCAAATCCATTATAAACATTAATCCATTTGTCTGATAAGATTCCGATTAAGATCAGGCGACGCCTTGTGTAAATTGGATCAATGTAGTCATATTTCACACTGTAGTGCATTTAATCCCAGAGATGAGATACCGATAAATCCTCTTTAGTTCCGCCACTCAAAGCGAATACAGCGGATGTGAGATGTGCTGGGATGAATGAAAGAGGGATGATGGAGGGATGTTAAAGTGAGTGAATAAAACGCAGCAGGGTGAATCTGTGGAGTCTATAACACGCGCGTAAGACTATTTCATTTCCTTGTTTAGAATAATTAAAGCTGCTCGATGCTATCATGTCTCTGAGGGAAGACTAGAGGGTAACAATGTCACGCGTTCATAATATTCATACCTTCAGGCAAATAAAGTGAAAGAGTGAAGTGTGTTATACGGTGACGTAACGGACAGGGTCCCTATCATCCATGTGACTTTTATTACCGGGCGGATTATTACTCTCTCTCTTTCTATCTCTGGCTCGCTCTCGGCTCTTGCACCTGTGTGTGTCCCAAATCATTGTGTTAGTTTTGTTTTTTTACACAGTGCGATTTCAAGCAACATCTGCAGACAACACTCTTCCCCCGAGAAAGAGAGTGGAGAGAGGAGAGACTATAACAAGTTGCGATTGCAAGAGAGAGAACATCTGCTGTCACTTCCACGAGAAAGAGAGAGAGAGAGAGTGTGTGTGTGTTTGTGTGTTATCTAGTGCTGTGTGTTAACGACAGATTGCCCTTTTTATTATGGTAAATAAAACGCAAAGCTTGAATACGTATTATAAAATCATTATACATCCACACGGAAGAGACGTCAGATCAACTGGTGTCAAACACCCGGTAATCTAATCCAATTTAATCCCCTTTATAAATCTAACAAAAAATTAAAAACCCACATAAAATATAACATATAAAAATTACATTCAGAAATTCACAGAGTGAATATATTCATAGCTATTTTGCATAATTTTGAATATCAGTTGATATACTTTTGTTATTTTAATTTTTAAAAAATTTCAAATGCTTATTTGTTTGTGTTTTCCAGGTGAAGAGCGTTACATTTGCTGGTATTGCTGGAGAATATTCCGGTATCCAAACACACTTAAGGCACACGTGCACTTTCACTGTGCTCTGAGTTACACACGAACCCCTATCAGTCACGAGCATGCACCACGAGGAACTCCAGACAACACCCACTTTAGCCGTTCACCCAAGTCTGGTGACATCCCGAGTGTCGCAAGTGCCTCACCCTTCACCAACAAGCCAGCAACAACAGGGTTACTGAGGCGAGCCAGCCAGGAGGAGCAGGATAGGGCACTCGATATGAGCGTTACCGCATTATCCAGACAGCACCACGGTCTTCCTGGTGGCATCTCCGGTGTGCCATTTCATCCTGCAACTCGCTCGGCTTTTATCCCTGCAGGATCTGGCAAAATATTCAATCACGCTGATGAAGCCACAAATGGAGACGCAAAAGCAAACACAACACTCAGCTTTGGCAAACCCTCTCAGGTCTCAAAGGCCATTTGCACTCCTGTCGACTCTGGGCCTCGGGGGTTTTCATTATTATCTCATTTTGAGGAAACCTCGGCTTTTAAGCACGTCTCCCCCGGTACTCGTTATCCACACGTTCCACCTGGTATCACGTTTGAGCGCTTCTCGTTACCACCGTCTTACACTGGAGACTGTAATAGTGTTCCTCTAGTGCCATTCACTGTGTATAACGGCGAGCTGCTTTACAGCTCACCCTACTACCCACTGAAGTTCCACCTCCTTCGTTATCCAGACTCTGTTTCCTCCTATTTCAGTGCTCCAGGATTTGGGGCAGATGTGAATCCTACGTGCAGTCCGGCAGACAGGGAGATGGCTGTACATGTGGAGAAATCCAGAGCCAGACTGGAGCCCTTGCCGTCTGTGACACATGCTCACGCTGCAGCAGCAACAGGAACGAACGCTGTCACGGGGAAACAGAGGAAAGGTCACCTGTGTTTGTACTGCGGAAAGCTTTACTCACGGAAGTATGGACTAAAGATACACATGAGAACACACACAGGTTACAAGCCTCTCAAATGCAAGGTGTGTTTTCGGCCTTTTGGTGACCCAAGCAACCTCAACAAGCATGTACGCCTGCATGCAGAGGGAAACACGCCTTACCGTTGTGACTACTGTGGAAAAGTGCTGGTGCGCCGAAGAGACCTCGAGCGTCATGTCAAGTCCAGACATCCGGGACACCAGGGAATAAAAAAGAGATCATCGGAGGAGGAAGAGCATGCTGACGATCACCCTGAGGAACCAAAAAGCGATGAGGACAGCGACGTGGACGTGTGTTGCACAGTTATGAACAGAGTGAAGTTCACAGAGGCGACCAAGCGACCAAATCCACTCCAATACCTCGGATACTCTTTACAGACTTGCTGTTTACATTTAGAGTAAAATATTAATACACATTGTACAGGTATGATGCACTGATGAAATAATTTATTAAACAAGCCACCAAACAATTATACAGTCTCATGACATTTTAGGACTGCAGTTCAAATGTTGCAAAAGCAGAGTGTACTTATTCTAACGCTCTGATCAGCTTGCCGTTCAATTCCCGTCTTCGTCATTATTGGAGTTTTATCCGCATTGTGGTTTTTTGCAAAAGCAGTGACATTTTAACATAGTCAGCGTTCCACTTTTTCTAGTTTGAATTCTTCGTCATATTTTGAAGAAATCTGTTTGGCTGTAGGCATTCCTTAAGTCAAGCGGGACACTCATCGTATTGTTCCTGTAATTATTCCGGTTTAGACCCCTCATCTGAAATTTGAATCGAAGATAAATTTGCAGAGTGAATCTTGAGCTGCTTTATAGAAACAGTATTATATAACACCCGTCTGGACTATGGTATTCCTTTTTGCTCTTTCTTATTTTCAGCTCAATTGGTTTTCCCGTACCAGATCTGATCTGTGAGTTGAATTCGAAGCTTTCTTAGAAAACGGTTTTAGGTAGCACCCACCAAAAATGTATTATTATTATTATTATTATTCTGCATATATTATTATCCTCTGCTTCCACCACATTGTATGTAAAGTGTAATTATTAGGCTATTATTACTGGCCACCTGTCATTTTTCTCATTAGATAATTATACTTGCTATTGTCCAAAATTAATTCCTATTTCAATGTCAAGTTGTTTGTAGCATATACATATGGTAAAAGAAAATAACCCCAATTTTCTTTTCAATGTCATTTTTTAAATCAATGGCAGTCACCCTATGTTTTGAAAACACCTTGTGTAAGACCATGTTGCTTCACAAACCATTTGCTGAGATTCCCGAGATGTCCAAACACACTCCCTTTTGTAAGTGTAACGTTTTTTTGACGTTCTTTCCTCTTTTCCGTTCCCTAAATCCTTCAACCCTTCACCCACTTCCTTCCTCCAGTCCCTTCCTTACCTTTCTACCCCTTCCTTTCCTTTCCTTTCCTTTCCTTTCCTTTCCTGTCCTTTCCTTTCCTTTCCTTTCCTATCCTATCCTATCCTATCCCTTTCCTATGCTATATTTTTCCTGCCCCTTTTCCTCAGAGCCCAGCTGTAAGTGTGTCTGTTCAGAGACCAGTTTGTTCTTTTGCACTTTTCAGGAACCTGTCAGGGAATCACAGAATTCACAAGTGTACTGTGGGGTTTCAGTCTCTCAACACAAACCACACTGCTCTCACACGAAATGTGGCACTCTCACCAATTTTTCATTGTAAATATCAGCTATTGTTAAAATGTGAGTCTGTGCACTTGTGTGTAATTACTGTGAGACCTGAACGAGTCTCTTTTTGTGTCCGGGTGGAGCTCAGACACCTAAATACCCAGCATGTGTGTATAACTGTGTGTGTGTTGTGTTATTTTGCCTGGTCCTCATTTAATGTTTTATGCTCTAGCTCTATTCTCTCTTCTCTCTTACTTCATCACTGTGAGTTCCACCTCGTCTCGTTCTCTGTGTTTTTCCCACACCGGCATTTCATCAATCAGAGCCCTTCTTCAGACACGGCCTCAGTGCCAGCGATTGATGAAGCTTGGGCTTTTTACACACATTCAGACTGGGGTAAAATTTTGACCCAGTGACTGATTAACATCAGCAAAGCTTCAGAAGACCCGAAAAAGAGGTGTGTCCTGAGTTAAAGAGACTGGACAGACAGACACACACGCGCTTTAAAGCAAAAAAACTGTTCATGAGACCGGTCTGGATTTGAGTCAGAAAGGAGGACTGATGAAGTAGCAAAAAACAAAAGTGTTACAAACAAGAATTATTCATCTATTTTTGTTAGTTAGTTTATTTTGTTTGTATCTATTCTGCTGCTTTTAAGGAACAGATCCCTAATTGCTCCGTGAAACGAGGCTGAGGTTGGCCTTGTACTGCCAATTATTCATCTGTACCTAGTAGTTACCGCTTTCCTTGTATTATCTTTGCACCTTTAAGGAACAGATCCCACCTCGTCGCAGCGTTTTTTTTACTAGTGGCGTTCGCAACCCAATGCGTTTTTGCAACCAAGCGTGGTTTGTCCTTGAGGAGTGTTTTAAACACAGAGTCTGTCATAAATAAGGTTCTGTTTTTGTAAAACTTAACGCCACTGAATCCTCTTCAATGCTCATTACATCCTAAGTACCACTGAGCAAGTTTATTCTGTCAATAATTCCCACTTCGGCATCCGAGACAAAACAGCGTGCGAGCCATATTACACACAGTTTACATACATTCACACATGCACGCACGCAACTCTCAGAATGAACAATATGATGAATATCACTGGTACAATGGCAGTTAAATCAATAGTGAACTCTTACCCTTTACTGGATCAGGTGCTATTCTAGCTGCTGATTAATCAGTGAGCGTGGAATGCATCAGAAATAATTCTGTGATATACCAGACTAGCCGAGTATCTTAACTAACTCACATATCATCCAAATATTCTATTAGTCGTCATTGTGTTAAAAGAATAAAAACTAATCTTTTCCTTTACCACTCTTTTTCGCTTTTACAAGACGGCCTTGAAGTTAGACGAAGAAGCTGTGTGTGTGTGTGTGTGTGTGTGTGTGTGTGAGAGAAAGAGAGAAGCAATTTATTTGACAAGTAAAGTAGAGGAGCAAAAGAAATAAGAAAAACACCAACAGAAAAAGATAAATACAGCAAATAATTTAGTATAAACCAACTGACATGCACCTCTCTCTTTTCCCCCTCTCTCTCTTCCTTTCTTTCTTTCTCCCTTTCTCTCAGTTTTTCAGTCTCTCGTTCTGTCTCTCTCTCTTTCTCTCTTTCGTTCTCTCATTCTCTTTCTTTTTCTCTCCCTCTCTCTCTCTCACTTGTTCTTATTCAGCTGTAAATGATGTGTGTTTGATGTGAAGAGCTGTCCCCCAAATCTATCGACCTCCTTTCAACGCCTCTTCAAACATGCAATGCAAATACGCACCATAAATCTGCATACAGCCACATCAGTGTGTGTGTGTGTGTGTGTGTCTGTGGTTGAGTAAAGCAGAGTGGATGTGATGGCTCTTGATCTGAGGTTGACAGTCTGTGTTCTGGCAGCAGGTAAACTAGGGGGACAGTCCAGGTAATAATCACATACACGTACACACACACACACACACACACACAGAGCGATTATTTACATTTTTTGTAAAAAGATGTAAAAAAGTTGTACAATTAAACACTAACCCCCTTATTAAAGTAAACATTTACCACATTTACTGACGACTTTTAGTATTTTGAGCAAAGTGCTGGAAAATTTCCAGTACATTTTTGATACATTTCCGGAAACTTACCATGGAAACTTTATTTCATAGAAATATATATTTTTGTAGTTTACACTAGTGAACTACAAAAATTCATTTAAAAACAATACAATTATTATAAAAACTACAATACATTATATAATTCCACAACTAAGATTTCACACATTAAAAGCTGTATCGATTCCGAATCAATTCCGGATTTTCAAAAAAAAACCCCTAAATGATGCTTTTACCCCTATTGCTTCTGAAACCGAATAGCAAGGAAACATGGGGGTTTGTTGGTATCCTTTCCAAGACATCACACTCTTTGGATGAATCTTTACTGAATGTAAACTGATTACAGATTGTTTTTTAAAATTAAATTATTTATTACTATCTCTTGGTCAGTGTCTTGATTGGCTTGTAAACCTTACAAGTGAATTTACAAAATTTTTGTATAATTTGTACTTTTTTCTTTTTTTAAAAAAAGGTAGCAAACTTAAATAATTTATTTTACAACAACTTAAGTAAAAATACCATAATTTAATTATACTCAAAAAAGTATCTACTCAAGGACTGTAATGAAACATATTTATAATCAGTTACTTTCCACCAACTGCACACATGCAAAAAACCCATAATATCTTTTATAAAAAAGACATTTTGGGTGTATATTATAGAGGAATGAACAGTACATGCGGCGGTGTGGTCTTAATAACCCTGCAGTGCTGTGTGCATGCGACTGAGAAAAAAGCAGGTTAGAAATTGCATTAAACCTGATTTCATTCCAGTTCCAGTTACCTGCAATTTTATTCCTATTAATTCCAGTTCATTCCCATGGAAAGTTTCCAGCTTTAAAAATTCCTGAAATAGAGATAAAGTAAATCACTGTCTCCCTAAGAGTCAATAAGACTCTACATTTTTGCTTATTCAAGAATTATTTGATTAAAATCTTTTTCTTATTGTTTTTTAAATAAAAGTCTCAGACATTAGAATAATCAGCTAAAAGCCGGTCTTTATGTTGTAAACCTCGAAGCTGAGCTCAGATGGAATCGACGATTTTTATTTAGGATAATGTGTCTTATCGATTCCTGATTAACTTTAACCCACTAAACAGAGCATGCTAATGTGTACGCAGTTAATCCACTCAGCTGGCAGCACATTAGCGCTGACGACACTGCGATGCTAAACTTCAGAAAGAGAGAGAGAGAGAGAGAGAGAGAGATGACCAAGATAAAGAAGTGTATGAAGTGAAATGTTTGCAAGTGGAGTGAGAGAGAGGGACATAGAAGAATAACAACTGAGAAAACTCTGTGAAAGAGAGAGAGACAGAGAGACAGAGACAGAAAGACACCAGTAAAGGTCCATTAGAGTTCAGTGGCCTGTGAGAAAGAAGTCAGATTGTGCATGAACGATTTCACCCAGGCAGCAACACACTGTCCACAAACACAGCGTTAACCAGTCTGTATGTGTGTGTGTGTGTGTGTGTGTGTGTGTGTGTATGACTTGGGGCGTGTCTGGAGCTGTCAGCGTAAAGAAAGCGGGCAGGCCAGAGGAGAATATTAATAGGCTTTAAATGGAGTGGAAGTCTCTTTATTGGCGTCTGGTGTTGGGTTTGTTATTGCGGCTTTGAAAAGGTCAATAAAGCTCTTTGGTCCCGCCGCCTTTCAGACACACAATGACTTCAGCGAGTAACGCTTTTAACCCTTATGTTAAAGTGTTGGGGTCAGAAGACCTGTCGAAAACTTGGGAGTTAAACCGAGAACTGTTTGGAGAAATCTCTGGATATCAAAAGTCAAATCTTTAATCTTTAATCGTCTGCAGTGATGTTCAGAGACGTGAACTGTATGGATTTCTATTCCTTAAACTGATTGTTTACAGATTATTTTCAGACACACTGCATCTTCTTTAGAAAAACAAATGGGAAGTGGTAGATCAGTGGTTAAGGTGTTAAACAGCTGATCAGATTATCATGGGTTTTATTCCCAGCCCCACCAGGCTGCCACTGTAAATGTGGGTTGAGCTAAGGATGACTGCCAAATACCAGCTTGGTTAATGTAAAATATTCTTTAAGATATACAGTGGTACCGTCACTTAAAAATTTTAATTTGTTCCGTGACGGAGCTCGTATCTCAAATTACTCGTCAAATCAATTTTCCTCATTGAAATGAATTGAAATGTCATCTGTTCCAGGTACCCCAAATGTTTTTCCATTACATGTTTTTAAATAAAAAATGATACTTATAAATAATGACTATTGTATAAAGAAACAATACAATAAAATGTACTCCAATAAACTGGATTTATTAAAGATAATGTACAATAATGTGGTGATCAGGCGACTCCACTTGCTAATGCGCATGTCTGACTAGCTATCGAGTGAGACACGGGATGCTGGGAGGATGTTACAGTGTTTATGGTGGCGTTGCTACGCAAACTAGCGAATAGGTGTCGGAAGCTAGCTCAAAACCCGTATTTTAGCTCACAACTCAAAGCAAAAAACTGGGCGAGAGACGACTCGTATGTCAAAAAACTCATTAGTTGGGACACTCGTAAGTAACTCAAGGTACCATTATATAAATTAATCGCCCATGCTGCTGTGAGAATTTCAACCCTAAACTATTCACATTCTGGCGGGTTTTTGTTCCTGGAGGACAATTTCTTTGCTGAGCTGAAACCAAAAACACGTTCAATTCTCACGCCCGCATACAATAAAACAAATCTCTGCTCTGAGATGTTTCCTTTCAGCTCCACCTGGACACACACTTAAGCTCAGGAACATCTCTAATCACACAATCATCGCCATTAAACACACAGACATCTGATATCTCTTCTGAAAGCTGGGTTTTTAGAAGGTTTTCTCAGCGTTCTACAGAGTGAAGGAGCTGCCATCAGCAGTTCTTCGTCCTCAAGGATGATGTCAGTGATGAAGCTGGTGTTTGTTCAGAGCAGATAATTTAGCAGTAATTACTGAAGATGAAAGCTTCACCGCTGCTCCTCACTCACTGTCCAACAGAAACCGCCTTGGTGATGCTGATCCGCTTAGACGCTCAGCGCTGGAACCCTTAACGCATATGAATGACTGATAAGGAGACAGATAAGGAGTTTAAACTGAACGATATGAATGTAAGAGCAGGTCTCCATTAGAAGATTCCTAAAAGCTTCTTCTGAGAGGTGTGTGTGTGTGTGTGTGTGATGAGTCGGCCACGCCTGTCTGTCTTTAATGAGTGTATTGTGTAGCAGTGACATGGCTGACCTGCATGAACATATTCCCATGGCTGTCTCACACACACACACAAACACACACACACATACATAGACATACAGCAAGCTGGTGCTAGGTGTCTCAGTGCCACGGCCTGGATAATGGAGGTCATTACAGACTACAAGCTTAATTCATCTGTCGGCTGCTTCAAGTGGGACGAGCAAACAAAGACAGAGGGAGCCATGGTTCGGTGTCGGTGAATGAGGTTATATATTAATCTTACAAAAAGGAAAAAACATTCTACAGGTTGCCTTTTAAGCTCCTTTTGTATACAGGGGCCTATTTTCTTCTTTCTAGCCGATGAAAAGATCCCTCTCTCTCTCTCTCTCTCTCATCCTATTATGAAAAAAAAATTCTTCTAACTACATGCTATTAGAATATGTGTATAGATAGGTAATAAGTTATTAGTTGCAATTACTGGTCATCTATTAGTGGAGAATAACAGGCTGATTAGGCGAAAGGCCTTTTAAACTCGGAGGAAGTAATTTTCAAGACGGTGCGGCATTCAGAAAGAGAAGAAAAGGCTTTTTCATGAATGATGCACCTGCCCATTGTGGTAAAAAAAACACATTATGATCACATAACCAAAAATACTGTACCGTCGAAAGGGAATTGAATAAATCACGTGGCGCAGGGTTCGGGGACAGAAAAGAGCGACCAGGAGAAATGCTCGGCTTCTCTAAAGGAAGAGAATTAAACAACACACAGAACTATCACACTTCAGTAACTCCAAACTCTAAATCTACAGCCCTCATTCAGCACAATCATCTTTATCATTTATCAAACAACAGATAATTACAAATCAATGATTATATCCAAAAACATAGCAGGAATAAAACTTATAAACTTATGATACAATATTTCTGTATCTCTCTTTGAGATTCTCTGACTGTGTCTCTGTCTCTGTGTATTTCTCTCTCTCTTACTCTGTGTCGCTTTCTCTGTCTCTCTCTTTGTCTCTCATTGTGTCTCTGTGTCTTTCTCTCTGAGTCTCAGTAACAATTCTGGCCTCCCACCAACAGAGGGTGCTTTTGCCTGAGTACTAGCCATTTCCGCTAGTACTTCCTGTGGCTAGCTTTATAAGCTAGCAGAACTTTGACCACATTGTTTGCTAGTCAACATGCCAAGAGTTTCCATGCTCATGCTCATGTTTATGTCTTTCTGGTTTATTGAACTCTGCTCTGTCTTTGGATTACGATTACTGCCCAATGTTTTGGATTTGTTTGCCTGGTTTGTGTTTGACTTCTGTGTACCGAACTCTGCATGATTATTGACCAAATCTGTGGATTATTGTCAAGTCTTTATTAAAGCCTACACATTCCCATCAGCACAGCAGTGATGAATTTATAAATAACTTTAATTCTAAGATCGATACTATTAGAGATAAAATTGTGAACATGCAGCAGACAGCCGCAGTATTGCATCAGATAGTGCGCCATAGATCCCCCGAGGAACAATTCCACTCATTTGTTACTATAGGAGAGGAAGAACTTTGTAAACTTATTCATCTAAACCAACAACATATATGTTAGACCCGATTCCGTCTACGCTCCTAAAGTCAAAAGCCTCATGAGGTCATTCCGCGCACCAACATGTGGTTTAAGAACTACCAACATGAGGACCCGGGTCCACCAAGACCACCACTCCCAGCAAGGCCACCACCCCAATTGCCACCACTGCTGGGAAGTCCCTGAGCAAGGTCAATTGCTCAGGTATAACAAGGAATATAACATAGGGTCAGCTTCTGAATATAATTAAGCTTCTGAATTAAGTATATGTAGCATGAATTCATTGTAGTCATTAGGATATGTTCCCAAAACATTTAAACTAGCTGTTATTAAGCAGCTCATTAAAAAAACACAACTTGATCCTAAAGATCTAGTTAATTACAGCCCAATCTCAAACCTCCCATTTCTGTCTAAGATACTGTAAAAGGTTGTATCTTTACAAAATTTTTTCTTAGAGAAAAATAAAAAAAGATTTCCAGTCAGGATTTAGATCCTGTCACAGTACTGACTCTGCTCTAATTAAGCATGGTTTAAATCCTACTTATCTGACCGCCAACAATTTGTAGTAGTGAACGAAGAGGTATCATATAGCTCACAAGTAATGTATAGAGTACCCCAAGGCTCAGTTCTAGGGCCATTACTTTTTACACTTTACATGTTACCCTTGGGAGATATTATCAGGAAACATGGTGTTAGCTTACACAGCTATGCTGATGACAATCAGCTATATATTTCTTTGCAACCCGGCGAAACTTACCAATTTGAAAAACTAACTGAATGTATGGCTGATATAAAAAACTGGATGACAAGTAATTTCTTATTGCTGAATCCTGAAAAAACAGAGGTGTTAATTATCGGCAATAAAAGCCTCTGCCTCTAATAATCTAAATCACTGCCTAACACTTGATGGCTGCTCTGTCAACCCTTCATCGTTAGTCAGAAACTTAGGTGTGCTTTTTGACAGTATTCTCTCCTTTGAGAGCCACATTTCCAGCATTTGTAAAAATGCATTTTATCATCTTCAAAATATATCTAAACTACGACCTATGCTCTCGAGGTCAAATGCAGAAATTTTAGTTCATGCGTTCATGACCTCAAGATTAGCCTATTGTAACACTTTACTGGCTGGTTGTTCTGTACGCCTAATAAACAAACTCCAGCTTGTCCAAAACGCAGCAGCTACAGGTCTTACTAGAACCAAAAAGTATGATCATATTAGCCGGTTCTGTCAACACTGCACTGGCTCCCTATTAAATATCGAATAGATTTTCAAATCTTGGTAATTACTTATAAAGCCCTAAATGGTTTAGCACCTCGGTACCTGGGTGAGCTCCTATCCTATTATAGTCCTCCACGTCCGCTGCGCTCTCAGGACTCGAGCAATTTGATTATACCTAGAATAACTAAATCAACTGCAGGTGGCAGATCCTTCTCTTATCTAGCGCCTAAACTTTGGAATAACTTACCTTGCACTGTTAGGGAGGCAGACACACTTTGTCAATTTAAAACTAGATTACAAACACATCTCTTTAACCTGGCCTTCACACATTTTTATTATTCAAATCCGTTAAAGGTATATCAGGCTGCAATAGTCAGGTCAACCGGAACTGGGAAACACCACCAATAACACAATGTATTTGTTTATCAACAGTCGAATTGCATCTATGCTGTTCTTTGTTATTCCAAGCTCACCGTCGCCACCATCACTTGGAGGCGGCCATCCGGACAAGACCACAGAAACTTTACCGCAGCATGGGTAACCTACTGGTTTATCTGGTCAGAGGACAACTGACCCCCTGACTGAGCCTGGTTCTCCCAAGGTTTTTTTCTCCATTTTGTCACCGATGGAGTTTTGATTCCTTGCCGCCGTTGCCTCTGGCTTGCTTAGTTGGGGACTCTAAATGTATGGATATCAATCAAATGGACTGTTCTAATGAATGTTTAATATTGTTGTTTCTAAGGTATTTCTGTAAAGCTGCTTTGAAACAATCCTGATTGTTAAAAGCGCAATATAAATAAAGGTGACTTGACTTGAGTTGACACTGCAAAATGGATTCTTCTCACAGTCTCCATGTGTATGTGTGTGTTTCTGTGTGTCTCTCTCTCCGTCTCTATGTCTCTCCCTATTTGTATCTGTGTGTCTCTCTCTGTTTATCTCTGTGTCTTTCACTTTCTTTGTCTCTCTTTTTGTCTTTCTTTCTACATTGGTGTCTCTCTGTGTCTTCCCTCTGTCTATTTTTCTTAATTTCTTCTCTGTGTGTCTCTCTCTCTCTCTCTCTCTCTCTCTCACTTTGTGTCTCTCTATCTGTCTTTTTTTTAGTCGCTTCATGTGTGTCTCTCTGTGTTTCTCACTGTGTCTATTTATTTGTCTTTCTTTGTCTCTCCCTCTCTCTGTCTCTCCCTCTGTATCTCTCTGTCCTTCTCTGTATCTCTGCATTTCTCTCTTTCTTTAATTTATTCTCTGTCTCTGCAAGTTCACTTTATTCTTGTTGCTGTTTTCCATTTTAAGCTTCACTGTCCTGAAAATGTGGACTCATACACAGCAATTACATTAGAAACACACACACACACACACACACACACACACACACACACACACACACACACACACACACACACACACACACACACACACACACACACACACACACACACAATGCATCATACACATACATCATGTATTTTTATTTCACCTTATATTTTGGAGCCTAGTTCAGGTTTTAGATTCCACTTAAGACTGAAAACAGATGGTTGACCGGACAACAAAACATTTAGTCTTTTTTTTTAAACTAAGAAAATATCTTGTGATGTGTATTTTTATTGTGTATGTGTGAGTGTGTATGTGTGTGAGTTAGTGAGTGATGCAGGCAGCTGAGTGTCATCGATGCTCTATGAGGGAGAAACTGAGACTTCTCTTTCTTTTGTCTTCCTTTATTTTCTTACTCACCCTTCTTTCTTTCATCTGTCCATAACCCCTCAACCCCAACACACACACACACACATACACACTATACATCACACACCCTTAAGTGTTTATCCTAATTATGGCTGAGGGAGCAGTTGGTAGTGACATGAAGGTGATCGCTGTCTGTGGCTCAGCCTGTTGTTGACAGCGTACACACACACACACACACACACACACACACACCTAAATAAGATAAGATTACAGACTAATAATTTAATAATATCAGTTTCATATCTTTAATAAACTCATTCAGATCTTAAGATTAAAGCTGATGGTTAATAAACCCTTACAGCAAAAGTTTAATAATTAAATAAAATTAAGATTAACATTATAGAAGATTATTTAATATTTCATATATATTTAATATAATATTATTTTGAAATAATATAAAATTATTCTAATATAAAGATTTTCATTTTTGAACAAAAATATCTCAGATCTATAGTTAGAAATAAAAGAAAATAGGCCCCTTCTAACAGACACACACACACACACACACACACACAGACACACCCTGTGCTATAGCCTGACCAGCAGTCCAATGGGGTGTCTCTGTCCTAAGGCGGTGTGTAAATCAGCTGCCGGACAATGAAGCTGTTGCTGTTGCTTGTGTCTGGTGGAGTTTTTCACTGGTCGTGGCAACCAGCTTGTGTAGTGCCAGTGTGAAAGTGGCACAGTTGCAAGAGAGATTTCAGGAAGTGATTTTCCAGAAGAAGGTGAAGAAGCTGGAAAGCTTTCTGTCTCTCGTCGTGCAAATGGAAATAGAGACTTCAATGGAACGCCAGCAATTACTGCAAACGCCGATTGAGGATGAGGGGAAGAGCCTACTTCACCTCAAACACACCACACACACACGCGCACCGCTGACTTCAACAGCATCTTCACCATCCTTCAAAACAAAAGTCTCATTACAGGTAATTACGGTCCGTCACTCTGCATCCTGCACTTTTATCCTGCTATTGAGGCCGAGAGGGCCAGCAGGGCCACGGGGAGAGCTGCTATTACACACACTCGCACACACACACATCAGTCACACTCATGTCCTGATCCATTCATCTGAAGTGCTTCACTTTTCAGCTACAATTATGGCCACAAGATCAAACCTGGACGCAGCAGTGGAGCGCTTCTTCACAGAGAAGAACCGCATCCTGTCGACGCCATTAAACCTGCCGCAGATTCGCCGCCACTCCAGTTATCATTAGAGACAAGTAAATAAGTAAATAGTAAATCAAACGCAGCAGCCAGACTCACCTTTCCACTAAAGTCACCTAAAGTTCACATTAATGACCAACATTGGTGAGGGGCCACACAACCCACGTTTACTTGCACCTAAATACAGCACTGAATGCCGGTACATCACCGGACCAGGTCTGGCTGCTAGAACTCTGGCTACATACGGCCTATGGTATAGCCATATTTCAGCCAAATGTATGTCAATTTAGCTGGTTCTATTCTGGTCCTATGAAGGTGGACCAGAGGTGGGTCGAGTATCTAAAATCTGTACTTAAGAAAAAATGCAAGTACTTATAGACTTATATTTATGTTTATAGTACTTATAGACTTATATTTAAGAGTAAAAGTAATAATCTAAATAGTTACTCGAGTAGTTAGTTACTAGTTACTTCTGATCTGATTGACACGAAGCAAAAGTCCTGAACTACTACTCACGTCTGTCCCCTTTAAAGTCTCTCTCTTCTGCTTTAGATGTTTTTCTAACAGTTAAACTCTGTTTTTATTTTCTACCTTTCAGAAGAAGTTCTATTAAAAATACAGACACTCCCCCAGTTACGAACGAGTTCCATTTCGAGAGTGTGTTCGTCAATCGTTATGTTCGTAACTCGTTGCATTTTGTGAGTACATGTATTATTTAGCTAGGAATCCTGTTTTGATTTTGTTCGGATGTTCTACATTTTATTGAGGTGTTAATAAAACTTTATTGTTGTATAAATGCGGGATGTCCCAGTTTGCTGTTTAGTTTATTTAGTTTTGTGTTAAATAGATGTTAAAATGTGCAGAGTCTGTATTAAAGGAGGTCATTGTGGATTTCAGACAAGCTAGCAATCACACTCATCCTAATACACATCAACGGAGCGGCTGTTGAGCGTGTACCTAGCTTCAAGTTCCTAGGAATCCACATCTCTGAGGATCTCACCTGGTCTCTGAACTCTTCTTTCCTCTTAAAAAAGGCACAACAGCGCCTATATTTTCTGAGGAGACTCAAAAAGTCCCATCTCAGCAACAGGATACTGGAGAACTTTTACCGCAGTACCATCAAGAGCATCCTCACAAACTGCATCTCAGTATGGTACAGCAGCTGCACTGCTTCAGACCGCACAGCCCTTCAGAGGGTGGTGAAAACCGCCCAACGAATCATCGGCACTCAGCTACCCACCCTGGACAATATACACAAAAAACGCTGTCTGCAAAAGGCGAGAGGCATAATCAAAGATCCCTCTCACCCCAACCACGGACTGTTCACTCTTCTCCCATCAGGCAGACGCTACCGATGCCTCAGAGCCGCACAAACAGACTGAAAAGCAGCTTCTTTCCTGTGGCTGTTTCTGCACTGAACAGCTGATATACAGTATTAATTACTACTGCACTGCCACTTCTGTACTTTGCACTACTTTTATTATTATGCATCTTTGCACAATCTATAACTATCTATTGTTACACCTCTATACTCTATCCATATACCTCTGTGCATTATTTACCCCCACCTCTGTAACTATCAACCCCATACCCTATTTATTGCACTGATATTTATTGTAAATAAGCCACTTACGCACTTCTGGTTAGATGCTAACTGCATTTCATTGGCTCTGTACATGTACCTTGCACAATGACAATAAAGTTGAATCTAATCTAATCTAATCTAATGTTTAGAATGAACGTTTGTTCATGAATCTGTGTGTGTTTGTAGGTTTACAGGATATTTGTCGTTGCTTGCACGAGAGCGAATAAGTCTTAACAAAATGGTTTTTTGATGGTTTTTTTGTCACCTTCCTCAAAAATATCTGAACATTTCGGCCAGCGCTGTGGTGTAGTGGGTCAAGTAACCAGAACCCACATGCACAAGTTGCTGTGCTCTGGTGACCCAGGTTCGATTGTGGCTCAGGTCATTTCCAGTCCCACCTATCTCTCTATCTCCCCCATTTCATCCTTCTGTCCTTATAAATATAGGCAAAAAACGCCCCAAAAATATCTCGAAGTTCTGTTTTAACTGCGGTGTAAGACTGGCTACACACTGTATGTGGCTCAGAGCTCTATATTTCACATCTGGGTGATGTAACACTATACCAACAACTGGACTATCATTAGTTTGCTGCAGTAAAACACACACTTTAGCCCATATATTTACTTATTAAACCATAAAGTGTTTTTTGAAATATTTTACAGTTAGTTATACAGTTATTATTGCTAAGAATCCAACTTTAAACACTCGTGTCATTTTTTATTCTCTTTTTATATCTTCAGTTTTACCTCAGACTGTTGGAAAATGTTCTAACACTGAAACTGTGCAGTGTTTAGAGAAGACCAAAAAAGCCTCCCTTAATCTTTTCTTCTGGACTTTTCATCTCTTTTCTGTGATATTTACAGAAGCTTCTGAATATCTTGCAGTGTTCACAAATCGACCACAAATAGTTCCATGTCTACACGGACCTGTTCCACACCTTTATATTCTTTTAAATCTAATCTGAAACTGAGCTTCTACATCCCATACTTCATAAACAGAGAGAAGATCATTCCGGGCTCAGGTGGTCTCTGGAAAGGAGAGGTTTACCAGACACACACACACACACACACACACACACACACACACACCACTGAGTGCTTTAAGTGTGCACTGGAGAAGAGTGTTTAGAGTCCAACCTTCTATTAGTGTGGAGGACATGCACACACAGGGCACACACACACACAGGGCACACTTAAGGACAGTGGGTGGGCTGTGTCGCTCTTGTTTGTTGTTGTTGATTGAACAAAGTTGCAGCAGACGTAGCTCTCAAGTACAAGTGTGTGTGTGTGTGTATGTGTGTATGTGTGTGTGTGCCATGTGGCTGGTTCTCAGTCTCCACTTCATTAGCATGTCTTTGTATGATTGTATAAAGGCCACAGAGAGACGGAGTTTTACCAGCTGCTGTCCGCATGCGAGTGCTCATTACAGACCTGCGGTTCCTCTGAGAACAGCACCACATGTTCCTCGCACACACACACACACACACACACACACACCGATACAAATCAACAATTTTACACTCCAAATGTTCACCCATGCTCATACATATGCTCACACACTCCATCCCATTGTGTGCTTGTGTGTGTGCTTGTGTGTGTGTGTGTGTGTGTGTGTGTGTGTGTGTGTGTGTGTGTGTGTGTCCACCATCTCTATACAAATCAGAAGAAGATGAATTTCAATCCCGGCTGCATGAGAAAGCGTGCAGACTGCGCACCACTCACACAAAACCGAGAGTCATTGATGAAATTACAGGAGCAGAGTAATTGTGAGGAGAATAAAGCTAAGCTCATCACACACACACACATACACAGACACACACACAAACACAAGGACAAGCACCACACACAATATCACACCTTTCACCTCCTGTACACTTCTGTCACACACATACCCACAATTTAGCGAAAACACAAAGCACTTACACACCCAATTTCATGTCCCAGTATCAGAATTATTAAATCAGTTACTAACACATGATTACATTATTTATTTATTCTATTGAATACACACACAGGAACCGTCGTCCTCTTAGTCTCTAATCATTTTATAAACTGAACTGTATTATACACACACTGCAGTTACCCCAAATCCACAACCTCACACTGCAGTAGATGCTTTTATCCCTTTTCACTTGCACATATACTGTACACACACACACACCCATACACACAAAGTCCTGCTACACAAACAAACAGTTGATTCACCATCTCAGAGAAGTCAATTCAGCAGTTCACTATTACAGATCAATTGATTCGACATCAGAGAGGAGTCAGTTCACCATTACAGAGGAGTCGATTCAGCATCACAGAGGAGGCAATTCACTATCACAGAGGAGTCGATTAAACATCTCATTCAGTATTACTCGAGTACTCAATTCACTATTACAGAGGAGTCAATTCACCATTACAGAGGAGTCGATTCAGCATCACAGAGGAGGCAATTCACTATCACAGAGGAGTCGATTTACCATTACAGAGGAATTGATTCAGCAACACAGAGGAGTCGATTCACCATTACAGAGGGATCAATTTACCATTACAGAGGAATTGATTCAGCATCACAGAAGAGTCAACTTAACATTACAGAGGGGTCAATTTATCATTACAGAGGAGTCAATTCACCATTACAGGGGAATCGATTCAGCATCACAGCGGAGTCAACTCACCATTACAGAGGAGTCGATTTACCATTACAGAGGAGTCAATTCACCATTACAGGGGAATCGATTCAGCATCACAGCGAAGTCAACTCACCATTACAGAGGAGTCAATTCACCATTACAGAGGAGTCAATTCACCATTATAGAGGAATCGATTCAGCATCACATAGAAGTCAATTCACCATTACAGAGATGTCAATTCAGCATCTCAGAGGAGTCGATTTAGCATCACAGAGAAGTTTATTTAGCATCACAGTAGAATCGATTCACAATCTCATTAGCTATATAAAAATCTCAAACACACACACACAATGTCTTTTTGGTACATGCAGTGACTTGGTCACATTGGCGTGGCCTAATTTCTGGGGGTAGAATAGCAAATTTTATAGTATGCTCAAACTGAAGGCTATAAACTTGATCTGTTAGCTGCATTAGCATTAGCAGGCCAGCACACTGATAAAGAAATAAACTTGACTGAAACTAAAAAACCAACAAAAAAAAACAAAAAAACATTATTCTTATAGAAACAACAGTATAAATAATAGTAATAATAATATACAGAGAGTCTTTGACTTTCAGTGATGTTTCTAAATCTGAGAATAAGGGAGAGTAATGACTCTGATGTGAGTCACTCTGTTCTTCAGCTTCACTTCTGACACGTTAACCATTGCAAACAAGGGGTTTTGATGCTCCCATGTTTTGTGATGTGTTTTTACAGGAGAATGAACACAATGTGTGTTTATGAGTAAACTCCAACTCAGTGAAAGCAGTCGAGTGGACAAGCATGTCGCTCAGAGGGCTTATTACTGACCAAAGATGGAACCACACACACACTTTTCAGTTTGAATCTGCCTTTTTTATCCGATTAGCTGCTCATTTGTTTCTTTCTTTTTTGTCCTATAATGTCTTCCCTACTTTATTTTCTCTTCTAACTTCTGTATTAGAGCTCTAAACTCTATTAAAGGTTTGTTATTTCATGAACTCTATTATTATAATGCTGTAACTCACAATGTTGCTTCATATCATAAAATGTTTACTGATATATATTAACAAAATATTAGCTCTATTATCTTAACAAGGAAACTTTGCCTCATTTGTAAAATTTCAGATGGATGTTATATGGATTTCAGACGAAGACTGCAGAAGGATAATAAAGCACAAACACGTCCCTCCAGGTAACTGAGCATTATGGCCCTTGTTCAGAAGAGTGTGTAGATTAATGTGCTTGCTGCCAGAACACATTTAAAAAATAAGCTGTTATCAAATCAACCACGGAACTTTCCAACATCCTGAACAGAAGACATGCAGACATGCTAAACATCACTTCATTTAGATTCAGACCCAGACTAAGAGTGAGAAAAAAGATCTGGGAGTGAAAGGGAGTAACAACACATGAGAGGGAGGGGCTAAGAGTGAGAGGGAGCAGCTAAGAGCGAGAGTGAGGGGCTAAGAGTGAGAGGGCACAGCTAAAAGTAAGAGGGAGGGGCTAAGGATGAGAGGGAGGGACTAAGAGTGATAGGGAGGGGCTGCACATCAGATAGAGGCTTAAATTAAGTGCGTGAGGCTACACGCAAGAGGGATAGGTGAAGTGTGAGAGGGAGACGCTACACATTAGAGGCATGGGCAAAGAGTGAGAGGGAGGGGCTACACACCAGGGGGAGCGGCTAACTGTAAGAGGCAGGGGCTAAAAGTAAGAGGGAGCAGCTAAGAGTGAGAGGAAAAGGCTACACGTGAGAGGGAGGAACTCAGAGGAAGAGGAAGGAAGGAAATAAGAGTGAGAGGAAAGGACTACACATGAGAGGGAGGGACTTCAAATAGAGCATCAAATAGAGGCTAAAAGTAAGTGGGCGAGGCTACACATCATGGGGGAGCGGCTAATAGTAAAAAGGATGGGCTAACAGTTGGAGGCAGGGGCTAAAAGTAAAAGGGAGCAGCTAAGAGAGAGGAAAAGGCTACACATAAGAGGAAGGAACTAGAAGTGAGAGGAAAAGGCTACACATGAGAGGAAGGGACTGAGAGTGAGAGGGAGGGGCTATACATGTGAGAGAGGGGCTAAAAGAAAAGGGAGGGAATAAAAGTAAGAGGGAGAACTACACATGATAGGGAAGAACTAAGAGTGAGAGGGAGGGGCTACACATGAGAGGGAGGGACTAAGAGTGAGAGAGAGGGGCTATACATGAGAGGGAGGGACTAAGATTGAGAGAGAGGGGCTATACATAAGATGGGGGGCTAAGAGTGAAGGGAGCGAATAAGAGTGAGAGGGAGGGGCTAATAGAAAGGGAGTACAAGTGAGAAGAAAAGCCTACACATGAGAGGAAGGGGCTACGAGTGAGAGGGAGGGGCTATACATGAGCAGGAGGGGCTAAGAGTGAAGGGAAGAAATAAAAGTGGGGGGGCTACAGATGAGATCCCTTTCTTTAGGAGAGTCTAAAAGGGATAGGAAGGGGGCTAATAAGGGAATAATAGAGTGGGGGGGAACAAAAGTGAGAGGAATCGACAAAGAGTGAGACAGGGCTACACATGAGAGGGAGAGGCTACAAATGAGAGGGGGGCTGAGAGTAATAATGTGGTGACACATGAGTGGGAGGGGCTAGGATTCTTTAACATGTAATTAAAGGAATAAATAAAAGGCTGGTTTTTAATGCTTTAATGTGAAGAGAAAATAAGTAAAAGGCTGAAGTGTATCTAATAGTAAATTAAGCTTTTTAATAAAAATAAAATAAGTAAATAAAATAAAATAAATAACCTTAGATATGATCCTTTAACATTATGAGCATGTTTTGTCATTTAGAAACCACTGAGACACACTGTTTAAACACACACACATAGACACACACACAGGGTTAGATAAAGAGTGGACTTAGTGCTCATGTGGAGAGTTCCTGCAGCAATCGCTCAGTTTACAATGAGAGATAAGCTAATTTATTAGTGTGCACTAGGTGAAGTGTGTGTGTGTTCTGCAGTGGTTTCAGGCCGTCGCTTGTGTAAAGGTATTCACAGACTTCACACCTTTCTGTAATGAAGTAAACATTTCTATAGTCACACACACACACACATTAATATAATATAACACTTCCTTAGGCAAATTCAGGTTGAAGCATCATTACACTCGTTTACTGAGTGCGATTCGGAATCATCTTCACACCTTCACACTATCTGGATAATTAACTACAATTTTTTCCTCCTGGTCAGTTACATGGTTCTGAGCCTCCTCCTTCTTTCTCTGTATTTAAAAAACATAAAACTCCGCCCACAATGCCAAGTCAAATCAGCTCACTTTGAATAAAGAGCCAATTATCTCTAAGAAATGGACCCAGAGGGGACGAGTCTCGACGACATGATGGAACATGACACCGGCTTTCAAAAGGCCAGCAGACACACTACATTATTACATCTCCAAGATAGTTCTTAATTAGCACGAGACGGTGGCTTGGTTCTTAAAAGGAATGCGTCAACGCCGTTCACGTCTGCTCCACGGAAATGAAAATAATGACTTAATACTTATTATTTATTTAAGAAAAACAACCAGAGACATACAGAGACAAGAAATAACATTAATTAAAATGCTCATAGTCTCTAGAGTTACATTTCTGGCATTGGGAGAGGCTCTTATCCAGAGCAATACATTTTACTTTATTTATACAACTGAGCAACTGAGAGTTACTTGCCTTGCTCAGGGGCCCAACAGTAATAACCTGGTGGCGCTGCAAATCCAAACCCCAATCTTCCAGTCTTCTTAGTATTCCAGCACCTTAATCACTGAGCTACCACCAAATAGAATGGAGATAAAGATGAAGATAACGACAAACATAAGGATGGAAATAGATATAAAAAATGAGGCTAGAGATTGGCCTAGAAATAGAAATGGAGATACAGCTGGAGATAAAGAAACATAAAGAGATGGAGATAAAGATATAGATAGATATAGAGATTGGGGTGGAGATATAGATAGAGCTGGGAATGGAGATGGAGATAGAGATAAAGATAGAAATTCAGATGAAGATAGAGATACAGATGGATATAGAAATAGATATAGTAATAGAGATGGAGATGGAGATGGAGATACAGATGGAGATAGAGATGGAGATAGAAGTATAGATTGTGATAACGATAAAGATATATAAAGACGAAAATAAAGATAGAAATAGAGATGGATAAGGAAATAGAGATAGAGAAAGACGTAGAAATATAGATGGAGATAGAGATGGATATAAAAAAAGAGATGGAGATAGAGAAGAATATAATAATATAGTTGGAGATAGAGATAGGGATATTTGTGGAGATAGTGATGGAGATAGAGATGGAGAAAAAGATGGGGATAGAGATAAAGCTAAAAATTAGAGATGGATCTGAAATTAGAAATGGAGATGGTAATAGGGATAGAGATGGAGATAGAAATAGAGATAGAGATGGACATAGAGGTATAGGTAGATATGGAGATAAATATAGAAATGGCAATAGATATAGAGATAAAGGTAGAGATGAAGATAGATATAGAGATGGAGATAGAAATAAGGATGCAGATGAGATAAAGATGGAAATAGAGATGGTATTTGTGGAGATATTGATGGAGATAGGGATGGAGTTAGAAATAGAGATAGAGGTAGAGATAGATATAGAGATGGAGATAAAGTTGGAAATAAAAATAAAAATGAGATAGAGATGAAGATAGAGGTGGAGATAGAGATGGAGATAAAAATGAAGATAAAGACAGAAATAGATGGAGAAATATGAATATATATATATATAGAAATGGGGATGAAGGTAGAAATGGAAATAGCAAAGAAAATAGAGATGGAGATAGAGGTGGAGATAGAGATGAAGATACAGGTAGAGATAGAGATATAAATAAAGATGGAGATAGAGGTAGAGACAGAAATGGGGATGGAGGTAGAGATATAGATAGGCATAGAGGTAGAGATAGGGATAGAGATGGATATAAAGATAGAGTTGGAGATAGAGATGAGGATAGAGATAGAGCTAAAAATAGAGATGGAGCTAGAAATAGATATGAGATAGAAATGGATATAAAGATAGAGTTGGAGATAGAGATGAGGATAGAGATAAAGCTAAGAATAGAGATGGAGCTAGAAATAGATATAAGATAGAAATGGATATAGAGATTGAGATAAAGCTAAAAATAGAGATAGAGATGAAAATGGAGGTAAAGATAAAGATTGGGATAGAGATAGAGATGGAGATGAAAATGAAGGTAAGGATAGAGATTGGGATAGAGATAGAGAAGGAGATAGAGTTGGAGATGAAAATGGAGGTAAGGATAGAAATAGACATGAAGATAAAAATGGAGATAGAGATGAAGATAGAGATGGAAATAGAGTTGGAGATGGATGTAATGCTAGAGATGTGGATAGAGATAGAGAAGGGGATAGAGATGGAGATAGAGACAGAGATTACTTTGATGTGTGTTTGCATTGAAACATCAAATAACAAGCTGTAACCTTTATTGTGGCTCATTAAGATGTTAATGTGGTGCAGGAACTGGTTTTGGAGCCTATTCATTTGGAGGTCAAGAGGCCAATGTTTGTGTGTGTATGTGTGTGTGTGTGTGTTTGCATTAGAAAGGGTTTAATACATTGAGTTAATGCCATCATCTCAGACATACAGCAGGTTGAGGTTGAGGTTCAGCAGCAGGTGTGTAATATACCACAATATTGATTATTAATATCTTTAATTAATTATCTTTAAAATTCACTTGACTCACATGACTCACTTTCGATTATAAGCGATTCCTACAAGTTGTGGATGATTCCTATGTTAATAATTGCCTTTGTGATTAAGCAGATTGTAAATGACTCCTGCGATTATTAATGATTTTTGAAGTTATTCTTAAAAAGTGTGTCAATGACATCTAGACTGAATTACAGAAGTGACGATAACTAAGAGACTGATTGACAGAAGTGTATCATTGATTCATAGACTGATTCACAAAAGTGTATAATTGACTCTTGGAATGATCCACAAACATGTATTAATTTCTATCAGAGTAATTACTCCTAAAGGATTTGGTTATTCTTTTAAATAGTTTTAAAAAACCCAAAACACTGTTGTGTGTTATGTTCAAGTCAAATCGTAAAACTAAACAGTTAGTACTCAATGCCTAACCCCAACACATAACTCATAAACCTAACCACCAAACCCACCCCTAAACCTAACCATAACCATAAAACTAAACCTAACACTCAACCCCTAACCCTAACACCTAACTCCTAAACAAAACACCCAAACCCAACCCTAAAACTAACCCTCAAATCCATTCCTAAACCTAACCCCCAAACCCACTCCTAAACCTAACCCCAACCTTAAAACTAACACTTAACCACCTAATGTCTACACCTAACCCCAAACCCTTCTCTAAACCTAACCCGAACTCACTCATAAATCAAATAGTAAAACTAAACAGTTAGTACTCAATGCCTAACCCCAACACATAACTCATAAACCTAACCACCAAACCCACCCCTAAACCTGACCTCCAAACCAACTCCTAAACCTAACCCCAATCATAAAACTAAACATAACACTCCTAAACCTAACAGCTAACTTCTAAACAGCCAAACCCACTCCTAAACCTAACCATAACCATAAAACTAAACCTAACACTCAACACCTAACCCTAACACCTAACTCCTAAACTTACCACCCTAACCCCCAAAACCAGTCCTAAACCTAACCCCAACCTCAAAACTAAACCTAACACCTAATGTCTAAACCCAACCCCCAAACCCACTCATAAACCCAACCCTAAAACTAAACAGTTAGCACTTAACCCATAATCCCAACACATAACCCCTAAACCTAATCACCGAACCCACCCCTAAAACTGACCCCCAAACCAACTCTTAAACCTAATCCGAACCATAAAACTAAACCTAACACTCAAACACACCCCTAAACCTAACCCTAACCATAAAACTAAACACTTAACCCCTAACCCTAAACCAAACACCCAAACCCACCTCTTAACCTAACCCTCAAACCCACTCCTAAACCTAACCCCAACCATAAAAGATATCCTAACACTTAACCCCTAACCCTACCACCTAACTCCTAAACCTAACCACCAAACCCGCCCCTAAACATAACCCTAACTTTACTCCTAAACCTAACTCCAACCATAAAACTTAGCCTGACACTTAACCCCTAACCCTAACCCCTAACTCCTAAACCTAACCCCCAAACCCACCCCTAAACATAACACCTAACCCTACTCCTAAACCTGCCTCTTAACCCTCAATTTATGAGTTAGAATATTCAGCATGTGTGTGTATGGTTTTATTTTAAAAGTAAATGAGTCAGCTCTTTGATGTCATCGAACTTGGCAGAATTACAGCATTAATGAAGAATAGCGAGGCGACGATGGAGCTTATTATTTCAGTCGCATGTTAATGCTGTACATCTGCATGCGAGTTTGCAAATGTGCACCGGGCATTAAATCGCTATTAAATCCGCTCTTTTTATGGAAACAAGACCAGAGGTTGCAGTTTCAGCGCTGCAAAAATCTTCCTGACACTGAGCCTGGGTATCAATCACACAGAAACAAAAAGACAACGTGAACTTGCTGTGTTTGGGATTAAGAATTCTAAGGACAATATCATGTCACCATGCGAATATATTCTGTAATGCAATCTGTTTAATATACCGTATATACACTTCAGCACAACACAACTATTAGACTGCTGAATAATAATGATTCACACACACACACACACACACACATTTTGCCACAGTTTATGGATTTCTTCATTTCAGAGTCTCACACAATCTTGAAGTGAACTTTCTCTTCGTCTTTGTGCATTTGTGGGTATTTTTAATGTGAGTGAATGCTCTGATTGTGCAATTGTGTGTGTGTGTGTGTGTGTAGCCGTGAGCAGGAGGGAGGGAAGGCGATGTTTGTATGTGGTGATAGATTTGGGTCAGATGTAAAAAGGCGTGTTATACATCAGCTCAAATTTTCAGCATGTGTTGATCCATCTGGAGCTGAATATTCAACACACACACGCGCACACACACACACACGCACGCACACACACACACACACACACACACACGCACACACACACACACACACACACACTCTCACACGATGTAAAGACCTAGTCAGTGCAAAAACTATAAATCTTTATCAATAATTTATCACTGAAATGTCCCCATGAACACATTACACCCTTATAATGTCTCCATAAATGCCGTCATTTATAGCTGTAATAACATCTGTAACCGACGTCTGGGTTCTAGAGCTTTACAGAGAACCTCTAATGCCAGACCTTAATATCATATGGAGTAGTTACATTTTTCCTCATTGGGTTAATAAACCCATCATTCCAGCATCATACAGGATGATTGTATTTTGCATTTAAGCAATAAGGAATCAAATAGCTTGAATGATTCTCTTTATGAATCTGTGGGTTGAGGATCATGTGGTGGCCTTTAGGGGCGAAGCTCAGATCCAATAAGGAGCCTTTTGTAGTTTATGGAAGAAAAAATTCACTGTTAGAAACCTTCTCAAAGGGAAAACCCAGGAAAGGTTAAGTTCCACACTGAGAGAGAGAGAGAGAGAGAGAGAGAGAGCGCAAGAAAGAGAGAGAGAGTAAGTGAGAGACAGAGAAAGACAGAGAGAGAGACCTAATCTGTAAGATGCATGTCTCTGTCTCTCTGGTACTGGTTCTTCCTTCAACCTAAAGCTGTTTATCTTCTCACACATGCCTTCACACCATGATTTTGGATGTTGTTTAACGTTTGTTGTTTAACGTTTGTAGTGTTTGTGCTTTTTGGCTCTCACATCCGTGAATTTTGCAGCGCTGAAATAAATGGCTAAAATGATGATGTCATAAAACTGATGTCATAATAGACAGGACGTGATACTGTGATTCAAAATCTAGAAAATATATAAAAGTTATACTTCTTTAATAAAGAAATGAACAGTATAAAACATTAAACTATTGAAGATTGTAGATAAATATGTTAGTGACCGCTATCTACTGGACACATGCACGCATGCTCACACACACTGCTTCCTGTAGTTTAGATGCAACCCACGTTCCTTATAAAGTGCACTAAACAGGGCATGTAAAAGGGAACAGGAGCAGAAACGGATCTGTATGATTGAGAAAAAATCTCATGAACAGAGTTTACCGCTTTACTGGAGTCTCCCTGACATTCCTTAGAAGTGCATCACATGTTTAAACTCAGGAGTTGGAGTGGAATGAACGGTCATCAAGGGCCACAGAGAAAATGAGAGAGAGAGAGAGGAGAGAGGGAGAGAGAGAGAGAGAGAATGAGAGACAGAGCGAGAGAGAAAGAGAGAGAGAGAAAGATAGATAGATAAAGAGAGAGAGAGAGAGAGAGAGAGAGGGAATGAGAGACAGAGAGAGAGAGAGAGAAGGAGAGTGTCTGGAATGAGGAAACATTAATAAATTTAACCCTAGAGGAAGTGGGAGTGAGATGTTTATCTGTCTTATTGAGTGTAACACAGTAACGGCTGGTGCTATAAAATTGTTTTGCGGGTCATAAACTGAAAAACTGTTTAACACTGCATTCATTTAACAACATACAAGTTTAACATAAACTAACTTTAACTTTAAATTGTGTTTGCAGTTGTGATGTCATATGGCACGTTGCATTATCAAAATGGCGACTGTAGTACATCTGAATTTAATTCATGTCACCTGTAATCCTTGTAAGACTTGTTTACCAACCAGGTACTATTATACCTACTGAAACCTAGTATAACTGAAGAAGCATGTGTGTGTGTGTGTGTGTGTGTGTGGTTTATATTTCTCCTTAAAATAAATCTAAATGAAACTCATGCAGCGTCTACAAGTCACATCCTGTGTTTATTAATAATAATAAACCGTTGCAGAAATATGTTCACAGGCTTGTGCTGCGTATAATATGTATGTGTGTGTGTGTGTGTGTGTGTGTGTGTGTGGAGTGATCAAAGTTTGCAGGACTGGATGTTCATGGCTTCCTCTGGCCAGCAGTACGAGTTCACAGTGAAGTCGTCATAGTCTGTGTTGTAGATGTGCGAGCGCACTAACTTCTCTTTATCAGCTGGTTCAGGCAGCAGCATCGCCATCTGGTGTCTGTAGGCATACTCTACAGTCTAAACACACGCACACACACACAGACACACACACAAAAATCATCCAGCTCCCACTGATATCAAATACTAATCTAATCTAATTGCTCTCTTTCTCACTCTGTCTTACACACACATTGACACACACACACACACACAGGTATAATTAGTGTAGCATCACTCACCCTCACTGCTATTCGGAAGGAGACGTCCTGGATGCGGGTGAGAGGAGGGTAAAGTCTCCCTTCTGCAAGGTCTTTCTCCGTCACCAGTTCAGCGATCGTCTGTCAGTCAATATGTTAATTTACTTTTTATAGAAGCTTTTATATAATCAATGTTATGCGACAGAGAGTGAGACGGGTGTATCACCTCAGCGGTGATGAGGAATATCTCCTCAGGGATGTGAGACATGTTGCAGGCTATCGCTCCCAAAGACACACCCGGAAACACGTACGCATTGTTACCCTGACCCGGGAAAAATTTTCGCCCATCTGCCAGGGTCACAGGGTCAAATGGGCTTCCACTGGCAAATATGCCCCGCCCCTACCACACACACACACACACACAATAATAGACAGAACTGCTTTTATTAATTGATATAATGATTATTAAACAGAATGGACTGGTATTTAAGTTTCACACACACACACACACATACTGCAGCATTACCTGTGTGAGTGTGTAACACTGCTCGGCTGTACACTCCGCTTTGCTTGTAGGGTTACTCAGAGCAAAGATGATCGGCCTCTCATTAAACGAGGCCATGCTTTTAATGATGTGCTCTGTGAAGGCTCCAGCTACAGCCGCCACCCCTAACAACCAGCACAGGAAGTGATGTCATGATCTCACACCACCCCCAGATTACAGCAATAAATAAACGATTTAAATAAATCAATAAATAAATCATTTATGAGTTATTTATCAGGTGTGATAATTCATATTAGACATTACTCATAACACACACTGCACTGAGACTATATTCCCATTTCAATGTATTGCTTTTTAATTGTCTGCCTGTCTGTCTGCTTGTCTGTCTGTCTGCCTGTCTGTCCCTCTGTCTCCGTCTATCTGTCTGTCTCCTTGTCTGTTTGTCGCTCTACATGTATCTGTCTGTCTGTCTGTCTATCTGTTTGTCTGTCTGCCTGTCTATTTGTCTGTTTGCTGGTCTGTCTGTCTGCCTGTCTGTCTATTACAGTCTTAATAGAACCAGACAAAGGAACAGATTCTTTAAGTTTCTGTGTCGATTATTGGATTTTAAAAATCAAAGATTTGTCTAATTTTTATAATTACTTTACACTCAGTCCCTCATAATGCTGAACAAAATGTTTAAATTTAACACAATAATAATAATACTAATAAATTTGATAATAAACAATGTCTAAGTTGTATTATAGTTTTCATACTGGTGATGATATCATGATTGTGTGATGTTATTACCGATGATTGCCGTGGGCTTCAGCTCCTCAACCACGTCCTCTAAACTCCTCATCTGACTGTGTTTATGAGCAAACCTCTGTTTCTCTGAAGTCAAATTATCTCGACCCTGGGACACACACACACACACACACACACACACACACACAC
Organism: Bagarius yarrelli; assembly: GCA_005784505.1. NCBI lineage: Eukaryota > Metazoa > Chordata > Actinopteri > Siluriformes > Sisoridae > Bagarius > Bagarius yarrelli. Next base: position 1,554,023 of record VCAZ01000054.1, on the reverse strand, counting down.
ACACACAAACACACATGCTCAGTTCCTCATCATTATAAATCTTTTTATGAAGCTCATTACCAACACTCACCTTAACAATTAGCCCCTTGGAGTCGACCATCCAAATCTTTTTCACACACTCGTCATGCGCAAGCCCTTCCTTCTCCATGGCCATGATGATGAGTTCAGCAATGCCCATTGCTGCCTGGACATAAACACACATACACACATCAAACAGTGTTCACACTGATAACATGAATCATGTTTTTTTTTTGTTTATAATATCATGTTGTTCCAAACTTCGGCAATCACACGAACACAAGCAGCACACTGACCTCTCCAGCACCCTGGAACACAATGGTATGATCTGACATCCTGCTCTTAGTAACCCGCAGTGCAGCCAGAAGCCCAGCAACTGCCACTGCCGCTGTACCTGCACATAACACATACACACACACGGGAGTGTTAGTGTGAGAGACAGAGTACATAAAAGTGTGTGTGTTTCTTGTATAGAATATGTGTGTTTCTTGTATATCATATGTCACCTTGTATATCATCATTAAAGGTGAGATACTGGTTGCGGTATTTGTGTAGAAGACGGAAAGCGTTGACGTTGGCAAAATCTTCAAACTGGATTAGACAGTTCATCCCAAACCTGCAGACACACAGACATACACACACACACACACACACTTATTCTAATAGAAATCTGATAAATCAGAATGGAGTTATTGGTTTATCCTCTAGGGGGCACCAAATAATCAAAATCTATGCACCAGCGCTGCGTTTTATTGGATGATTAGTCCAGCAGCTGGTCTGCTGTCAGTCAGTAAAATCTTTCTGGGTTTTTTTTGTGTTTGTTATTAATAAGTGTAATCGTAATAAATTACGCGAATCATAATAAAGGAGCAGTTTGTAAATTTAGTAACACCCAGTCGAAGCCTGTGGCCTCCAGTTTAGCTTCCTGTTAGCTGCAAG
>VCAZ01000054.1:1523066-1550566 GCA_005784505.1 Bagarius yarrelli | reverse complement strand
AAGGTTGTGCAGAGGTTTTTTAAGGTTTGTGAAGGTTGTGCTGTGGTTTTGTGGAGGTTTGTGGATGTTTTGTGGAGGTTTGTGAATGTGGTGCAGAGAGGTTTTGTTGAGCTTTGTGAAGGTTGTGTGGAGGCTTTTAAAATGTTTTGTTGAAGTCTGTGGAGGATTTTTGGAGTTTTTTAGAGGTTGTATGGAGGCATGCCTGCTTCTTTGCATGCCTAGCAGACATATCATCATTGATGGCAGCTGATCAGCTAAAACGTACGCTAGCAAAACTGAACTGCTTTTTATATCAGCTGACCTGTACTCATGCCAAGATCTTTCAATAACCATGGACAATTTTGACCACCACTTGCAACTTTGGGGTAATACTACTAAGACGTCTCAGTTGCTTGTGCAGTCTCTTGTAATCTCTTAACTAGACTACCGTAACTCGCTCCTGGCAGGTCAACCTGTGAGGGCAATTTGTCCTCTGCAGATGATTCAGAACTCAGCTGCACGAGTTGTTTCCAACCTACCAAAGTTTTCACACACCACCTCACTGTTGCGCTCTCTTCACTGTCTCCCAGTAGCTGCACTGATGCTTGTCAAAGCCCAAAACGGAGCAGCACCCTCTTATCGGAAAACACTCATCACTCAGATCCACAAGCACTGCTCAACTAGTCCCACCATCCCCTAAGGCACAAAGTAGGTCTGCCTCAAGACTTTTCTCTGTTCTGCAATTAAGATGGTGGAATGACCTTCATGGTGGAATAAACATTAATGTCAGAACAAGAACATCACCTAATGTCTTCATGCGACGATTGAAGACCCACGTCTGTCTCAAATACCTAACACTTGACATTTACATTTTTTTACAGATACAGTAAAAGGAAGTGCTTACTGTAAGACATATCTATGCTGCTCTTTTTTAACAGTTTTTGTGGGTCGGGACACTGGACAAGAGTGTCTACTAAATGCTGTAAATGTAAATGTTTGTGGAAGTTTTGTGTAGGCTCTTTAAATGTCTTTTGAAAGTTTGTAAAGGTTTTTTGGAGGTTTTGTGAAGGTTTGTTGAGACTGTTTGAAGAGGTTTGTAAAAGTGGTACAGAAGTTTCCTTGAGGTTTGTGAACGTTGTGAAGGTTGTGTGGAGGCTCTTTGAACGCGTTGTGGAGGTTTGTGCAGATTTTTCAGGAAGTTTCTACAGGTTTGTGGAGGTTTGCAGAGCTTGTGTGGAGATTTGTGGATTCCCTAGGGGTTTCTGACAGGGAGCAAAAAATGAGCAAATTTCTCACTGTAGTTTTACACATCTAAACAATTTTCCACTAGCGAAAGTGAGCAAGATAAATATCATAGATTAAAAAAAATAACCTACAAAAAACCTCAAATCTAAAAATCAGACTGTGTAAAGGATACTATCCATACACACACACACACACACACACACACTCTCTCTCTCTTTTAGATTTATTCTGGTCCGAGGTTGTTTTGATCTAAAGATCGTGTGGTTTTGAAGGATTGAGACGACGGTGCAGTTTTACAGTTTACTGCAATAAAAAAGAAACATAGTGACCCCAAAACACTTGTATACAAACTCCGCCCATTAATTAGTCCTACACTGATCTACAGCCAGTTTTAAAAATAAAACCTTATCATCTGCGTCCAAAACACTCCCAGAGTTGTTTTTTTTAAATTATCAGAGTGCAATGAGAACCTGGTTTTCAGAGGGCAAATACAGAAATACAGATTAAAAACCTAGGAGATTATAACACAATGGGATTACAACACAAAGGAAGTAAAGAAAAAGAGTATAACATATTAAGATTATATAAGACTATGTTTATAAAACATTTGAATTATAGAATACCGAAGATATAGGGGTGTGTGTGTGTGTGTGTGTGTGTGTGGGCGTCTACCTCATTATCTGTTCCTACGTCCAGGGTGATGGGCAGACACTTCTGAGGAGGAATACCTCCACACGCTGTGTAAAGAGCCAGTTTTCCCACCGGAATTCCCATTCCGTAACATCCCAAATCTCCCAGCCCTAAAATCCGCTCACCGTCAGTCACTACTACTGCCTGATAATCACACACACACACACACACACACACACACACACACACACACACTAAAGATATATACTTTATCTGGTAAATAGTCTTTATTTATGATATAAAACCATTAAATGAGCGTGTGGGTGCATGTGGGTGTAACAAACTTCTACATTGTGTGTGTTATAACCGAGCAGCCTCCGAGGACATTGATCCCAAAATGAAACACACATTTCTTTCGCTTTGAGTGAACTATTCAGGTAAAAGATGTTACTGCTTGGTTTCTCTCTGCTCAGCGTTTCCCACACCCCTCAGACCATGACATCATCACCCTAAACCATCATCACCCCAAACCACCTTCATATACTTGGTGTGAAATACTCTGTGTGAGACTCAGGAATCTGAGCTGTAGGAATCACTTCTCGTTATTATCATCCACATGTTCAGAGGATGTTCATGTCAGGTCTGAGTTTATTTTTAACTGAAGGGAACTAAAATGAATCAAATTAAATCAACTCACCCGAACATCCATTTCCGGCCAGCTCTGCAGAAGGGTGGCAATGTGAGAGCGGTCATGGATAGTAATGAACAGACCCCTGATAGGAAGAGACAGAGAGAGAGAGAGCGAGAGAGAGAGAGAGAGAGAGAGAGAGAGAGAGAGAGAGAGAGAGAGAGAGAGAGAGAGAGAGAGAGAGAGAGAGAGAGACGTACAGAAAGGGAGACAGAAAGAAAAAGAGGGAGAAACAGAGAGAGGGAGAAAGAGAGAGAGAAATGGACGTACGGAGAAAGAGAGATATACAGTGAGAGAGAGCAAGATTGAGAGAGAGAGAGAGAGAGAGAAAGAGAGATGTTCAGAGAAATAGAGAGAGAGGGAAACAGACAGACAGAGAGAGAGAGCAATCAGAAAGAAATGGTAATTCGGTTTGGAAAATTTCTCTCTACCTTGAGACACATGTGACAAATCACTGTAACACACTCTGTCAGTGTGTGTGTGTGTGTGTGTGTGTGTGAGTGAAAGAGAGAGAGAATCAGAATGTGGAGAAGGGGAAAAGGAGGTTCCACACACAGATGGAGAAACAGAATCAGCTGGACAAATAAAACACACACCTCTCCTTCAGTTCATTCCTCTCTATCATGCTCACTCTTTCCATTCTCTCTACTTGCAGTTCACACACTCCAGGCTTCTCTCTCTCTCTCTCTCTCTCTTTCTCACTCTCTTGCTTTCTTGCACTCTCTTTCTCTCTCTCTCTCTCTCTCTCTCTCTCTCTCTCTTACATTCATTATACTGTAACAAAACACACACGCATCCTGTCTGCTGTGTTTCTGTGTAAATATCACTGTTGAATCAAATTCTCAGCGATCAAATTTGGTGAGAGTGAGACAGAATCGTCTCACTGATAGAGCACACAGACTCAAATTACACTGTCTTACATAACAGAGGAAAGTACCTCACACCCACACACACACACACACACACACACGCACACATACTGGCTCTGTTAAAGGGATCTACAGCCACATTTTTCTCCATTAGCATAAATCATAAAGCAACAGTTTAAGAACTGCACCAAACCCAGAATCAGACTGAACCCAGTTCATCTGTCACTACAGACTCTGACATGGAAATGACATTACACACACACATACAAGCACACACAGGCGTCAGCAGGATAGTGTGATGCTGATTAACTGGGATTTTTTTTAAAGAAATATCCTGCCCTTTAAATCTCTCTGAACAAACAGATGTCATAAAATCCCACACAGTTTTTTTTTTACTTTACAGCTCACTAACACATCGTGTGGGAGGATCTGTTGGTTAATGAGGAAATAAAACACATTCTCAGAACAGACAGGGAAACTCTACACCCTGCAACACTACAGCATTTCAGAATGTATTAAATACTTATGCAGGTATATTATTGTATATCAGCTAATCATATATAATTGCACTAAAACACAAAGACAAACATCTGGACACAGCTGTATTAACTCAATTGACTCAACTGAATTCTTAAATGTGTAATGATTACAATCTATTTCAATAATACAATCAGACCACACACCCCTTTACTAAGACTGACAGGTACACAGACCACACCCACCGTTACTAAGACTGACACATACACAGACCACACCCACCTTCAGTAAGACTGACACATACACAGACTTACAAACCAAACCTCCCATTACTAAGAATGACAGGTACACAGACCACACTCCTTTTACTAAGATGGACAGGTACGCAGAAGACACCCCCTTTACTAATACTGACAGGTAAACAGACCACACCCCCTTTACTAAGACTGACAGGTATATAGACCACACCTCCTTTACCGAGACTGAAAGGTACACAAACCACACCCCCTTTATTGAGACTGACAGGTACACAGTCCACACCCCCTTCACTGAGACTGACAAGTACACAGACCACAACTCCTTCACTGAGACTGACACATGCACAAACCACACCCCCTCCATTGAGACTGACAGGTAAACAGACCACACCCCTTGTGGACATTAACACTGTTTCTGTGAATCTTTGCTCTAATGACTTTCCCAGGAGAGGCAGAAACATGGTGCAGAATCCAGCAGCGCGTTTTTATAGGTGCTTATAAAACACATTGGCATCAGAACTTTAATCCTCAGAATCCTCTAAAGTTACTCCTGATGAAGCCTCTCCGTTTCCCTGTCTTGCTGCTCTCACTCCATTACACTGAGTGAAACACCAGAGATTCAACCAGGACTGAAGCTGAAAATATAATTTTTCACTCCAAGAGCATTCACTCTTCTGAGACTAGTAACATTAACATATATAGTCTCATATAAAGCTGGAAGCTTAGACACACTCGTGTACAGGAAGTGTAGTGTAATAAAGTCACAGAAAGTCAGAGGAATGTCATTCAATTAAACTTTAACCCATGAAATCGGTGGAACGGTCAGTTACATATAACAGTCATAAACATACCAGCCACAGGACAAGGAACAGAGTAGGGAGTATAAAAAAGGTGGGGTTAATAACTAATGTCCAATCAGATGAGCTCCTCTCATTCCTTTTATAACCCAGGGCTGATATGAAGACCTCAGTACCTGGGTCTCCTGAAGATCAGGCCGTACTGCTGACACCCCAGCCCAACTGTGGGTGTGTAGACAATTGGCATGAAGCGCTCGATATCAGACTTTAAAACACGATAAAACAGCTTCTCATTACGATCCTGAAGCCCCATCAACAGGATGTATCTATAACACACACAAACAGAATAAAGAAATTACATGTTAGAACTTTTACAATCAAACATTACTGTCACTCAAAATAATATATTAAGTAAATGATCAAAGAATAAAATCCACAAGGTTTAAAATACATGGGCACGTCCCTTTAAAAAAGTGCCAGGAAAACTGGTCATGTCCCTTTATTAAAACTGACAGAAACACAGGTCACGCCCCTTTAGTAAAACTGATAGTTACACAGGTCACGCCCTTTAGCAAAACTGATAGTTATTAGGGGGGTAGGGGGTAGATAGTTAGGGGGCAGGGTGGCTCAAATGGTTAAGGTGCTGAGTTGTTAATCTGATGACCAGAAACACCTGGGTTCAAGCCCCACCTCCCGCAAGTCAACCACCTGAGCAAGACCCTCAACCCTTCCTGCTCCAGGGATGCTGCTTCATAGCTGACCCTGTGCTCTGACCCCAACCTACTAAGATGGGATTTGTGAAAAATGCATTTCATTGGCTCTGTACACATACCTTGCACAATGAAGTTGAATATTATTATTATAAAGGTCACACCCCTTTAGTAAAACTGATAGTTACACAGGTCACGCCCCTTTAGTAAAACTGATAGTTACTCAGGTCACGCCCCTTTAGTACTTAAGTCCAGGCCCTTAGTAAAAATACTGATAGTTACATGGGCCACGCCCCTTTAGTAAAACTGATAGTTACACAGGTCACGCCCCTTTAGTAAAACTGATAGTTACACAGGTCACGCCCCTTTAGTAAAACTGATAGTTACATGGACCACGCCCTTTTAATAAAACTCATAGTTACAAGGACCACGCCCTTTTAATAAAACTCATAGTTATACAGGTCACGCCTCTTTAGTAAAACTGATAGTTACACAGGTCACGCCCCTTTAGTAAAAACTGATAGTTACATGAACCATGCCCCTTTAGTAAAACTGATAGTTACATGGGCCACGCCCCTTTAGTAAAACTGATAGTTACACACAGGTCACGCCCCTTTAGTAAAACTGATAGTTACATGGACCACACCCCTTTAATAAAAAAACTGATAGTTACACAGGCCACATTCCTTTAATAAAACTGATTGTTACACAGACCACGGCCTTTTAATAAAACGGATAGTTTCACAGACCACGCCCATTTAATAAAACTGAAAGTTACACAGACCACGCCCTTTTAATAAAACTGATAGTTTACAAAGACCACGCCCTTTTGATAAAACTGATAGTTACAAGGACCACGCCCTTTTAATAAAAACTGATAGTTACACAGACCACGCCCTTTTAATAAAACTTATAGTTACACGGACCACGCCCCTTTAATAAACCTGATAGTTACACAGACCACGCCCTTTTAAAAACTAAAAACTGATAGTTACACGGACCACACCCCTTTAATAAAAACTGATAGTTACACAGACCACACCCCTTTAGTAAAACTGATAGTTACACAGGCCACGCCCTTTTAATAAAAACTGATAGTTACATGGACCACACCCTATTTAAGAAAACTAATAGTAACACGGACCACGCCCCTTTAATAAAAATGATAGTAACACGGACCACACCCCTTTAATAAAACTCATAGTTACACGGACCACACCCTATTTAAGAAAACTAATAGTTACACGGACCACGCCCTTTTAATAAAACTGATAGTTACACAGACCACGCCCTTTTAATAAAACTGATATAGTTACACGGACCACACCCCTTTAATAAAAAACTGATAGTTACACAGACCACACCCTATTTAAGAAAACTAATAGTTACACGGACCACGCCCCTTTAATAAAAATGATAGTAACACGGACCACACCCCTTTAATAAAAACTCATAGTTACACGGACCACACCCTATTTAAGAAAACTGATAGTTACACAGACCACGCCCTTTTAATAAAACTGATAGTTACACAGACCACGCCCTTTTAATAAAACTGATAGTTACACGGACCACGCCCTTTTAATAAAACTGATAGTTACACAGACCACACCCTATTTAAGAAAACACTAATAGTTACACGGACCACGCCCCTTTAATAAAAATGATAGTAACATGGACCACACCCCTACACCCTTCAATAAAACTCATAGTTACATGGACCGCGCCCCTTTATCAAAACTGACAGGTACACGTGTGTCAGTAAGATTTGTTAATTAATAATAATTATATCTAAAAAATGAACAACGCCTCAGATCCAAAAGAAAGAGTGGCATTCAGGCGAGTGTTACCAGAGATTCTTACTAATGTTTATTTTTCTTCAGTATTTTAAGAAAATGATGAAACTCCGGGATTTGTGCCTAAAGTGCGCGAGGTTCATCCCAGTCTTCTTTTAAAATAAACACACTCACACACACACACACCGTAGTGAGGGTCACACCCTGAACACACAGTACATCATTTCCAGCTGCATTTTCTTTAAATATTACACTTGTTTGATTTATTTTCTTTTTTTAGATTTCAGTAACACGACTGTGAGGAACAGAAAAACCTCGTGGACGTGGACATGGAGACTTGAAAAGGGTTGAGTGAGTCACATCAGCTGAAAGCTCAGAGAAAGCTCTGAGGTCTGAGCGTCAGCGTTAACAGTCGAGCCTTTCCTGCAGCTCTTGCATGTCATCACACTAATGACCGCCGTTAATCATACAATTCATCTACGCGCTTTTTTTATTTGACAGCAATATAACATCAAATAAAAAACTAACCGATTAGTGAAATATTTTTTACCTTTTAATTTTGCCGTATTTTTGAGTCTATATTTTTAGTACTTATAAAGTTAATGTGTTTAGCTGATTTTCAGAATGAAGCCAGAGTCTGTCTATAAATGCTGTTATTCAGAGATCACGAACGTTTTAGAGTCTCTGGATCTCCTGCATCATAAGGCATTTGTCTTATAAAACATCTGTCAGCGTTTTTTTTAAAGCTGAAAATATTTATAAATAGAGTTTCTTTCTCATTGGCTCATTGGCCTAAAGACAAATATGTGTGCTGAAATGCTCTCATACGACCCAAAATTCCCCTTAATGATAGAAAAACAGATCTAATGCTGTGGGAAACTCTTCAAATTAAAAAAGAAAAAAACAAAGTTTATAAAGTCCCTCATAGAGAAATAAAACACAGACTATAAAATAACAAAAAGTGCAAAAGAGAGGCAAAGAAGTGGGAGAGAAAGCAAGGGGAGAGACAAGAGAGGGAGACAGGGAGAGACAACAGAAAGAGATACAAGTGAGTGAAAGAGAGAAAGCGACAAAAGAAAAGGTGTTTGTGTGTGTGTGTGTGTGTGTGTGTGAGAGAGAGACAAAAAAAAAGAGAGAGACACAAGTGAGGTGTTGGACTACCAACCCGAAGATTGTAGGTTCAATTCCCAGCTCCACCAAGGCACCACTGGGCCCCTGAGCAAGGCCCTTAACCCCGAATTGCTCATAAATAAGATAAATGTAAGTCACTCTGGATAAGGACGTTTGCCAAATGCTGTAAATGTAAATGTAAATGAAGAGACAGAGGGATACAAGTGAGAGAAAAAGAGATAGAAGAGACAGAGAGAAAGTGTGTGAAAAAAGCGAAAACACAAAAGAGAGAGATACAAGAGAGAGAGGGAAAAAGAGATAGACAGAGAGAAAGTGCTAGAGAGAAAAGATGAGAGAAAAACTGCCAGAAAGAAAGAGAGAGAAAAAAAAATCGCAAATGAGCGTGGGAAAGAAAGCAAGAGAGAGAGAGAGAGAGAGAGATACAAGTGAGAAAAAGAGTTTCCATCCAGTATGTGGAGTTTATTGGAACTGGCTTAATGGTCTTTATTTTAGTCACGTGTTTATGTGTGGATGATCACCAGCAGAGAATCGGAAAAACATCAGACATTTGAAACAGCAGCTTCTTTAAAACTGTCATTTGAACCCAGCAGAACTCATTAACGCTCAGATGCCCCAGTGACTGGACCCTACCTGCCCTCTTCAAACAAAAAATTCACGGTTACGGTTAGATAATGTGATGTGACCGAAACAATGACATATGAGCTTTAACTGCACTGTAGCTTGCTATAAAATCTCACACACTGACTTCCTTCTCTTTTATGTGTATTTAATGTAGTGGATTGTTAGAATTTTTTTCTGGATTTAGGATTTTTCCCTTCATTTAACCAGCAATTCACTACTCTAACCTGAGACCGATAATACATCACAGCTACATACAGTGAGGAGATAAGGGGCAAGAACAGAGAAAGAAACTGTCTGGACTTGTTTTTCAGAATGTTTTAAAAAAGTAAAAAATAAAATTTATAAAACCATGAACCAAAATGCAATAAAAATGATTATTTTTAAGCAAAATGACAAAAGTGGCATAACAACACATGGAATTTCAGCAAGAAGGTCCTGGGTTTCTGGGCCTTTCTGTATGGAGTTTGCATGTTCTCCTTTTGTTTGTGTGTGTTTCAGAGACGGAGATACCTGTGACCCCGAATCAGGGAATAAGCGGGTATAGATTATGAATAAATAAATGAATGAAATAATAAGGATATTTCAGGAAATCACCCTCACCGGGTAATTTTTGACCCCCATACATATGCATCTAAGAGGTAAACCTATTTAACCCATCAGAGGAGTTTCAGCAGGAAGTCACATGCCTAGCCAGCTGTGTTTGCTGTCCAGCAGTAGGTGTGGTTACCTGTCCAGGTCATCCTTTTTGAGGTCGTAGTTGCGGAGGACGCGGAGCAGCTGCACATCCTGAGTGAGGAAGCAGGGAGGCAGCAGACCATGGATCCCCAGCTGCAGACGTTCCTCCAGAGTGAAGGCCATGCCCTGAGGAGCAGCTCAGAATTACAGTCAGCACAGATCATTATTAACACACTGCTTTAATAGAAAAAAACTGCTGATCATCTACAAAAACTAGGGCCAACTGACTGATGACTCAAAACCAGACGGGTGAACACACACACACACATACACACACACACACACATACACAGCTCTGTGTTTAAACCAGGTTAAAGACTGAGTGTAGGTTATTTCAAGACGAGTGTCTTGTCAGCAGCTCTGTATTTAAACTGCTCTGAAAGGTCACTCAGGGTCACAGAGCTCACAATTACCGCACACTGATGGTGGGGTTAGGGGGGAAGAAGTGCGAGCCAGCGTGTGTGTGTGTGTGTGTGTGTGTGTGTGTGTGTGTGTGTGTGCGTGTGTGTGTTCATTCGCAGTTTGAATATAAACATATGTAGATGCTAACCTGTCATTCTTTTTGTCTCTCTGTCTGTCTGCTTGTCCACTGTCTTTCCAGCTTGCCTGTCTTTGTTTCTCTGTCTGTCTGGATATCTGCATGTCTCCCTGTCATCCCTTTGCCAGTCTGTCTTTCTGTTTCTTTTTTTTTTGCTCTCTGTTTGTCCATCCTGTTGCATTTCGTCTGTTCATTAGTATGTCCTATTGTCTGTCTGTCTCTTTCTGTTTATATGATTCTTTGTCTATCTATCTGACTGTCTCTTTTTATCTGTCTGCCTGTTTTGTCTGTTCATCTACCGTATTTGTACATTTAACTATCTGTCTGTCTGCTTTTCTATCTGGGTCTTTGTCCGTATATCTGTCTGTCTCTTTGTTTATCTATCTAAATCTTTGTCTGTATATCTGTCTGCCTCTTTGTTTATCTATCTGGGTTTTTGTCTGTCTTTCTGTCTGTCTCTTTGTCTGTCTATCTGTCTGTCTGTTAGTCTGTCTATCTGTCTGTTTCTGACTGGATGATTCTCTTTACTCTGGTGTGGTGTGTGTATCAGGGTCTCTTAGTGAAGTTGCTGGAGACTGAACTCCCCTCCAGTCGGAGGTCCGGGGTTGATGCATGCAGGATTACAGTAATAATCCCAAGAATTCCGGGCGTGGGAACGTCGGGCAGCTTGTCTGCACTCAGAGGAAATAAATGCCAGTGTTCACTTATTAAAGGGATTGTGTAAACAACCGCGTCTGGCTTGTCACATGGCGCATCATCAGAAAACAGCTGCATTTTTAATCATCAGCAGAAAGGAGAACATGGAGGACTACGTGGAAGTTCTGCAGCATGTTTTACTTTATTCTTCGGTGAGTGACCCCAAACTACAGATGTGGTCACTCCAGCATGTGGAAGGGTTCATGTGTTTCTTCCCTCTGCCCCACCCTTAAACTCTGAAAGCTTCCACTCAGAAGCTTTACAGACTCTCGAATTCAGTCAATCGAACAACTCTCATAACACATACCTCTCTTCCTCAGTTCTAATTTAACCAGAATTCCTCGAAAATCCTGATGGAGAATTGTGGGTAATTCTGCCCTGCTGAGTTGACTGTGTGTGTGTGACAGCCGAGTGATTTTGAACACACACACACACACCAAGTGATTCTATAGCCATCTGCCAGATTGACCCATAGCCACACACCAACACACCAGACGTCTTTTTTTCTCCTGTCTCTCACTCCGTCTCTTGGTCCAGATTTTCTCTCAGACCTGAATGCCAGAATGATGTTATCATATGTTTTAGTTTCTAAATGCAAACACAATTAACGCAAACAGAAAAGAGCTCACCTTTGTCATCTGCATGTGATTAAAAAATCAAGATCTGGCAACTAAACATTTCTCTATCCCTTTTTCTCCTGCTTGAAAAGCAAACTAAGAGTAGGCTACATCAGCCGTTTCTCTGTCAAGTCAGCAAAATATAAAGAGGAACATATCATCAAAGAGAGAGAGAGAGAGGGAAAGAGAGACTCTGAATTTAACACTAAGGAAAGAGCTGTAAGTTGTTTCTCAGTGAGGTTCTCAGAGTGAGTTAGTGAGGTTCTCGGAGTGAGTTAGTGAGATTCTCATGGTGAGTCAGTAAGGTTCTCATAGTAGGTCGGTGACGTTCTCAGAGTGAGTCAGTAAGCTTCTCAGAGCAGGTCAGTTACGTTCTCAGAGTTTGTCAGTGAGGTTCTTAGAGCAGATCAGTGACGTTTTCAGAGTGTGTCAGTGAGATTCTCAGACCAGGTCTGTAAGGGTCTTAGAGTGAGTCAGTATGGTTCTTAGAGCGAGTCAGTGAGGTTCTCCTCAGCGCACCTCCTATGTGTATATGAACTGCATGCATACTGCTCCTCTCTGACCCATGCTGTTACGGCCTCACAGGGACTTGAGCTTATGACTTCAGCTTCTGTTCCATCATTCAGGGGAGAATGATTACAATACTTCAGTTAATAATAAACATCAGAGACTCAGACACACACTGAGGAGTGAAACCACAGAAACACAGATGAATAAAACATTTAACAAGTAGCAGAACCACAAGAACTCGAGACTTAAAGATCATCTCCAACAAGAAGAATGAACATTATATCACCGAGCAATGCGCACACACACAGAGTGGGATTTTATGATGATAATGATTAAGGTGGTGGTGATGATAATGGCGGTGTTAGGATGAGAATAATGATAATGATGAAGATAGTGGTGGTACTAATAGTGGTGATGATGATGGTGGTGTTTAGGATGACGATGATAATGATTAAGGTGGTGGTGGTAATAATAAGGATAGTGGTGTTAGGATGAGGATAATGATAATCATAAAAATGGTGGTGTTTAAAATGATGATGATGATGCTGAAGGTGGTGCTGATGATGATGGTGGTTTTAGGATGAGGATAATGATAATCATGAAGATAGTGGTAGTAATAATGGTGGTGTTTAAGATGATGATAATGATGATGATGATGATGATGATGATGATGGTGGTGTTTAAGATGATGATAATGATGATGATGATGATGATGATGATAATAATGATAAAGGTGGTGGGGATGATTGAGGTGATGTTAAGGGTTATAATGATGATGATGATGATGATGATGATGAAGGTGGTGAGATCTGCTAAACAAAGCTGCTCTAAAAGAAAACACCTGTTTGATAACCTGCTGGAGTTTAATCTCAGAACCTGCCCAGTCATGACAATTAAACACAAACTCTTCATGATGTTCAGCAGGAATGTGGACTGTGTGGAGTTGAAAGAGTTAACCATGTAGCTTAACGTCAACACACACTGGCCTTCAGAGAGGGTCAAAGCCAGACTCTACTCTCAACCAACAGGAAAGGCAAACAAACACAACTCTCGAACCCAAAGAAGCGTGAACTTTAACAGCACGGTCACACAGCAGCATGTCCTCCAGAACATCACTGTGATTCAGGTGAACAGGTGCCCTGAACGTGCTCCAGAGCAAACATCTCAGATTCCTGCCCCCCTCATGTGAGTGTAAACAGTCGGGGTGAGTAGTGCTAAACTGAAGCTGTGAGAGTGCATTAACACACTCTCTGTTGACTCTGGACACCACACTGAAGGAAGTGTAAAGACTGAGAGGTTTTCATGTCCAACTTCTGAAGCAGCTTCTTAAAGCCTTGCTTGTTGGGTCCCTTGGGAGGTCGAGCGTTTCGGGAAGACGGCCAGGAGACAACATGCTTTCACTGTGACTCACACGGGGGAGAGCAAACGGAGCGAGAGCAAAAGAACTCATGCGGAACCTTATCACGCTCCTTATCATCAGAAGCGTTCCTCTGGGCTCTGATCTAAACACTATTAAAACAAAACACACAAAAATTCCACATGTATCTGCATCAAAGGTCAGACACACAATTTAGTCCAGATACTGCAAACATAAATAACTGAAATTACATATTTTCATAAACACCATTTTAATCACACACAAACACACACACACACACAAAGTCGAGGGGGTAATGAGAAATAGGAAGTGCTTTATCACTGTGAAATGGTCATTGAACTTCTCAGAGCTGCACTGAACACGATAACAGAATTATGCACAGCTGCTCAAAAATCACACACACAAAATACTTTTCTAATCACACACATATACACACTGAGAGAAATGCACACACACACTTTCCCCCATACTGTCTGACACAAACATACAAAGAAAACTAATAATATTTTGTGTGTGTGTCCACTCAAATCAGATACTTTCAGTTGCAATTATTATGAGATGTGATGTTTGATTGTGCACTGTGATATGTTGTAGCGTGTGAAATAGATTATGTTTCTGGGGGTTGTACTGGTGATCATTGTTAACTCAGTGTGATCATTGTGATCAGGTTAATCTATGTGATCATTCTGATTGATGTGATCTTTGTGACCAGGGTGATAGGTGATTGTGTTCACTACATTCATTGTGATCTGTGTTTTCATTATGATCAGGGTGATCGGTGTAATGGTTTATCCGTGTAATCATTCTGATTAATGTGATCTGTGTGATCAGGGTGATAGGTGTGATCATTGTGATGGATGTGATCAGGGTGAAAGGTGTGATCATTGTGATGATTAGATGATTAGTGTGATTGATGTAAAAAGGGTGATCAGTGTGATCAGGGTGACCAGTGCGATCAGTGTTGTCAGTGTGATTAGTGCGATCATTGTAATCAGGTAGATCCGTGTGATTGGTGTGATCAGGGTGAACAGTGTGACTGGTACGATCAGAGTGTGTAGAGTTTTTGTGTGTCTTAGTTTTTGAGGGAGTAAATGATTAAAGTGTGTAGACGACGAAGTGATTAACGGCGTGTTTTTTTCTCGCAGCTGCTACACAACAGCATCGTGTGTTTAATACCTCAGAATCCCTAGCCTTGCCTCTCTCCCTAGGACTCGGTTCTCTTCTAAAAGAGCGCCTGTTAGGGGTCCCCCTCTGAAGAGCCGCGCGTTATTTATGTGTTAAGGAGTGTAACAGGATCTGAGGCGCTGCTGAGTGTGTTGCTGTTGTGTGCTGCAGATGTTTTTGTTTTCTTTGCTGCGGTGAGGCTTTAATTTGCGCAGGCAGTTCGTTAAGTGAGATAATACAGGAGCACAGAGAAGGTCTGTGGAAGGCAGTCAGCTCCCTTCTTCCTCTTCTCCTTTTCACAGAGACCTCTTTCTCCTGCACACTCTCTTTTCTACCACACACACACACACACACACACACACACACTCCTAACATCCTGCCTCAACCGCAGGGACAGAGAGCATGAGGAAGGGCAATGGTTAAGTGGAATCTTTCTCAGACTCTCCGAGCACTTACACTTCTCCAACCCATTTAAACAATACACACACACCACGTTATGCCTGTCATATGAGTCACTGAATCACTGAGTCAACGAATCACTGAGTCAATGAATCACTGAGTCAATGAATCACTGAGTCAATAAATCACTAAGACACTAAAACACTAATTCATAGAGTCACTAAATCACTGATTCATTAAGTCACTGAATCACTGAGTCTATGAGTGACTGAATCAATGAGTCACTAAATTACTGGGTTATTGAATCATTTAGTTGCTCGAATCTGGCAACAGATTCTTTTCTTTAGTAAATATGTAATGAAGATAGTGATGAATATAAAAGTGTTTTAAATTCAAAATCAACCTTGATAACATTGATCTAATTAATAAAGGGATAATAATCTGTGAGTAGAAAGTTGTTGAGTGTCTGAGGTTTGTTTCCCGATCCCATGCCTGGACTTAATTCTGAACCCGAGAACAGCGAGAGAATTGATAATAAATCATCTAAAACTCAAAACAGAAACATGACCATACACACAGTAAACTTGTTTGATTCAGATTCAGATGTGAGTAAAGGTGTGTGTCCACATGCACACATACACACTGATTCTGATTCATTACTACAGACGAGTGTAAACCAACCGACAGAGAGCTCAGTGTTCACCCGGAGGATCCGGTTTCACTTCCTACTGACGCTTCACACCAAGGTATAGAACAACACAGGCTAAACTTTACATCTGTGTGTGTGTGTGTGTGTGTGTGTGTGTGGAAACAAGCTAACAAGGCGACATTGAGCTGGTTAGGCTGAGAGAAGGAACAAGGAGGATGAAGTGAGTCGACGCCGCATGTTAAGAAGTCCCGGCACCAGTTCGAACTGCCGGTTAAAAGATGATAAACACAAGAAATGAAAAAACACCACAATACGTCGCTGTGCTGGCTAACGCAACTAACTAAACGACAACCGAACAACCTTACCACACACAAATCTGCGGTCTGAGATAATCAAATATACAAACTGAATTCCGGAAAATTAGAAACCTTTCATTTTATTCACAAGAGATCATAGATAACATAACAAATGATTTAACAGAGCTACTGGTCTTAAAAACACGGGGCAACAAAGGGCTGAAACAGCAATATATTTTAAAAAGATTCAGCTGCGAGAACATTTAGCAACTAATTAAGTTAATTGACATCAGGTCTGTAACATGATTAGCTTTAAAAGGGATGTCTTAGAGACGCAAAGTCTCTCAAAAGTAAAGATGTGCAGAGGCTCTCCAGTCTGTGAAAGAGTGCGTAAATAAGTAAAATACTTGAAAAACAACATTCCTCAATGTCAGATTGCAAATCTCATCATCTGCAGTGCATAACATCAACAAAAGATTCAGAGAAACTAGAGAAATCTCTGTGTGTAGAGGACCCGGCCCTCAGACGACGCTGCATCACTCATCAGCATGAATCTGTGATTAACATTAGTAAATTGGCTTCCAGAAACCACTGTCAGTAAACAAAATCTGCCGTAACATCTGCAGACGCCAACTAAAGTTCTATCATGCAAAAAATTCAGCCATATGTCCATAAGCACTGTCGAGTCCTGTGGGCCAAGAACTCATTTAAAATGGACTGATTCAAAGTGGAAAAGTGTTTTATGGTCAGACGTGTCCAAATTTGCCATTCTTGTTGGAAATCACAGATGCCGTGTCCTCTGGGCTAAAGAGGAGGGAGACCTTCTACTCTTTTATCAGGGTTCAGTTCAAAAGTCAGCATCTCTGATGGTATGGGGGGCATTAGTGCATACGGTTTGGGCAGCATGCATGTCAGACGACGTCTATTTCAGTGAAGACCTTGTGTATTTCAGTGGGACAAAACAAAACCACGTACTACAACTATTAAAACAGCATGCCTTCATAGTAGAAGAGTCCAGGTGCTGAAGTAACCTGCAGTCCAGATCTTTCACCTATAGAGAAGATTTGGTGCATCATTAAACTAATAATACGACAAAGACGATCATGAAATCTTCAGCAGCTGGAAACCTGCAAAAATGGGACCAAATTCCAACACCAAAACTCCAGAAACTCATAATCTCCATGTCCAGACATCTTCAGCGTGTTTTGAACGGAAGAGGAGATGCTACACAATGATAAACATGCCCTGTCCCAACTATTCTGAGACCTGTAGCAGGCATCACATTTGAAATGAGCTCATTTTGTGTAGAAAAGTGTAACATTTTCTCAGTTTAAACATTTGTCATGTTATCTTCTATTGTGAATAAAATGTTGGCACATGTGATTTAAAAGACTTTTAGTTTTCATTTTATTCAAGTTGTGTGTGTGTGTGTCTAATCACATCGGCTTAACTTCATGCATCTGCGGAATGCTGCTCTTCAGCTCTTTCAGACGTTAATCGACACGAATGAAGCCAAAGCTCAAGTGCACACACACACAAGAGCACTTTGTGTGTGTGTGTCTGTTTTATCCAAACCCGACCATTAATCAGAAAGCAGAACTCCGCATCCTGAGGGCCACATCATATGTTCAATCAATGAACACATTACAATGTCTGTTTGTGCAATTCTTTAACAAAAGATTTAAAGAAATTTAACACAAACACAAACACACACACACACACACACTACATCCCTGGAGTCTATGCATTCATCCAGTGGATAAAGGAATCATTCATCACTTTTTGCTGCAGCACACCTGGATAAAAAATGTGAACTCATTCTCTGAATGACTGCCTATCAAACACACACACACACACACACACACATACACACACATATACACACTCCGCTGCAGCTGTGCCCGCGGTCATTAGGTGTAATGATAAGCAGGTCTGGATGCTGTCAGGTGGATCTAGCCCGCTGCCAGCTGATATGGCGAGTGGAATATCAGTGTTATGAAAGTGCTGGTGGTCATGTGACCAGTCTGATAACATTCAGTTGCTTATCTGATCAGTGCTGTGTTATCTGATCAGTGCTGTGTTATCTGATTAGAAAAGCAACAAGTGGCACAGGATCACACACTTCTGCAATCTTTGACAACTCAATTGATTTCATAATGTCCTACTTTTGCTCATGTGTCTAACCAGCCGTCTCTCTGTCCAAAGAGTACAGTGTTATTAAAAGTTAATTATTACTCAGTTTCATATCATTTTCCTGCAACATCATCATTTTACAAAGTCAGATCTGATAGCAGGCACTGGAGAGAAGCTCAGATTTATCAAAATCAACAAAAACGACTAAGGCAACAAGCTGCTCCTTCACAGATCTCCTCTAAAGAGCTACTCTAAAAAGCTCTACTCCAGAGATTTCATCCAAAGAACTCTTCTATGAATCTCCTCTAAAGATTTCCTCTGGAGATCTGCTCTAAAAATCTTCTCCAAAGATCTTCTCTGAACAACTCTAAGAATATCCACCAAACCTCTCCTTTAAAAAAACTACTCTAAAGATCTTCTCTAATGATCTAACCCAGAGATCTCCTCTAAAAATCTTCTTTAAGGAACTCCTGTAAAGAACTTCTCTAGGATCTCCGCTAAAAATCTCCTGCGGGGAACTTCCCGGGGATCTTCTCCAAAAATTAAACTTGAGATCATTAAAGACCTAAAGAACTTCTCTATGATCTCCTTTAGAGATCTCGTCTAAAGAACTCCTCTAAGGATCCCCTCTAAAGATCTTTTTAAAGATCTTCTCTAAGGATCACCTCTAAAGCTCTATTTTAAAGAACTTCTTCAGTTGATCCCCTCTGAAAATTTCCTCTAAACAACTCTTCTAACGATCTCCTAGAAACATCTTCCCTAAGGATCCTCTCTAAAGTACTCTAGAGATGCAAACCAAAAATATCCTCTGAAGAACTTCACTAAGGATCTGGTCTGGAGATCTACTATAGAGATCTCCTCTAAAAATCTACAGATTTCCACCAAAGAATTGCACTGTAACCAAACTTATAGTTTCTGTATACGTCATTAAACCACACACACACACACACGCACGCACGCACGCATAAACACGCGCACTACACAGACACACACGCGCGCGGTTCTGCGGTGTATTTCTAACAGAGTTCTGAGCATCGTGTGTGTGTGTGTGTGTGTGTGTGTGAGTGTGAATTCGGAATTCTGTGCTCTAGCCCTTTAAATCTATTTATACTCTGGTCTGGCGCGATATCCTTAACCGGAGCACGAGCTGAGCCCTGGGATAGCTAAACGGGTGAAAAGTTCCCGGAAGCGCGCGCGCGCGTGTGTGTTTTCGTTACCTTGTTAAGATGGGGGTTTCTTGTGATATCGTAGCCTCTTTTCTTTGTGAACACTACACCGCCGTGCTTCTCCTCCTCTCCGTCCTTCATCTTTATCATCTTCATCATACTCTCCCACTCACCGGACTCGCGCGCAACTAACCGGAGGGCCATCTTTAACCTTTAAATAGCGCGCGGGCGGCGACAAGCAGAGAGCTCGCGTGATTATAAAATCATGACGTATCCAATAGAACAGTGAAGCAACGGGGAGGATTTCATCAGACAACTAACATCAACATGAACATTTCAATCAATAAATTATTAATTAATTAATTAATTAACTTATTTATCTGTCTATCTAAACCAATTAGATAGGTTGAGCAAAGAGAGAGAGAGAAAGAGAGAGAGAGAGAGAGAGAGAAAGAGAGAGATTGGTACTCAGTGTTAACCTGTCACAGACAAAACCTTTAAGCAAAATATAAAGCTGAATGTAAAAGCTTATGTATGAACTGTACACAAGCTTTGTGTGTGTGTGTGTGTGTGTGTGTGTGTGTGTGTGTGTGTGTGTGTGTGTGTGTGTGTGTGTGTGTGTGTGTGTGTGTGTGTGTGTGTGTGTGTGTGTGTGTGTGTGTGTGTGTGTGTGTGTGTGTGTGTGTTGTGTGTGTGTGTGCATGTTGGATAACAGGTCCAACAAGGCTGGAAGCAACTTGTGTTAAATGTATTTCCTGGTACAAAATGTAAACTGAGAGATTAGACATCAAGTTCATTACTGATCATTATCAGGGTTAAACCTCATAAACTTCTATAAATTATAGATGTGCGTGTGTTTGTCTGTGTGTGTGTGTGTGTGTGTGTGTGTGTGTGTGAGAGAGAGAGAGAGAGAGAGAGAGAGATATAAAACAAACTGACACTGCACAATATTCTGTCCCACACATTTTTGCTGATTCACAGATCAGCTGAGGAGATAAAACACTGCTGAGTCAGTGTGACTGTGGAGCACACACACACACACACACACACACACACACACACACACACACATGCCTTATTCTTATTAAACATTTACATTTGCATGAAACCTTCTAAAATGTTCTTACTAAATAATTTTGTAATTGTGGAAATGTTCAATATAATAATTACACAATGATGGACTTTATCTATGTCTTATGTCTACACACACACACACACACACACACACACACACACACACACAAACAGCTGGTGACAGAAACCAGTCAAAACTCTAAGGAAACAGGGCACATGTGTCTACAGAGTCTCATAATATCAGTGTTACACACACATTCTTGTAATTATAACATTACATGTATACAATACACATTCACACCTAATGGGGACATAAAAAGTATTTGTCAATAATGGGGACATTATTTTCATATGCAAAATTTTGTCTGGTTTTCATGTTGTAGCGGGGACATCGCAAGGTACCGAAATTTGCATACACACTTTTCAACTGGTATTCACATTGGAGTGGGGACATTAGTAAAAGTCACTAATTTGCATACACACACAGATCACAGTTTATATACCAAAGAGGTCATAAAAATGGGATGTGTATTTAATTTAACTACTTGTTTATGGTTACTTACACATTAAGAATGCCCAACAGTTAGAATACCTCGACTTTTTTTTTTACATTTTAGTTCCTGAGGAGTTTTAATACTATTTTTGTTTTGTTTTTTATACCAGGGACCATTAACCAAACCGTTCCGAATTGTTTTCCACACAAATAAAGTTGTCATGATAGATTACAGACTTTACGTTTTATTGGACCATCCTATTAGAGAAACGATTAAAAAAACGTTTCAGGTTCAGTAGGAGGAAGAGGAAGCAGCTAATTTACATTTCAAATTTATTATAATAATTTTTTTACCCTCCAAAGCTTTTTTTTTTTTTTGAAAAACAAATGTAAGTGGTGTTAAATCTTGCAAATTTATTAAAGGCAAGCATCCTGAAATAACACTGAGCCCAGCTATTTTACCAGGTCGAATATGTCAAACATCCTTTAGCTCCATAATTAAATTGACCTGAAACTTTGTAGTCAAAAAACAAATTGTCTGTCAGATACAGTTTATTTTAACAGTGTAAAGACACTTCAGATCTGAGCTTCTTACATGTTAATATTTTATTAGTGTGTATAAAGCCATCAACGCAACTGTAAACCTGCCTCTAAATTGAACTACATTTGACAGAGATGTTGAAATAGAAACCTAGTAAAGTAAAGCTGAATTCAAAGCTCCTATACACAACTCCTGCTTAGCACACATAACCAGTGTAAAAACATACTGAAACAAAATAAATACTAGCCATCTTATTCATTTATCCTATTTATACTCGCTTTTTTTATCCCTAATTCGGGGTCACAGGGATCTGCTGGAGTCTATCTCAGCCATCTCTGAAAGGCCGAAAGGCAGGAGGGAGACACCCTGGACAGGTCACCAATCCATCACAGGGCCACACACACACACACACACACACACAAACACACACTCTCTCACTCCTATGGGCAATTTAGAATCACCAATTAACCCAACATACATGTTTTTGGACTGTGGGAGAAAACCAGAGAACCCAGAGTAAACCCACACAAACACAGGGAGAACATGCAAACTCCACACAGAAAGACTTCTGCCCCGGAATCAAACCCAGGTCCCTCTTGCTGTAAGGCAACAGTACTAACTACTAAGCCATCGTGCTGCCCTGCTAGTCAAGTCAAATTCATAACACAAACACAATTAGTTCCTCTTAGTGTGAATTAATCTAGTTATCTGACTAGGCTAAAAAGAGGAAGCCTACAATTAGAAATTGTATGTAGTTATTATTCCAGTTAGTCTTGGCATGTAAACGGTTATGGAAATGAAGCCCAACATTGGCTTAATCGAAATATAATTTAACTTCCAAAGACCCCAAAGTCTATAAATGACTCTCCACTGCAGGCACCTCATTTGCTTTCCATATTAACAACAATGCATGCAGGTTTTTACACACAGTTTGTAATTTATGTTTTAAATAAGCAGTAAAATAGCTTTAACACATTACAGCCAAAACATACTCTTAGCGAATCTTCTAAGTAACTATATCCCATCCTATGACACGAATAGACATGAATAGATGTCTATTCGTGACACCTTAAATGTCATTCAGCCTATACAAAGAGCTGATCGCTTTCAGAGATTATGAGATTTTGTGTGCTTGATGATGTAATTTTAATAAAATATTTGTGCATGTTAATAATTGTGCAGAATAAAGCCGCTTGTAGTGAGAGTGATTAAGGTCGCAGTTAGAGTGATTTCAAAGGTTTTAAACTCTTAGGTACCAGAGACATCAAAATTTTATATCCTGTTAAATTTTATTAATAATTAACACAATTATGCCTACATTTACAGCATTTATCAGACCCCCTAATTCAGAGCGACTTACATTTATTTCTTGTATACAACTGAGCAATTGGGGTTAAGGGCTTTGCTCAAGGGTCCAGCAGTGGTGACTTGGTGGTGCTGGGAATCAAACCCGGATCTTCTAACCCTAAATTTATATACTTATATATAAACTTATATATAAAATATAGTATATATTTATATAATTATTTATAAAAATATCTTATATAGTAAAAATAAGATTTAAAGTTATTAAGTCCTCTAGGTTGTAGTAAAGCTACTGCGCATCTGCAGTATCACTCACAGATACCCATGTAGTGGGCGGCACCCTGATTTGCATGAATTAGACTTGCAAAATGTGTTTAGCCATCAGCCCCGCCCACCTCCACAGTAAAGGGGCGACATAGCGCAAACCGTTCACACACACATAACATCATGTCTGTAAAATGTGTTATGGGCCAAAGCTAACACTTCATAAGCCACATATTTACACCTTCCCCAACATATTTTAAGGCTTCTCACATCAGGGGACATGGAATTTTGTCCCCATAATGTTAGTGGGTTTACAAAGTGCTGTCCCCAAGAAGGGATAATTACAAACACCCACCCACCCACCGCCCCACCCCACAAACACACACACATAAAAAGGCTGTAGTCTCCACAACACTTCTCTAGCTATAAAAACCTCTATGTTTAATAAAGGAAACTTATTGAGGTTTAAACAGAAATACACACACGCAGATCGGTGTGTATACTAACCTCGGATGTTCCTCTTATTTATACTCCACACATACACACACATTCCACTTTTTATCATCAGATCCAGTTGTCAGCTGGTCAATTCAGGGCAGCAGCATCTGTTGCTATGGCAACTGTGTAAGCTATTTTAATACATTGCTGAGGTCAAAATATGAGGATTTTATTTTTGTACAGTGTAACAACTAGGAAGTAATTACACCTGTAATGTGTGTTTGTGTACTTTTGAACTTTTGTGTCTACAATCTGTGTGTGTGTATGTGTGTTTATCATGTCTATGTCTGTATGAACACCAGGTGTTGTTATTGACTCTCAGGAAGTGTTTTAACCCTCTGTAATCAAACTCATTCCTTAGCGTCTCTTTCCGCTGTTGCACACTCCTCCGTACTACAGATCTGTCTGCGTGTGTGTGTGAGTCCTCATGATACATGATAATGCAAGACAGAGCAGGTCTCAGATCAGTGTGTCACTGGGCTTTATAAAATTTTCTGTGAGTGATTATAGTGTGAAGCTACAGACTTACAGTTTATAGTTTGAAGCTACAGCGCTCTGTTCTCTAAACATGCATTTACCACACACACACACACACACACACACACAACCCTACACACCTAACCCTACTTTAATAGCTTCTAAAACTAAATCTAAACCACAATATGTGTTTTCTTTTCGTTTGTCTTGTAGCTTCTTGGTGTAAAAGTAAAGCTGTTGCTTTTCGCTGATGTTGTAAATGTCGCTATATTAAACACAGCTGAATCTGCATCAGGTCAAACCCTTGTGGGCGTTGCTTATCCTGTGTGTGTGCAGTGTTGAGTTAGGAAAGTTTCCTGAGACACCCCCATGCCTTATCAATCCCAGATTAATCTGTAGCATCTTGCTACTGAGGATCTGATGCTGAAGATCTTCTGCTAGGGATCTAATGTGCAAGATCTACTGCAAAGGATCTGCTGCTGAAGGTGTGATGGGCAAGATCTACTGCTAAGGAACTTTTGCTCAGGGTTTACTGCTGAGGATCTGATGCTCAGGATCTGCAGCGGAGGATCTGTTGCTAAAGATATCCTACTGAGGATCTACTGCTCAGGATCTGCTGCCAATGGTATTATACTCAGGACTGCTGAGGATCTTCTGCTAAGTATCTGTTGCTTAGGATCTACTGTTGAGGATCTTCTGATGAGTATCTGTTGCTCAGGATCTGATGCTCAGTATCTACTGCTGAGGATCTTCTGCTAAGTATCTGTTGCTTAGGATCTACTGTTGAGGATCTTCTGATGAGTATCTGTTGCTCAGGATCTGATGCTCAGGATCTACTGCTGAGTATCTGATGCTTAGGATCCACTGCTAAGGATCTGCTGCTCAGGATCTGTTGTTCAGGATCTACTGCTGAAGATTTGTTGCCGATAATCGGTTGTTTAGGATCTACTATGGAGGATATACAGCTAAGGATCTGCTGCTGAGAATCCGCTGCTCAGGAGCTGCTGCTGAAGATCGGCTGCTGAGGATCTACTGCAGAGTTTCTGTTGCTAAGGATCTGCTGCTAAGTATATAATGATCAGAAACTGCTGCTGAGGAGCTATTGGCAAGTATCTGCTGCTGAGAATCTGCTGCTGAGGATCTACTACAGAGGATTTGCTTCTGAGGGTCTACTGCTAAGGATCTTCTGCTGAGGATGTGCATCTGAGGATCTGCTGCTTAAGATCTGCTGCTGAGGATCTGATGCTCAGAATCTACTGCTCAGGGTCTGCTGCTGTTAATAACATCCTATTTTAACAATTTGCTAAAGTCAATTAATTTTTACTACCTTTTAGTTGGGCTGTGTCTCAGAAACCCCCCCCCAGACATGCAGTGTGTTTGTGTATGTGTGTGTAAACATGGATGAGTGAAATCTGCTGTATGTTTCATTTTTTGGGGTTGTTTTACTGCAGTGTTTCTCTCCTTTGATCAACACTCATCTCTTTTACTGCATCCTCTATAAACCGATGTGGTGAGCAGGTAGTGCTGAGGACAAGGAAATAAAGCTACGCTGCTGAGAAACACACACATACACACCAAAACACACACACACACACACTGCTCACATGTACAGAACAGAGTTTTCTTGTACCAAAGCTCATGCCAAGTCCCCCAATCTCCATCCCCCCAGACCCAAACACACACACACAGTAACTAAATGTGTTAATGTGAAGGGATGACTTCCTGTTATGGTCTTTCCCTTCACACAAAACCCACTCTGTATCCAAACCCACTCTGTATCCAAACCCACTCTGTATCCAAACCCACTCTGTATCCAAACCCACTCTGTATCCAAATCCACTCTGTATCCAAACCCACTCTGTATCTGAACCCACTCTGTATCTGAACCCACAGATATTATACACACACACACACCCCTAAACAAACAACATTACCTTTAGTGTTATATATTTAGCGCACCTCTTCTTCTCCTTTTAAAACTTTTCTTTCTTTCTTACTTTCTTTCTTTCTTTCTTTCTTTTTTTTTAAATCAGACACCCCTCATTTTGCTTCTGCTCATCTCTTTTACACGCTTTGTTTTGTTGATTTTACTGTGAAATCGATTCGGTGTGTTAACGTGTGAAATGATGCTCTTCTCTTTTCTCTCCTCCCGTCTATCACTCTGTTTCAGGACAGACGTCTCTGTTCTTCTGAGTGATGAGTCTCTGCAGTCAGACGCTGCTGTGAGGTTCTCATGAGATCTGTTCTGTTTAATGTGGAACTGTCTCGCTCTTTGTCTCAGCTCACAACCTTTAGCTCCTTCTAATAGGTTCTTTTTTATTTTACAAATGTTTTATTATGCACCTCATTAGTTTGGAAACTCGCCGCCTGTGTTTTGTCTTACATTGTTCTTTAAATTCTATGTTTTTTTCTGGTTTTAGCTCTGTTTCATTTTATCTTTTAACTGAATTAAAATCATTCATCAGCTGCTGGACATTTGGTGTGTTTGGGTTTGGTTTGAATACATCGGTTGGTTGTCTTTTAGAGAAAATATACAATATAAATTTATTTTATTTAATGGGACAGGGAACCCTTTTAATCTATCATTAAACATTATATTGATAACATATAAATGTATTGTGAATAAATTATATTGTTCGGATAAATGTATTTTGTACACCTGGCAACCCTAGGGTGCAATTTCGGTTTATTTTAATTTAGTTAAACAAACAAATAATTACATACCTAAACAAATGTAAGCATTATTAACGGGCTCTTCATTATATTAAAATGTTTTTTTTTTAATCCTGTAAAATCACACACACACACGCACACACACACCCATGGACAGCTGCTCGTACTCAGATAAAATCTCTGGAACTTATTCATCATCATAGTGCATCATTTACAGTTCACTGATCCGGGATCAGAAATTAGAGGACAATATTTGTTCGTTGATTTCACCGCTCCCCCTATGTTAGTAACCTTAAAATTCGGTCTGATGGATGAATATGGGAACAATCTGGCAACCCGGTTCAGAAAGAAAAGACAGTGATTTGTGCCAGAACAGCTCTCAGCTCTCCATTGCCGTTTCACCGGCATCAAGTGCACTCCAAACTCTCACACACACTCACCGTCACACACTCTCCAGGCTGCACGCTGGATTGTCCACTGTTGTTGGATCTTTACCATGAAATAAAGCAGGACTTTCTGGTGGAATAAAGCAGTTGTCTGGAGATCTTCTCCTCCATCAGGCTCTATGATCTAACAGGTATGGACCAACTTCTGTAAGAATGGAAACTTTGCTGTGTTGTAGGAATCCGAGTGTGATGGAGCAGAAGACCCGATCTACACTCACACACTCCTGCCGCAAGAAAATGACAGGGAT
>VCAZ01000054.1:1212500-1521031 GCA_005784505.1 Bagarius yarrelli | reverse complement strand
TCTCTCTCTCTCTCTCTCTCTCTCTCTTTCCCGTGTAGGTGTGCAGGTGTGTGCGTATTAGAGATGGAACCCCTGAGTCTCCTGCTGTCTGGACTGTTCCTGCTGTGTATAACTCCGGTCCTAAGCTCAGGTGTAGATGACTACACTTGGCCGCAGAGTAAGATGCCACTTGTGCACGACGAACGTACGGTGCGCATGAGCGTCTCGAGCTTCTCTGCCGAGCGTCAGTTGGAGTTGAACGGCACCTGTGGGATAGAGTGTCAGAGCGAGCTTCCAGAGCCGAGCATAGAGGATCTCCAGAAGATGCTCTCTTACGAGACCATGTACGAGAACGGCACACGCACCCTCACGTCAGTAACGCTGCAGGGGCTCGAGGTCACGTCAGGGAACGCGTCATCATCCTCCGCGTCACGGCATAAGCGTGAGGTCTACGGCCCGGACACTCGCTTCACCATCTCCGATAAACAATACTCCATGAAATATCCGTTCTCTACCGCTGTGAAGATTTCCACCGGCTGTACCGGCGTGCTCGTGTCACCCAAACACGTGCTGACCGCCGCTCATTGCATTCACAACGGCACGGATTACATCCAAGGAGCGGAGAAGTTAAGCGTGGGAGTTCTGCGTGACAAGAAGAAGGGAGGAAAGAGGAGAAGAGGAAAGGACAGAAAGGAGACCGAAGAGACAGAGAAGGTGGAAACAAAGACGGAAGGGAAGAAACGAGAGCGAAAGTCTAAAGGTCGGAAGAATCGGAGCAAGCGAAGCGTGCCGTCCGGAAAGCCCACGTTCCGTTGGACGCGCGTGAAGAAGACGCAAATTCCTAAAGGTTGGTTTAAGGGTGTGTCTGACAGCGCAGAAGCTGATTATGATTACGCCGTGCTGGAGCTGAAGAAAGCACAGAAGGCTCAGCACATGGAGCTGGGCATCATACCATCAGTGAAAAAGGTTCCTGCTTCACGCATTCACTTCTCAGGGTTCGACGACGACCGTCCCGGGAACCTGGTATACCGGTTCTGCTCGGTGTCAGACGAGTCCACTGATCTGATATACCAGCAATGTGACGCGAAACCCGGCGCAAGCGGGGCAGGTGTGTATGTGCGTCTGAAGGAGCCGGGGAAGAGGAAGTGGAAGCGGAAGGTCATCGGTGTGTTTACGGGGCATCAGTGGGTTCAGGTGAATGGTCAGCAGCAGGATTATAACGTAGCCGTGAGAATCACACCGGTCAAATTCGCACAGATCTGCTCCTGGCTACACGGAGAATCCAGCATGTGCCAAAACATCTAATGGAATTAAACTGCCCCGTCTTATAACCTTATTTACCCCCAACACCCCGTTTTCATACTTTATAACCCAGGAGTAATCTAAACAGTGTAAGGAAGTTTGCCAAGTTTAGATCTGTCAAAACCCCAGACTGTTCTGATGCTTAACCCACCTGCCCCCTTGTCCCATTTGCTACTACCTTACTCTTTCTGCCCCTCACCTAATTTGCAGATGCTTCCCTGACCATCTGCCCTCTTACCCCATCTTCTGCTTCCCTACCCGGTTTACCCCTTTACTCCATCTGCTGCTTCCCCTTCCCAGTTTGCCCCCTTACTCCATCTGCTGCTTCTCTACCCGGTTTGCCCCTTTACTCCATCTGCTGCTTCTCTACCCGGTTTGCCCCTTTACTCCATCTGCTGCTTCCCTACCAAAGTTTGCCCCTTTTACTCCATCGCTCTCCCCGGTTTGACCGTCTTGCTGTTCTCTACCCGGTTTGCCCCTTTACTCCATCCGCTGCTTCTCTACCGGGTTTGCCCCTTTACTCCATCTGCTGCTTCCCTATCCGGTTTGCCTCCTTACTCCTTCTACTGCTTCTTTACCCCGTCTCCCACCTAAAGAGAGCCTTTACTTTTCTCTTTTTCCAATCTGCCACTTCCCGAACCTGTCTGCCCCTTCTCTAACTTTACCTGCTACCTTTACAATGTTTGCCCCTGCCCTTTTCTGTTACCCCGTTTTCTTGCTGTTTTCCTTGCTGTGTCTTTATTTTTCGCTTTTCCACTCTTTATTAAAGTGTTTTTAAAAGCATTATTTTATAATCCAGGCCAAGAAAAAGGTCAGCATTAATGTTGTATTTCTTTTTGTTGTTTTTAATTCTAATTAATGATGTGATATTTGAATTGTTCTGAAGTCTCAACCGCATGTCTTCAGTCGGTTTTATGTAAATTAGCTAGTTTATGACTCAGAAAAAAAGATTTTCGTAGAGAACAACATTTGCTTTTCCCTTTGTTTTTGGTTTAAAGTTTTGGGGTTTTTTTCCTGTTGTTTTGTTTTAAAGTTTTCTAGTTCAGTGTTCTAAAGTCGTCTTGGTGAAGGTTCCGATCTCACCTCGACATCTTGGTGCTAATTTAAGGTTTTTCCGGATGTTTTGGAGTCCTGTACTGTAAAACGATTTTAATATTCCGTCTGCTGAAGTCATCTTAAACTTGCTCTAGTGCTGGACTCCTCGTGTTCTCGTTAAAGAGGTGATTAATGACGGAGGAGTGAAGCAGGAGCTCTGCTGGAAACATACAAAAAATAGGTTGTCGTTTTCTTTTTTTTTTTTCAAGGACCAAATAAATTATGAATCACACAAAACGTCCTGAGTTTGAAGTGAAACTTTTGATTGCTGCTTTAATCGGTCAGACGTTCTAAGGGTCAGTGCCTTTATTTCTTTCTTCCTTTTTTTTTTATTTTATTGCATTTTTAAAAGGTGTACATGCACTGAGTCAGGGAGCAGAAAGGAGATGACAAATCAAGGAAAAGAAATAGATTTATAAAAACATAGAAATTAATTCTTTGGAAAGAAATGATTAACTTATTGACAAAATAAATTTAACAATATAGAATCTTCATCAGTAAGAGAAAAAAAAAACTTCACCATGTGTGTGTGTGTGATTCTGTAGATGTGTGTGTGTGTGTTTTAATCATCCACAATCTCTTATGTCTTATGTCTCTTCCTTAGTCTTAAAAATTAAAACTCTGGCTAATAAAACAAAAATAAACACAGGCTTGGACGCTTGCACAAGGTTTGAGTCAACCAGGAAACGTTTAAAACTGTGCTGGAATGCAAAGGATCATGGGTAATTCCCTACAACCCACTTTATTTTACGCCACAGAAAACATCCCAGAAATGTAGGTTAATATTGACTTTAAATAGTAATGTAGATTTTGAGGATTTGGTGATTTTGTGTACGAAGCCTCACACTTTCACACGAGCAGAAACGCGGGCCAATCAAAACATCTGTCAGTTTCCTGTCAGCGCTTACACACACCCTGTGTTAAAGCTGTGTGTTTCTTCTACACTGACTCCGATTTTAATTCAGGGGAAATTGAAGTGTTTCCTCTTCCGCAGCAGCGTTCACATGAATTCGTCCGTGATCTGACTGGCTGATCTAATTGAGTTTAAGCTCCGCCCTTATTAGCAGGTGTCAATCATTCAGCTTGTTAATCAGGTGATTCTGGTGCATGGGTGTCACTGCAAGCAGACGAGTCTGGCATGTCAAAGTGTAAGCGTCTGCTTCATCATGCTGCCATAGAAACCTGAGACCAATTGGAAACCAGTGTGTGTATGTGTGTGTGAGACAACGTCCAAGTTTGACTTTTACTGCATGTAAATGTCATGAGGTTATATTTAGAAACATAGAACCGTAGAAACAACAGTCACGGCATCAATTAATAACCAGATTCACATCATTCACAAATACGGAGAGCAAAACCTTCTGCAGAAACACGGTACACACTGCAACACACACACACACACACGCTTAAACATCAGTCAAACTCTGAAGCTAACACTTGACAAAAACTCGACACGTTTGAACATCTTTAAATGTTTTTTTTCTGTATAGTTTCATTAAAACACGATCACATCAAGATAAAGCACACACTTCTCTCTATCCCTTTCTCTTTCTCTCTATCACACTTTCTTTCCTCGCTCTCTCTCTCTCTCTCTTTCTCTCTCGCTCTCTCTCTCTTCTTTATTCTACAATTTACTTCACAGTTTGTGCTACAACATTACACAGCGCAGGAAAGGAAAATGGGGTGTGGTTAGAAAAGAAGGGGCGGGGCTAACTGCAGGATCTTCAGGTGTATGTGATTGTAAACGATTAGCAAATCAGCTTTCACCAGGGCCAAGTCCAAAAAGTCTCTGAAAGAGAGAGAGAGAGAGAGAGAGAGAGAAAGAGAAAGATAGAGAGAGAGATGTAAGTTAGCAAGCAATCATTCAAGAAATCAAAATGTAGTTTTATTTGAGAGAGGAGATAGAGAGAGAAACAGAAGGACAAAAAGAGAGAGAGAGAGGGAAAGAGGGAGAGAAAGTCAAAGACAGAAAGAAAGAAAGAAAGAATGAAAGAGAGAAAGATAAAGTCAGAGAAAGAAAGTAAGAGAGACAAAAAAAAGAGAGAGAGAGAGAGAGAGAGAGAGAGACAGAAAGAGAGAGACAGGTCAGAGCTTCTCATACCTCACAGATTATAAGAAATCTTTAATGTTGAGATCGGCCAGCGGGTCTTTAGTCTGCGGCTTCTTGAGGCTCTGAACTGCAGGACCAGGAGACAGCTGAGGAACACACACACACACACACACACACACACAAAGCAAGTAAACAAACGTGTAAATAAGTACAAACACACACTTATTTTTTATATGTATAGAGATCTTTACTGGTGCGGCAGCTCCTGCGAAGGGGGGCCTCATCATTGACTGACCCATCATCATCTGCTGCTGAGGCATCATGGGAGCTCCTGCAGGGGGCTAGAGGGAGAAATAATAATAATAATAATAATACTATTGATAATAGTAATAATGCAGGTGCAGTAGTTTATATTTACCAGACTGAACCCAGGCTGTGTCCCCATGGGTGCAGGCATGGCTCCAGTTGGCGGGGCTCCAGATGTTGCTCCAGCCTGAAACACACGTCACATCTGTTTTATCTTAAGTCTTGTTGACTTGTGTGTTTTGTAAAATTGTGTTTGTAAAGGTGCTGCTGATGTTTCTTAAAACCGAATGAATACATGAGAGCAGACTGGTACCATAGATGAAGCACTCCAGCTGGTCGGGGCCACCTGAGGGGTCCAGTTTACACCACCGGTCAGCTTCTTCTCACCATCCCTGCACCACGCATACACACACACACACATTACTTCTCTCTTCCCTAGACATCACTTACACAAGTCTCCATCTCCCCTGTTCTGTATACATGTATAATGTAGGCTTGTGTGATTGACAGATGAGAGTAAAGCCCCGCCCCCTGACAGCAAGACATCTTGTATTATGTAACATGTTGTGCCTATGGTAACAAACACGATAGAGATCTTACTTTTTCTGACTTCCCATCCCCAGATCTGCAAAAAAATGATTCAATAATAAATAAATAAATCACATCTTAATGGATATTAATCGGTATTAGAAGTATTAGCACTTACTTCCAACCAGGTTTGCAAGCGATTCGTCCAGATCTATACTCATGGCTTTAGCAGGTTGGGCACCGGTGGGCATCATGGCGGGTGAAGTGGGCATCATGGCAGGTGAAGTGGGCATTGTGGCGGGTGTGGCAGTGGCAGTCGCTGATGGGGCCGCAGGAACCATAGGAGATGCAGGAACTATAGGAGTACTACTACCACCGGTGCTCTGGGGGGTTATGGACGGCATGAGGAGGTCCCCTAATCCATCAAACACTACACACACACACACACACACACACACTCATTGTAAAATCCTAATAAAAGCACTAACACACTCTGTTCCTGGGTATCTGCTTGTCTGCTTGCTCTTATTCCCACCAGAGGCATCAAATCCCCCACAGGGTGCCGTCGAAGCAGGAACAGGGTCAGAGGTCAAAGAGCTGGCAGGAGGCGGAACAAAAGCATCAAAGCCTGAATCCAGCAAGTCGCATGGGGCAACAGACGCTGTGGTTACCGTAGGAACAGGAGTGGGGGTGGGGGCAACGGGGGAAATTAAACCTGCAAAGACACAAATAGGAACACCGATTAGGAGACACTCGTACGTGGCATCACATACACACACACAGCGTGCAATACCTCCAAGCAGATCTCCTGTAGATGTAGTAGTGTTTGGTTCCAATGCAGGTTCTCCAAATGTGTCTGAATATCATCATTATCATCATCAACATCATCCAGAGTGCAGCGTGTGAGTAGAGAAGTGTTAATCAGCTTCAACACTGAGACAGGGCCACACAGGGAGAGTGAGACACAACTCACAGTTCAACACACACATACTCACAAACCATGCAATCAAACACACACACACACACATACATACACACACTGTCTATCTCTGTAAGTTGTGTATACTCACCCAGCAGGTCCATCACAGGGGCATCAGATTTGGGTGGAGAAACTGGAACAACAGACTGAGCTGGAGTCGAAGTCGGAGTGATAAACGAGTCTGTCGTTTACGAGAGAACGAGAGAACCTTAATTAGCTGCACACACACACACACACACACACATACAAACAGAAAAAACCCTCACCAGATAACAGATCAGCAGTAATTGAAGCATCAGGCAAAGGTGAAGGGCCTCGAGAGACAGCAGGAAGATCTTCAGTGAGGAAGAGGAGGAAGAGTGTAAAAAGCAAAAACCGCAAACACACACATACACAGTGAGCTTTTCCACCAACGGTGCTGAAGTCAATGTGTTATACAGACAAACAAACAGACAAATAGACAGACAGAAATGCTGAAGAATAGACCGACAGAGAGATAGACAAATAGACGGACGAATAGACAGACAAACAGACAAATAGACAGACAAACAAACAAATAAACAGACAGACGAATGACCAGACAGACCGACAAACAGAGGAATAGACAGAACAGACAGGAAGATAAACAGACAAATAGGCAGACAGATAAACAGACAGACGGATAGACAGACAAATAGACAGGCAGACAAACAGAGGAATACAGACAGACAAACAGAGGAATAGACAAAACAGACAGACAACCAGACGAATAGACAAAACAGACAGACAACCATACGAATACACAGAAAAACAGACAAACGGACAAAAAGACAGACAGACAAATGGACAGGCAAACATACAAATAGACTGACAGACAAGCAGACGAATATACAGAGAAAAAGAGACAGACAAATAGACAAAAAATAGACAGACAAAGAAAGACAAATAGACAGGCAAACACTAAAACAGACAGACAAACAAACCGATAAATATACAAACAAACAGATGAGTAGTCAAAAAAAACAGACAAATAGTCAGACAGACAAACAAACATAAATAGACAGACAAAAAACAGTAAAATAGACAGACAGACGGAAGAGACAGACGTATAGACAAACAGACACAAACAGACAAATAGACAGACAGACAAATAGTCAGACAGACAAACAAATAGACAGAAAGACAAACAAGTAGTTAGACAGACAGAAAAAAACAGAAGAATAGCCCAAACAGACAACCAAATGAATAGACAGAAATACAGACAAACAGACAGACAGACAAACGGACAGACAAACATACAAATAGACAGATAGACGAATAGACAGACAAGCAAACAGAAAGACAGGCAGAAAATAAACATGAGTGAAGTGATGGCTCAGTGGTAAAGTGTTGGAAGAGAAAGACCAGGGTTTGACTCCCAGCACCACCAAGTCAGTACAGCCCCTGAGCAAGGCCCTTAACCCCCAATTACTCAGATGTGTAGGTCGCTCTGAATAAGGGCGGCTGCCAAATGCTGTAAATGTAAATAGACAGACAAACAGACAGACAAACAGACAGACAAACAGATGAATAGACAGACAGGCAGACAAACAGACGGATAGACAGACCAATAGACTGAAATACAGACAAACACACAAATAGACAGACAGGCAGACAGACAAATAGACAGACAGACAGATAGGTAAATAGATACATGTTTGTGGATAACGGCGCTATCGCTGAAGGCTGAGAAGTGACTGTGTAAGAGATGTGTGAGATGTCAGATCAGAACTCCAGCACTGTGTCAGTGGAAAAACTCAGAACAAGAACCAGAACAATTAAAGGACAAAATGTGGTCCGTGTCAGCAGTAAAGAAGGTAGAGAGACAAACAGATAGACAAACATGCGTGTACAGGCCGCTGCATGCACCAAACCGAGTCACATACAACACCAACACACTGTGGGGCAAACAGACGGTTAAAGTTTTGAGCAGGAAAGAAATCAGGAAGAAGACGAGAAGACCGGAGACGAGACACTGGACAGACGGAACTGTGGGAAGTTCTTGTGTACCTGCACCGAACAGATCGACATTAGTGGGAGTTACAGCAGCTTTGGACTCTGAGGAGGCGGATTGTTCAGGCACAGAATCAAACATATCTACAATCACACACACAAAGTTATGCTTTAAAAAAATGCACTCTTTAGCAAGCCTGTACTGATAAATGTTTAGAAATATTTTATTTAATTGTTTGAGATTGGTATTATCAGTAATAATATTTTCCATTAATAGTCAGAATAAGAATTTATTTAATTAGTTTTTTTTATTTGTCAGACAATAACAATCGTCATAGAAATCAGGATTATAGTGGGTCAGAAATGCAGCGTCAGATGTTTGAGGAATATTTCCACCTAAAAATGCTAATTGCTGCCATGCTAATAATGAATTCCATTTTTTGGGGATGAAATATTCCAGTTCAATTGATTGAATGACAGAAAAGCTGTCTGTCATCACAAACCCAGAGTAAAGCGGAATCATCACATGTGAATCCTAGACGCACCGCCAGATAAATCAGGAACCCCCATTGCGAGGTCAGCGCTAGTGTTAACATCAGCATAGAACCAGCTATAGGAGCTACTTTAATAGCAGGGTTGATTTATCAGGTGGTTGAGTCTGATTCCACATGTCCAAACTAATAATGACATCATGAGCAGGAGTAATAATAATAATAATAATAACTTTAACAATGCAGAGTTATTATTGTCACAATGAAAAAAAAGAAAGCGAGCGCAGAGTGTTTACCACCAAAGATGTCTAGCGCCGCAGGGGCCATGGGGGCCGCAGGGGCCGGGGAGGCCGCAGGCTCTGTGGTGTGGGCAGGGGGTGCAGGAGGGGTGGTTTCAGGGGCATTTTCAGGGGTGACTGTTGGCGTGGTGCTCGGCTCTTCATTATCAGGGCTCTCGGTGCTGCCCTCTGCTGGTTTCATGGCAAAAAGGTCGAGCTCTGGGGCGATTTCCACACTCCCCTCAGTGGGAGCCCAGGGGTCTTTAAGGGGCAAACAGGTAGGAGGTAAGAGGGTAGGAGGAGAAGGGGGAGGAGAGGGAGGAGGAAGGGGCATTAAATAACAAGCGCATAAAAAACAAAGCTGATTGAAAGCCTTCGAATTCCAGATGAATCAGAAGTCAGAAAGATGGAGAGATGGAGAGCAGACGGATGTTCAGCTCACATCACATTCACACAGAAGCAAATATAATATAAATTACACAGAGCAAATATCCACTAAAATTAAACTCACAAATAACACACACACACACTCACTCACTCACTCACTCACTCACTCACTCACTCACTCACTCACTCACTCACTCACTCACTCACTCAAAGACTGTGTGCTCAGTATGTGTCTGTATTGGTGTATATGTGTGTGTTAGTGTGTGCAAATGTGTGTATGTGCATGTGTGTATGACTGTATGTGTGTTAAATTTACCAGATCCAGTAAAGGCATCAGCAGCCACGGTTGAAAGTCCACCCTCAACTGATCCGTCACCGGGGGAAGGGGCAAACGCATCTGCACACACACACACACACACACACACACTTTTGTGAGGGATAGTGTGTGTGATCTGCTGAGGATAAATAGTCTGTCCTCGGTGTTGAACTAAACTGACCTCCGAACAGATCGACGTCTGACAGCGAGGAGCTCGGCGCAGGAACACCAACACTAGCGTTTGTACCAATGCTAGGCAGAGAAGTAGCATTAGCATTAAGCACAGGTTCAACTGTAGCAGCTTTACTCTCCTCAGTAACTTCAGCAGGAGCAACAGATTCAGACTCAGAGAGGAGTGCAGAGGAAGAACTGACTGCAGTGGCTGGAGAAAGACAGAGAGAGACAGAGAGACAGAAAGAGAGAAAGAGAGACAGAAAGAGAGCAAGAAAGAGAACGAAAGAGAGAGAGGAAGAAAGGGAGAATGCAGATAAAATAGAATAAAATAAACAAAGGAACAAAAAGCAAAGGGAAAGAATTAAACACACCCTAATTAACGGATGCCCCTGTGTGAGTGTGTGAAAGATTGTGTGAGAAAAAGAGAAAAACTGTGTGTGAGAGAGGAAGTGTGTGTGTCTGTGTGCAGTACTCACCCTCACTTAGCAAATCTGTAGTAAAATGAAACAGAAATTTAAAAAAGGTGATTTGTCGGCATAATTAAATAAACCCCACCCCTTTAAACCCCACCTTTTTAGAGTCCACCTATTTAGAGCCTCTGTCCCTCTAAACCCCACTCTCTCTGTACTCAAATGTGTGCATTGTGTTTTTTGTGTGTTGTGTGTGCGTATGTGTGTGATGAAACTCTCACCTCCCCACGCAGACACTGGAGCTGCTGAAGCGCCTGCACTCGGAGCTAATAAATCGAAATCCACCAACTCACTGAATTGACTGAGACAGAGAGAAAGGTGTGTGTGTGAGAGAGAGAGAGAAAGGGATGATGAGAAAAACCCACAATAAATAAAACTGAAAGAAACAACAGGAACCTGCAGTGTTCACAGTCACGGCATTCAGAAGATGGCTGATCTATTTCAGTTACACCTGATCAGTGGTGTGCAGTTGTATTAATTTATTCCCAACAGTTTATTCTTCACCTTTCACAGTGTTTCTCATGCTGCACTGCTTCCAGTATGTGGATGTGAATGTTAGATTTTTTTCGTCCAATCAGATTTCAGTTTCTATGTGATGCCATGTTTGCCTTGACAAGACCAGCTAGCTGGCCCACAATAACGTCTGTATTTCTCCGTCCTCTGATTGGTAAAACTGTTACACCCAAGTTCGACTAAGGAAACACGTCTGTACAGTTGAATTGTTACGTCCACAATGGCTGACGGATGAGGAGAAATTAACTTGGTCTCGGAAAAACATAAAAATCTGTTTTTCAATGACATAATGAGGAGAGACCGGTTAACCCCGAGGATAACTAGGTTGTCTCAGGCCGGAAAAGAATTTATTCACCACTTCCAGACCAGTGCCGCCGACCGATAACGCTGGGTTGCAGTCTTTTAATGTTTGATATATTTTATTGATATCTTTAACGTTTTTGTGATGTTATATTAATATTAAGGTAAATATTGATTCTGAACTGCTCCAGATGTTGTATGTGGTACAGTTGTGGTTGTAGTGTAGAGGTTTGGAGTCTTAACAGGGTTTCTTGCTTTAATAGAAATGGTTTTCATCCTCAATACGTGAAATGTCTCTCTGTCTGTAATTTCACGGTGTGTATTCTTGTGTTTTTGTATAGTATTGATGGTTTCTATAATTGCGACGTGATAGTGGTGGTATCAGGAGCTGTAACCGTCGGGTAAATCCCAACTGCACCTGAGCAGTTAGGGGCCTTGCTCAGGAACCCACAGTGACATATTGGGGAGGGGTGGTGTCCTAGGGAGTAA
Organism: Bagarius yarrelli; assembly: GCA_005784505.1. Classification (NCBI taxonomy): domain Eukaryota; kingdom Metazoa; phylum Chordata; class Actinopteri; order Siluriformes; family Sisoridae; genus Bagarius; species Bagarius yarrelli. Next base: position 1,509,403 of record VCAZ01000054.1, on the reverse strand, counting down.
AACTGTGTTTCCTTTTTAGTACCTCGCTGTAGCTGTAGTCACACTGGAGGTCTGAGCTTCTGCTGCTGGTGCCGGAGTTTCATCCACCATCTTTACTGGAGTTCCTGCAGGAGTTCCATTGCTCACTGAAGAATTCTTCTATACGCAGTAACACACAAAGAAACAGTTTAATAAATAACTACAAAAAACTATTCACTATGTGTAACTAATTATAAATCACCAGACTTACCTTAGTTGGAGACCTAAAAGTAAAAAAAAATAAATAAATAAAAAATATTATTAACAGCAGAATTTTATTAAAGCACTCTGTAGTTTATAACAGTGGAGGGGCAGCTGGAGGAACTGATGACATCATCATTTAAGCAACTTTTATCAATATCATTCAATATCAAAGAACTGAATATCGGAAAAAGAAACACATGCAGGGACAATTGAGGGAGATACAAAGTTCAACAAGAAATATTCAGTTTTTCTGATATCACACACACACACACACACACACACAGACCCAGACCAAAAACTCACACAGGCCAAGACCGAAATCTCACATCAATTCTACAGATCTGGGAAAAAGTGAATTATTAAACTGAATTTGGATCTATAGAATTGTGAAGTGATACATACAGGAAGGATGCAGCAATGTGTGAATTCACTACGTTAACATAGTTGCTCTGATGTGCAGCTTAAAATACTTACTCATCACTGACAACACAAAAAAGAAAAAAACAACATAAATCAACAGCACACACAGACACACTATTCATAAAGATCAATAACAACGAAAAATGTAAATGTAAACTCCTCAGAAACCAAAAACATGAACCCAAAACCCAAATCCCTGAACCCAATACATTAAACCAACCCTTCAAAACTCAAAACCCCGCACGACCCCTTAAAACAAATCCTCAAACCCAAAACACCAGTCTGACCCCTCAGAACCCCAAACTTACCCCTAAAAACTCAAACCCCTAAAACCAAAACCCCAAACCAACCCATCAGAACCTAAAACCCAGACCCCAAAACCCACGACCAACCATTCAGAACCCAACACCTTGAACTACTTCTCCGAACCCAAAACCCCAGATGGAAAACCACTGATCTACCCATCAGAACTCCAACCCTTACATTCATAAACCCAAAACCAACCGCTCAGAACCAAAACCCTGAACCCACCCCTCAGAATCCAAAACCCTGTAAACAAAATTCCAGACTGACCCCTAAGAACTCAATCGCCAACATCAAAGCACTTCAACTTTAGACTGAATAGCTGCACTGGACTTACCCCCGCTTTCCCTCTAGTGTGTTCAGGTGTGTCTCCAGAGACTCCAACAGACTCTCGGGGGCCTAAACACACACAGAAACATGCACTGGGTTACAGAATGCAGTGGCTGCGGGTCAGCAGTTGGAGGAATGTGAGGAGCTCCGTGCTCTGCTCACCTGAGTGGGTTCTGGAATATCGCTCTTATCGATTCCCACTTGCTGTTGGGAGGAAAACGTGAAGTTCAGAAATAATAATAATTATTATTATTATCAATATTATGATCAAGTTTTTTTAAAATATTAGTTTCGTACACAACAACTCTTATTAAATTTCTTTTTGTTTTCACCTCTGCGATTTTGAGAAACTCTGAAACTCGAGTCATTCGGGTCAGGAACCTTTTGTAGATTTCTAACGCATCTTTACACTGTCCTTTCTTCATCTGGAAAAATTTCTCTACAAAAAGAAAACAAATAAAGGTCTTAAAATGCACAATTGTTCATTTTAAAGAGTTTTAGAGTATGAATTTCTTGCCTAGTAAATTAATAATCCCATCGTTGTAGCAGGCATATAATTTAATCAGATCTTTAAAGAGGAGTAAAAACGCAGCATTAATGATGCCGTTAGTTAGATCTTTCGGGTGAACCTGAAAGCACAGAAGAATAAAGAAATTGAAATAATGAGTATACTAAGAAACATCCAGAACATTTAAAGATATTCAACTCTTTTTCATTCATTTTATTATTTAAAAAATTGTTATTAGTTTATTCAACATTTCCTGGAGTTGTTACACTGTAATGTATAAATGTTTATAATGTATAAATTATAGTAAGTCAAACACACGTCGAACTCCAGCAGGGCGTCGATCTGACTCTGCAGTGTGAACATGCCTTTCAGCAGCTTGTCTGTAGCCATTGTCCTCATCACACCCTCGTTTCTAAAAAAAACACAGACACACACTGTTAGCTGGTAACCATTAGTTGTTATCTGTTGCTGCTCTGATACAAACCCTTTTTTCACTCGTCCAAAGTCGAAGGCCATCTGTCTGTAAGAGAACGCTTTTTCATTCAGATACCTGCTGTAGCGCCGGATGAAAGTAGACATGTCGTAACCTGAAAAAGAGAAAAAAAAACATTCCCTAAATGTGGGTAAATTCATTGATTGATTGTTTGGTTGATTGGTTAATTTGTTGGTTAAATGATTGGTTAAGTAATTAATTGATTGACTGACTGACTGACTTGGTTGGTTGGTTGGTTGGTTGGTTGAACGAGTTACTGACTGACTGGTTGGTTGGTTGGTTGTTTGACTGACTGACTGACTCACTGGTTGGTTGGTTGATTGACTGACTGACTACCTGAATAACAGACTGACTGATTGATTGATTGATTGATTGATTGATTGAAAGAATGAATGAATGATTAATTGACTGATTGATTGATTGATAAAACCACAGATGTCTTTGCCATTGTAATGTTCAGTTGTTTCCACGTGCAACATTTAAACAATAAACGGTGTCTACGATGTAATTAAACTTCATGGCAGAAACCTGCTGGTCTGAGAGCTGCACTGCGACTGTAAACTCATCACTAACTTAATCACTCATCACTAACACAGATAAAGAACAGCAAGATAAACGATAAAGCGCTAACAGTGAGTGATGATAAATAAAACTTTGCTCACCATGTGATCCCGTCTTGTCCAGGAAGTTGCTGAGGTTAAAGAGTGTGTTTCTGGAGGCAAGAAACTGGATAAATCTCTGTAAATATTATATGAAGAGCATCAGGTGCTGGACAGTGTGGTGTGTGTTTAAAGGTACAGGGTGTTGTGAGCTGGGTGTCTCACCTCATTTCCGTGCACCATAAGGTGGTGTGTAGAGACCAGAGCCTTAAACACCACAATCCAGCTGGCATTTCCTGCTCGTCCGAACAGTGTGTCGGCCATTGGAGTAATGTTCACATTCGACTCCTGTGTGGCCTGGATCAGATCTGAGGAGCAGAGAAGGGGCAGAGGTTCAGAGTTAATGATCAGCAGCTTTATGCTAGATTTAAATAAAACACGAGCAGAGCGGTCATATGGTTGTGGTAACGAGGAAGTAATGATTCTACTTCCTGTTTGAAGATGTGTCACCTCACATAAACTAAATAAATAAAAATAATTTTGAACTTATTTAACACCTCATCATGCAGTTTTATTCATTACGAGTGTTTTATCATTCACACACACAATCCAATCCTCTGGTTCACTACATTTTATGGTACAGATTAATTCCTCATAAATATTTCATTACACACACACACACACACACAGTTCTGTAACACATTCTAGATGATATTAATACACACTACACACACTTTAAATTCGATTATGAGGTGCTACAAGCAACGATGTATGAGGATGTATTTAAACCTGCACACACACAAACACACAGCCGGTGTGAGAGGCAGATGAATACAGTGTAATGAATCATGAAGTGTGTGTAGGAAATGTAAAAAAGCTGTTTCAAATTAGACAGATTTACAGACAGTAACAGTAAAATAATGATTTTAAAATTATTTAAAATATTTAGTTATTTAGTTTATTTTCAAAACAATTCTTTTGTAAATGACTCCTCAAAACAATTCATTTGTAAATGACTCCTCAAAACAATTCATTTGTAAATGACTCCTCAAAACAATTCATTTGTAATTGACTCCTCAAAACAATTCATTTGTAAATGACTCCTCAGTTTCCATTGCAACTGTTATAATCTCTGGGGTTCAGTGAACTGAAGGGTATGGGGTTATCTTAAAACACATGCACACACACACACCGCAGTCCCATAATTCTTCAATAATGTTTGAAAATGCTAGACCATGTTGCCATGGTTACTTGGTTTTCTTAGTAATGTAAGACAAGGACACACACACACACACACACATAGATTAGCAGGCAGTAATTGCTGTCATTATAATGGTGAGTGGATTGTCAGTGAATGCAGCTGCACACAACTGATCACATGACCCTTCAGAGGATGATGATAACACACTAACACACACTCAAACAGTAAAACACACACAGTGACAGTTTTATAGAGATGTGTACAATTATAGAAAACAGAAAAAAACCTTAAGACACATAAAGCAAGGTGAAATGTGTGTGTGGTGTGGGGGGGGGGGGGGGGGTACATGTATATCTTACTAAGCAAACCAGTCTTCAGTGTGAGTTCTCTATGTCTTTAGGACAGATGATCCACTTCACTAAGGTTTCTGTGGCAGCATGACCATGTATGTTTGTGTGAAAGAGATAGAGAGGTATCATGCACACACAAACACAGACACACACACACACTTTCTTTACAGAGTAAAACAGCTGTGTTAAGACGGCTGTTTCCATGGTAACCAGTGAACTTCCTGTGAAGTGCCAGAGAGTCAGTGTCGTAAGTCTAAATAGTCAAGAAAGAAAAAGATGCAATTAACATAATAATCAAAAAGTCAAAGCAAACCAGTTAGACATGTTTCTGTCTGTCTGTCTGTCTGTTTCTAAATGAGGATGATGTTAACCTGGGCTGGTTAACATCATGTGACCTGTGCTGGTGTACTGGTGTTGAATGCCCCATTCTCTCTGTAGAGTCGTGATTACACAGGAAACATAACCTGATCTTGTATTTTTGAACTCGCCGTATGTGTGTGCATATGTGTGTGTGTGTGTGTGTTTGTGCACGCGTAGGTGTGTGTTTGATAAAGCAGTGATGGGTAGCTGGGGAAACACTCAGGCTATCTGCACAGTAAATAGATATCAAAGTAGCTGCTTGTGTGTGTGTGTGTGTCTGTGTGTGTGTGTGTGTGTGTGTGTGTGTGTGTGTACTCTCTTTGTTTTCCAATGACTTTAAAACTGGTGTATATGTAAATTTGAAATAAAGCTGCACAAACACACAAAGATATTTCTATAAAATTTCAAGGACACAGTGACCTCTGCAGAGAGCGCTCTCTCTCTGTATCTTTGTGTGTGTGTGTGTGTGTGAGAGTGAGTGTGTGTTGTTGTCCATGGTGCTGAAAATACTTTGCAATGTGCTCCTCCCACATTGTCTCAAAACACTTAGGCACTAAAAGTTCTTAAATAAAATGGATATGTGACTGCACTTCTAGTTCAGTCACACTGTACTGCCTGTTTATACATACAGCACATTCACACTGACCTTCCTGTTCATCCACACTGCAGTTCCTGTTTATACATACAGCACATTTACACTGAAAATCCACACTGCATGTCCTGTTCAACCACAGTGCACTTCCTATTCATACACACTACACTTCCTGTTCATACACACTGCTGTTCCTGTTTATCCACACTGCACATGTACGCTGCGCATCCACACTGCATTTCCTGTTTATCCACACTGCACTTCCTGTTTATCCACAATACACATTCACACTGCACTTCCTGTTTATCCACACTGCACTTCCTGTTTATCCACACTGCACATTTCATTTACACTGCACATTCACACTGCACTTCCTGTTCATCCACACTGCACATTCACATTGCACATTTACATTTCAATTCCTGTTCATCCACACTACACATTTACGCTGTACTTCCTGTTCATCCAAACTGCTCTTTCTGTTCACACACACTACACATTCACACTGCACTTCCTGTTTATTCACAATACACATTCACACTATACTTTCTGTTCATCCATACTGCACATTCACACTGTACTTCCTGTTCATCCATACTGCACATTCACACTGCACTTCCTGTTTATCCACACTACAAATTTACGGTGTAGTTCCTGTTCATCCACACTGCTTTTCCTGTTTATTCACACTACACATTCACGCTGTACTTCCTGTTCATCCATCTACACATTTACGCTGTACTTCCTGTGTATCCACACTGCTCTTCCTCTTTATACAAACTACACATTCACACTGCACTTCCTGTTTATCTACACTACATATTTACAGTGCACTTCCTGTTTATCCACACTACACATTCACACTGTACTTCCTGTTCATCCATACTGCACATTCACACTGAACTTCCTGTTCATCCACACGGCACATTCACTCTGCACTTCCTGTTCATCCACACTATACAAACACACCTCACTTCCTGTTCATCCACACTGCACTTTTTATTTATACTGCACCTTGACACTGAACTTCCTGTTTATTGATACTGCTCTTTTTGTTTATTGATACTGCACCTTCACACTGCACTGTCTTTTTATCCAGACTGCGCATTGACGCTGCACATCTACACTGCACATCCACACTGCACTTCCTGGTGATCCACAATACACAATCACACTGCACTTTTTGTTCATCAACACTGCACACTCACACTGTACTTCCAGTTCATCCACACTGCTCTTACTGTTCATACACACTACACATTCACACTGCACTTTCTGTTTATCCACACTACACATTTATGCTGTACTTCCAGTTCATCCACACTGCTCTTACTGTTCATACACACTACACATTCACACTGCACTTTCTGTTTATCCACACCGCACTTCCTGTTTATCTACACTACACATTTACAGTGCACTTCCTGTTCATCCACACTGCACATTTACACTGTACTTCCTGTTCATCCATACTGCACATTTACACTGTACTTCCTGTTTATCCACACTGCACATTTACACTGCACTTTTTGTTCATCCACACTACACATTCACACTGCACTTCCTGTTCATCCACACTGCTCTTCCTGTTCATACACACTACACATTCACAGTGCACTTCCTGTTCATTCACACCACACATTTACACTGTACTTCCTGTTTAACCACACTTAATGTCCTGTTTATTGATACTGCACCTTCACACTGCACTTTCTGTACATCCACATCCTCATTCTGTACTTGCAGAACTGAGATTGCACATAAAACACCTCCAGGGTGTGTATGTGTGTGTGTACTTATGAAGATGGTGACAGACCCTGCAGTCTGAAGCAGTGCTTTGCTCATCAGCGTGTAAAAAGCGCCACACTGTCAGAGGCAGCCATGTTGTCTATGCTTAGCTCAGACACAGTGTGATGTCTCTCTCTCTCTCTCTCTCTCTCAAGCACACACAAACACAAAACTAAACTACAGCTAAAACGCAGACCGCCTCTCCTCAGCATCCCTAAGACTACTGATCTACCTCTGTGTGAGAAAAAGAGAGAGAGAGACAGAGAGAGAGAGAGAGAGAGAGAGAGAGAGGCGGGGGTTTTATCTTGGGGAGGACCAAATGTCCCCATGATGATGAAGGCTTGACCTTGTGTGCAGGAATTAGGGTTTGGGGTATGTTATAGGAAGTGGGGGGTGGGGTGAAGGTCATTAAGATTAGGGTAAGGGGTAGGGTATAGGAAGTGGGGGGTAGGGGGTAGGACATTAGTATTAGGCTATGGGGTAGGGTATATGAAGTGGGGGTAAGTGGGGGTATAGAAAGGTAGGGGTGGGGGGGGGGGGTAGAGTGGAGGGCATTAGGATAAAGGTATGGCGGTAAAACTGAATCTGTATCTCTTTGGTGGCAGTGTTGCTCAAAATGAGGTCGGTAAAATTGAACTAAACAGAGTGCGCGCGGTGTGTGTGTGTGTTAATTGCACTGACTTACACTCCAGGTGTTTCTTCTTGGGTGCCATTACTTCATGCGTGGTGGCCTTACACACAGCGCGCGCCACCTCGGAGCCGGTCAGGCTGTACTGCGCTGCGGCGATCCGGTCTGTTAACGTCTGTCCCGACATTCTCCCTTCTTCCGCCTGATGTCCCTTATTACAGTTATTATTATGTCTGTTATTAGGTGCGGTTATTACCGTTCTTTATCCACTGCGCTCGTGATCTTATCAAGGCCGTACGGCGCTGTTTCCCATCCACACGCCCGGTATTAACGGAACCGACTGTGATGCTGTTCCTTTCAGATAACCGCGACTCATCAGCCTTAAAGTGTGTGTGTGTGTGTGTGGGTGTGTGTATGTCAGATTGTGTAACTGATTACACAGACACGGTGTTTAATATCACATCGACGGTTTGCCCGCAGGTGATGGATGTTCTGTCCTTCCTCCTCCTCCTCGCTGTTCCGTCAATAATAATAATAACAATAATTCCCCGGTGTTCCGTGTCACACTCCGCTCCTCATCCTCCTCATGTCTCTCTCCGGCTTCCGGAAGCTTCCCGCAGCTCCGCGCTGATTCACACCCCGAGCATCGACACTAAGCGCTGCGTTTTTTCCCTTTTTCCCCCCTACGCGCGAGTCGGTGATACGTCATCTGCGCGCTGACGTTTCAGCGCAATTTATGTGTGGAACCTCTCTTTATTCCTGCCAAATGTCAATCATCATTGTCTGACCAATCGCAGAACAGTAGGGCGTGGTCAGAAAGGGTCTCCAATAATCCGTGATATTTAATCCACTGGAAAAAATGAAAAGCAGTCTTGTACTGGATCCTCCATCACAGAGCTGAAAGTCAGCTTTACATTTTACATTCTTTCATTACATGAATAATTAAATGAATAAAACATATGTATAATACCTCCTATTTTATATTTTATATAAATATTAAATCCGCTGTTTGCACTACCTCACCCCACCCCCACCTACCTGCACACTTGCACTTCTTACTATATTTAAAATAATGTACATTTGCTCTCTTTCATCATGTATATTGCTTTCCATCTGTACCATTCCACTCATATCCTACTATTCTTTCTTTATTCTCTTATACTTCTTTGTACTGGAGCTCAGTCGTAAAGAGTGGAGTGTCTAAACCAAATGGAGTGTCTGATCTGAGTGGAGTGTTTTAATCTGAGGGTCTGAGTGGAGTGTCTGCTGTGAGTGAAGTGTCTGCTGTGAGTGGAGTGTCTAAGCCAAATGGAGTGTCTGATCTGAGGGGACTGTTTGAACTGAATGGAGTGTCTGATCGGAGTGAAGTGTTTGATCGGAATAGAGTGTCTAATCTGAGTGGAGTGTCTGAGTGGAGTGTCTGAACTGAGTGGAGTGTTGTTTTAATCTGAGGGTCTGAGTGGAGTGTCTGCTGTGAGTGAAGTGTCTGCTGTGAGTGTCTAAGCCAAATGGCTGATCTGAGGGGACTGTTTGAACTGAATGGAGTGTCTGATCGAAGTAGAGGTGTCTGATCGGAGTAGAGGTGTCTGAACTGAGTAGAGTGTCTGATCTCAGTAAAGCGTCTGAACTGAGTGAAGTGTCTGAACCAAGTGAAGTGGTTTAATCGGAATATAGAGTGTCTAATCTGAGTGGCGTGCCTAAACTGAATGAAGTGTTCAATCTGAGTGGAGGGTCTGAACCGAGTGGAGTGTCTGATCTGAGTGGAGTGTCTGGTCCGAATAAAGCGTTCAATCAAGTCAAGTGGAGGGTCTGACCTAAGTAGAGATTCTGATTTAAGTGGAGTGTCTGAATTGAGTGGAGTGTCTAAACCAAATGGAGTGTCTGATCGAAGTAAAGTGTCTGATCGGAGTGAGTGGGTCTGAGTGAGTGTCTGATCTGAGTGAAGTGTCTGATCTGAGTGGAGTGTAATCTGACTGGCGTGCCTAAACTGAATGAAGTGTTCAATCTGAGTGGAGGGTCTGAACCGAGTGGAGTGTCTGATCTGAGTGGAGTGTAATCTGAGTGAAGTGTTTGAACTGGAGTATCTGATCTGAGTGGAGCGTCTAAGTGAGCGTCTAACTGAGTGGAGCGTCTGATATGAGGAGTGTCTGATATTATGAGTGGAGGGTCTGAACTGAGTAAAGTGTCTGATCTAAGTGGAGTGTAATCTGAGTGAAGTGTTTGAACTGGAGTATCTGATCTGAGTGGAGTGTCTGAACTGAGTGGAGCGTCTGATATGAGGAGTGTCTGATATGAGGAGTGTCTGATATGAGTGGAGTGTCTGATATGAGTGAAATGCATCTGAGTGAAGTGTCTGAGTGGAGTGTCTGATCTGAGTGGAGTGTTTGAACTGAGTGGAGTGTCTGATCTAAGTGAAGTGTCTGATATGAGTGGAGTGTCTGATATGAGTGAAATGCAATCTGAGTGAAGTGTGTGAAGTGTCTGATCTAAGTGAAGTCTGATCTAAGTGAAGTGTCTGATATGAGTGGAGTGTCTGATATGAGTGAAATGCAATCCGAGTGAAGTGTCTGAATTGACTGGAGTATCTGATCTGAGTAAAGTGTCTGATCTAAGTGGAGTGTAAACTGAGTGAAGTGTTTAAATTGGAGTATCTGATCTGAGTGGAGTGTCTGATCTGAGTGGAGTGTAATCTGAGTGAAATGTCTGAACTGACTGGAGTATCCGATCTGAGTAAAGTGTCTGATCTGGGTGGAGTGTCTGATCTGAGTGAAGTGTCTGATTTGAGTAAAGTGCAATCTGAGTGAAATGTCTGAATTGACTGGAGTATCTGATCTAAGTGGAGTGTAAACTGAGTGAAGTGTTTAAATTGGAGTATCTGATCTGAGTGGAGTGTCTGATCTGAGTGGAGTGTAATCTGAGTGAAATGTAATCTGAGTGAAATGTCTGAACTGACTGGAGTATCTGATCTGAGTAAAGTGTCTGATCTGAGTGGAGTGCAATCTGAGTGAAGTGTTTGAACTGGAGTGTCTAAACTGAGTGGAGTCTGATCTAAGTGGGGTGTCTGATCTGAAGGGAAGGGGGTCTGATCTGAGTGAAGTTTTTGCCTCTGTAGTCGAGTGTACTTGAAGGCAGAGAATGAGAGTAAATTCAGCCGGAAATGTCAGTAGTGGTTTATTGTAGCAGTTTAGAATGCAGTGGTGGCACTGCTCAGACTGAGGGCCATGCAGGCAGCAGCGCATTTCATCACATCTGTCCAATCACACATGTAGAGTCTGATGTACAGAATGCCCTGGTCTGCGGGATTAAAGGAAACCCTTCTGAGGCTGAGGTGACTGTGATATAAACGGCCGAGCTGATTATAATGCACACAGCTGATCACTCCCTGCATGTGGTTCAACCCACAGCTCCGTGTGTTTGTTTTCAAACATCTGGTTGAAGATGATCTGTAGATGTGTGGAACACTGAGAACATCATTAGTGCAGTTCCGTTCATTACATGATCCTAATCATAAGCCTGAGCTTTGCAGTTAAGTCTTTTATTAATTAATTATTTTATGAAATCATATTTTAACTGTTATTTTTGTAAAACTTATTTTTTTTATTTTTTAATCACAACATGGAATGAAAAAGGAATTTTTACGTTATTAGGGAGTTTAAAGTAACGGGGGCAATCACCCCCCCCACACACACACACACACCCACACATATAAAAGACTTTAAATTAAATAATAAAGGCTTTGGAAAAAAAAAAATTCAATGAAAAAAAACAAAAAAAAAAAAAACACAAAACAACATATACAAATGTTTCTTAATTTAACACTTCAATTTGTTTCAACTTCTTCTATAAGTTGAGGTGTTAGTGTTTCTTACAGCTCCACAATCTGGAGTCCCATCATGTTTTAATCAGCCCCTCCAGGAAGTCTTTCTCCACCATCTCTTCGATGTCATGTCTGGCTCGGCTCCAGAACATTTTCTGGCTCTCATGTTTGTTGTTTTTGGTGATGTTTGGTGCGTCGCTGGGTGGGACGTTGTTGTGGAACGACGATGACCTGCTGCCTGATTTGCTGCTGAACACCTGACTGAGCACGGTGAAGAAGGGCAGGAGCTGCTCCATGCTGCGAATCCCAAACAGAGTCAGAGTCAGACGTCCAGGCTCCCACGCTAACGTCCGGCTCGAGACGTCCTCTTCGGCGCTTTTCTGAGAAACACAGGACAGAGTGTTACAGACAGTATGCTGCCACATTGACACTTTAACTGAACTTCAGTAGTGTCTGGGCACAGTTCTCCAGTAGCCAATCACAACAGCCGAGTGGTCTGTGCATGTATGAGCAAATATTTATTCAAATTTAACATCAAGCACCAATTAGGCGGTAATGGTGTGTGTATGGTAGCTGAGTAACACACTGGGGGCTGAAGGGCCTTGAAGCCTTTCTGCGAGCTCTCAGTGGACACACTGTGCTGGAGCCCCAAATGACCGCTGCTTGTTCTGATGAAAAACTAATAAGCTGTGTGTGTGTGTGTGTGTGTGTTTCAGATAAACAGCTAAGTGTTTCTTTGCAGGTTGAGATCTTCACACACGTCTGATGATTTTCTCTCTGTACCTTCGCTCTTTTCCTCAGCAGCTTTGCCAGTCGCACTACGTAAGGTTTAAACTCCCTCTGATGTGTCCCCTGTCGCCGCACCTCCAGACCCGAATCATCCAAGGACTCGGGGACAAACGCCCAGCGATACCTGCAGCACACAGACACCACAGACTGAAGTCATGGTTATAAGATCTTTCAGAAGGGACTAATTTACCTTCATGTTCCTAACTATTGGAAATGATTTTTCCTTCTAAGGTTCTAGACGTCTGGAGAGCCCAAAACAAACTCATCAGCAGGTAACTTCCCGTTTTGGACATTTCGTCCGGTAGGGAGGTAAACACTCACATCTGGAACTGCGGGAGACTCTCAGAGGGCAGAGTGAGCGCCAAATCCAGCAGTTTGCAGGCAGAGAGGTAAAGGTTGAGCCAGCGCTGACTGTTGTAGGATGTCGAAAATCCGTTTCCTCCAGAGTACGTGGTCTCCAGTCCCGCAACAGACGGACCCGACATCCTGCAGAGCAAAACGGAAACATTCAGAACAGTCTACAGACAGACAGGTGTGAGTGTGTGTGTGTGTGTGTGTGTGTGTGTGGATACCTGGTGATATCCTCGTCTGCAGTGAGCTCCTGCTCCATTAGTAAAAACACCTGAACCTAAGAGGAGAAGGAAACATGCTGAAATGTAGAACAATAATGATGTGTGCGTTTGTGTCTGCGTTTCTGTCTGTGTGTATATGTACCAGCTCAGTGATCATGGTGGGCCACAGTGAGGTGAGATGTTGAGGAGACATTCGCAGCAGCAGAACTCGAAAGAACAGGAAGACCTGAGCGTGCAGGATCGGTACCTGAGGGAGACGCAGACTCTCCACCAGCCGCTCTGATACACCAAACACACACACACAAACAGCACAAAATGAATCACAAATATGGGGTTGTGTGTAATACATAATTTATATTATATATAGTTAGTGTTAATTACTATACATGTGAGTGTGTGTGTGTGTGTGTGTGTGTGTCTGTGTGTACCTTGTATATCTGGGAGGTATTTTTGGTATTGGTCCACCTCACTGCTGTAGATAGTGAATGCGAGGCGTTTCAGCAGCAAGGCTCTCTGCTCCAGCTCTGCGTCACGGTTAGTGAAGAGATTTAGAGAGCTGTTCTGAGCTACAGCCACACGCGCTGAAACACACACAGATGTTTTACTACAAGTTTGGTACAGGTGTGGTAGAGGTTCGGTACAGGTGAGGTGCAGGTGCAGGTGCAGTCAAGGTTTTGTAAAGATGCGGTAGAGGTTTGGTGCAGGTGCAGTACAGGTGTGGTGCAGGTTCGATAGAGGTGTGATGCAGGTGTGGTGTAGGTTTGGTGCAGGTGCGGTGAAGGTTTGGTGTAGTACAGGTGTGATACGGGTTCGGTGCAGGTGTGGTGTAGGTTTGGTGCAGGTGAAGGTGTGGTGTAGATTTGGTGCAGGTGCAGGTGTGTTGATTCAGTGTGTGAATTAAATCAGTTTAATGAAATGGACAAACTCACTCATTAGATCTCTGAAAGTGGTCTTATCATGGGTCATTAGGTGATCTATGATGGCTCGCCAGCTGAGAAAACACACACACACACACAAGATTTCAAACACTGGAATAATGACATGACTATAATTTTTTTAAATTTATGTTTTAGCAGGTTTTTCTGATTATTAACACTCACTAAGTTACACATGATGCATCCATCTGGAAGAAGGTGTGATCCATGAACAGGTCAAAGGCTTCTTTCTTCCATGCTCGCCGTGTGTATTGATATCCACTCAGACTGCTCAGGAGCTGAATACACGCCCGGTAACTCGGAGCATTGTGGGCACTGAGATAGGAGCAGATCATCAAGAACAACAATGGAGAACATCAACACCATGAAAAACATCAAGACCATGAAGAATATCAACACCGCAAAGAACCTCAACATCGTAAAGAACGTCAACACCATGAAGAACATCAACACCATGAAGAACATCAACACCATGAAGAACATCAACACCTGAAGAACATCAACACCGTAAAGAGCAATAACATCGTGAAGAGCATCAACACAGCGAAGAACATCAACACTGAAAGGAACATCAACACCAAGATATTGATGATAAAAATGCAAAGACGCGAGTGGGAAAGACGCCAGCAAAAAACATTACCACCGTGAAGAACATCATCACAGCAAAGAACATCACCACTGAAAAAAAATTACAGCCACAAAAGAGCTAAAATACCGCAAAAAAACAACACTTCCGCTAAAACATCACCAACACAAAAAACATCACCACCGCAGAGAACATCACCGCCGTAAAAAAGCTTCACCACCGCAGAGAACATCACCGCCGTAAAAAAAACCCTCCGCAAAGAACATCACCTCTGCAAAGAACATCACCGCCATAAAGAAGCTTCACCACCTCAAAGAACGTTACCACCTCGAAAATTATTAACATAGAGAAGAGCATCACCACCGCAAAAAACAGGACCGCCGCGAAGAACATCAACACAGTAAAAAAATATTACCACCGTAAAGAATTACACTCTCAGGTATACCTGTGGTTGCGTAAATAGGGCACAACATAGTGCATGATGTTGACCAGCAGGGGGATCACTCTCTCTTTCTCATCACTGTAGAACACCATGTCCAACAGGTGAGCCAACACCTGCACAAAAACACATAGAATTACTTACAACTACATACAAACCCACAACTACACACATACACACAGTGCCATGCGTGTGAGAATTCACCTCTGCCAGCAGTGTGAGCGCGTGAACGCTGTATACAGAGGGAGTGAAACTCGACGCCTCCATCACCGTGAGCATTAAATCTGAAACACACAAATACACACATGTTAAATTGTAATAATGCTGTAATAATCTCAGTCTCTCTTTCTCTGTCTCACCCTCCACGTCTGTCTCTAGTCCTGCTCCATCCACTACAATCTGAGGGGATGGTTTCACCTCCAGGTTCCTCCTTAACCAAGTGGTTTGTTCCAGAGAAGACCCTGCGATCGTTCCGATGGCCTCCACAATTTTGTGTGTCACATCCTGTTAAGCAAACACATTTCTGATCAACACCACCAGCCACTAGTCTCTTGCCCGCCCACCTCTCTCTCTCTCTCTCTCTCTCTCTGTGTGTTTCGCGCTCTCTCTCTCTCTCTGTGTTTCGCTCTCTCTCTCTCTGTGTCTGTGTTTCTCTCTCTCTCTCTCTCTCTCTCTCTCTCTCTCTCTCTCTCTCTGTGTCTGTTTCTCTCTCTCTCTCTCTCTCTCTGTGTCTGTGTTTCTCTCTCTCTCTCTCTCTCTCTGTCTGTGTTTCTCTCTCTCTCTCTCTGGGTGTTCTGTGTCTTTGGTGTTGTTTCGCTCTTCTCTCGCTCTGTGTGTCTGTGTTCGCTCTCTCTCTCTCTGTTTTGTGTGTCTGTGTTTCTCTCGCTCTCTCTGTGGTCTGTGTTCGCTCTCTCCTCTCTCTCTGTGTTGTCTGTTGTTCGCTCTCTCTCTCTCTCTGTGTTCGCTCTCTGCTCCTTCTCTCTCTCTCTGTGTTTCGCTCTCTCTCTCTCTTGTGTCTCTGTTTCGCTCTCTCTCTCTCTCTCTGTGTCTGTGTTTCGCTCTCTCTCTCTCTGTGTGTCTGTTGTTCGCTCTATCTCTTTCTGTTGTGTCTGTTGTTTCGTTCTCGCTCTCTCTCTCTCTCTCTCTGTGCTCTCTCTCTCTCTCTCTGTGTTCGCTCTCTCTCTCTGTGTCTGTGTTTGGCTCGCTCTCTCTGTTCTGTGTTTCGCTCGCTCTCTCTCTCTCTCTCTGTGTCTGTGTGTCGGTGTTTCGCTCTCTCTCTCTGTCTGTCTCTGTGTTTCGCTCTCTCTCTCTGTGTCTGTGTTCGCTCGCTCTTTCTGTGTCTGTCGTTTCGCTCTGTTCTCTCTCTCTCTCTCTGCTCTCTCTCTCTCTCTGTGTCTGTGTTTCGCTCGCTCTCTCTCTCTCTGTGTCGTGTGTTTCGCTCGCTCTCTCTCTCTCTCTCTCTCTGTTGTCGTGTTTCGCTCGCTCTCTCTTCTCTCTCTGTGTCTGTGTTTCGCTCGCTCTCTCTCTCTCTCTCTCTCTCTCTCTCTGTGTCTGTGTTTCGCTCGCTCTCTCTCTCTCTCTCTCTGTGTCTGTGTTTCGCTCTCTCTCTCTCTGTGTGTGTGTGTTTCGCTCTCTCTCTCTCTCTCTCTCTTCTGTGGTCTCTCGCTCTCTCTCTCTCTCTCTCCTCTGTGTCTGTGTTTCGCTCGCTCTCTCGCTCTCTCTCTCTGTGTCTGTCTGTGTTCGCTCTCTCTCTCTCTCTCTGTCTCTCGCTCTCTCTCTCTCTCTCTCTCTCTGTGTTTCGCTCTCTCTCTCTCTCTCTCTCTCTCTCTCTCTCTATGTGTCTGTGTTTCGCTCGCTGTTTCTCTCTCTCTCTCTCTGTGTCTGTGTTTCGCTCGCTCTCTCTCTCTCTCTCTCTCTGTGTTGTAGTTTCGCTCTCATCTCTCTGTGTGTCTGTGTCTCGCTCTCTCTCTCTGTGTCTGTCTTTTGCTCTCTCTCTCTCTGTCTCTGTCTCTCGCTCTCTCTCTCTGTCTCTCGCTCTCTCTGTCTCTCGCTCTCTCTGTCTCTCGCTCTCTCTGTCTCTCGCTCTCTCTGTCTCTCGCTCTCTCTGTCTCTGTCTCTCGCTCTCTCTGTCTCTGTGTCTCGCTCTCTCTGTCTCTCGCTCTCTCTGTCTCTCGCTCTCTCGCTCTCTCTGTCTCTCGCTCTCTCGCTCTCTCTGTCTCTCGCTCTCTCTGAGGCCAAGGCTGAGGCAGTGGTGTAGCTGTAAGGAAGTTTCTCTCACCTGCAGCTCGCGCTGGTCCTTCTTACTTTCTAGAGTTGGATTCTTCAGAATAAATTCATTCAGAACGCTAAAATACCACAGAGCAAAATTTAGCCATCTGTTGCACCTTTGTGTGTGTGTATGCACACACAGGTGTGCATATATGTGCGTGTGTGTTACCCGAGAAGGAGGAATTGCCCCGGAGCAGGAAGGCCAAGCTGCACCGAGTCTTTTAGCAGTGAAAGCAGTGAGGGCCAACTGTCGACTAAACTACACACCGGAATCCTGCAGAACGTCATCGTTAATGTAACATTACTGTTCAATTACTGATAACTTACTGAGTCAGAGACGAGTGTGTGTGCTGTTTATCTCACCTCTGGACATACGCATAGAAAAACTGAAGCATGCACACTTCAAGAGAAAGATTCTTCTGGAGAGAGAGAGAGAGAGAGAGAGAGAGAAACAGATAGAAGGAAAAAGAGTGGCATATAGTGATATGGAGAGAGAAAGACAGAGAGAGAGAGGGAAGGAGGGAGAGGAAGAGACAGGGAAAAAAAAAATTTCACCTTTATTAACATTCTGATGTTTTAGCGTTTATACTTATAACTAGCTTTTCAGTTTAAAAACAAAAAAACCCAAAACTGCTATTAAGTAGTAATGAAATAATATTAATTATTTATTATTAATAGAATGCAGTTTGAGAACCTTCTCCTTGGCAATGGCTGGTGGCTGTTTGAGAACCTCCTTCACTGTTTGCATCACGGTTTCAGTGCGCATGGCATTAACACTTCTCACCAAATCCACCAGGAGCAGCTGTTCATCACTCGCTGTAGGAATGACCTACACACACACACAGTCATATTCGCATCTCCTCTTTCACACTGTAAGTAATGTATCGTATCTCTGGGGCTGATGTGCACCTTGTTCCTAGCAGGAGTTTTGTTCTGTTTTCTTTCGTTCCAGACATAAGCGATGGCGGCCATGAAGTGAGCTCCGTGGTTCATCGAGATTGGCCCGAGTAACTCTAGGATCTGCTGACGGAGATTCTGTACGATAGAAAAGTTCAGCATCTGTGATTCATTTCTTTTTCATATTTTCCCCAGACGTTTATTAAACTGCTAGAACCTAAATAACATTAAACCTTCCATGAGTCTAATGTAAATCTTCTCACCTTAGTGGACCCCAGGTTGATATTGGAGTTGCAGCTGGCGCCACTGGGTCGCTCGGAGCAGTCAGCCAGGTAAAGTGCACTCCAGAGCAGCGTGACCGAGGACATGATGGTGTGAAGGATGGACAGGATACCTGAACGTGCCTCAGCCAGGTGCTTCTGATCCACACTCACCTGGAGCTGTGTGAAAACCAAAACAAATAAAGAGAAAGAACCTAAAAACCTAACCTAAAACCTCTTAACATTAAAACGGGTACGTTTGTAGCAATGCGACAACCTCTACCTGGTGATACTGTGAGGACGGGTCGAGCAGGCAGTAATGGATGATTGCTGTGACTCCCTCCAGCACAGTAAGGATCAGATCAGGAGGAATACATAGCGCCATCCACTGCGGCCTAAAAATACAACAAACTAATAGATTTTTCCAGAAGCCACATTTCAATGAGCCGCTTGTGTCTCATAACATACAGTACCTATTTTGCTGATAGGGGGCATACCTGATGTCGGTGATTCCGGTCTCATAGCGGTACTGCTGGATCAGGTTGTCCAGGTTCCTGCAAAGCTGCAGCGTTACTGAAGCGACCACGCGACGCAAAACCCGACCCATGTAGGGCAGCGTGGCGGTGACCAGGCTGATCCACTGTGGGTGCATCTTACAGGCATGGTGCTGGTGAAGAGCCCGGATCACAGCACATAAAAACATACCCTGTGCTGTAATTGGTTGCCCATGTAAATACTGCAATGACGCCATCGGCTGTTGAGGATTTACATGTTCCACTTCTCCACCCAGAATCTCAAAACCTCCACAACCAGCCCCGGCTCCAGCGACACTTCCGGGATTTCCTGTTCCTGGCCCAGCCTCTCCACTTTCCTCTCCAGGGACCAACACATGATGCTCAAGTACGATGAGGCTCTGAATAAGGCGAAGCAGCTGAGACTGTAGACCACTGCATCCATCAAGCTGGTCTTCTGACAAGTTGATGATGCTGTCCTCGGACAGTCCCTCCTCAACAGCATGTAGGTTGGTTCCACGCGTGCGCTGCTCATGCCACTTCTGAGCGCTGAAGATGGACGAGAGCAGGCAGTGCAGTGCCACCTTTTGCACCTTGCACTTGGACAGGACATCGCTGATAAAGCTGGCAAACCCTTTAGCTGAGCCACCCGTTACCTTGGCAAGCTCACTGAAGAGCAGAGTCAGGACTTCAACACTGGCCAGCTGCATGGTGCGGTTCCCTGCCAGATCCTGCGGAGCCGCTGGTACGTGTGAGGAATAATAACTCCGCAAGAAGTAAAGGCACAGTGAGATGATGATCTCCAGGTACATCGCGCTGCGGAAGGAATGTGAATGTGAATCCTGTGGAATAGGGCAATAAAAATCTTTACCCATGACAGAAACACGATGTCGTGCTAGAAGGTTCTGAAGAAGTGAGAGCTGAGGTGTGTAGGTGTTGTTGATGCTGGTGGTGGAAATAGCACTGACAAAGCCAGCAGGTGCTGTGCGCAACATAGCAGCTATGGCAGAAATAGCATGAAGAGTCCGAGAGGAATCGTAGATCTGCAGATACAGGAGCACGTGCTGGTAAAGAGGGTGAATGTTAAAGCGATTAAGGCAAGTAGAAGACCTGGACGAGCCTGGGACTCCACCAGCACTGCCACTAGGAGATCCGATATCGCTTTCGATTTCAGAAACCTCGCCTTCACCACAGCTGTACCAGTTCTCTAAATCCAAGCTGTCACCAAAGAAGATGCTGGGGGGGCGGTTCTTATCTACCTGGTTTGACTTTCGACGGACTTCCTCTTTCTTCTTGTTCTTCTTCACCTTGGGCTTGGCTCCAGGAGATATGTCAGTAAAACGCTCCATGATTTTACCTTTCAGACTAAGCTGAGTGCTGCTGTGACTACGTTTTCGGGACTGAGGGTCATCTGGCCTCAAGCTAAGCTCTGGAGTACCATTTCCAATACTATCTGGAAGTGTGACAATAGAAGGCGACGAACTGTGTCTTGTAATTCCTTCACAAGGTGCATCACCTAATGAAGGAACTGTGAGAAATTCCAGCGTGCCACCAGCCACCAATTCAGGAAGTGTTCGATTCTGATTGTCTAAAAACAGATCCATGTTGACCTGAGCTTCAATGGATCCTTCTGAGGTATTAGAACTGTCTGAGTCAGTGCGTGTCCAAACCTCTGGAGGTGAAGGTGTCCCAACTAAACTGTCTTCCACCATTTGCACCACCCTGTCCAACAGTTCTTCAAGAATCACAGAAACTATTGTGTTGTCCTCCAATTCTGCCTCCTCTGTTGTCTGATCGCACGTATTAACAGCACTACCACTTCCTTCCAGCTCACTCAAGCTGCCGTTATCCACAGTGGAGGACTGGGAGCCGGTCGACTCTGAGCTCAGGTGCTCCCCCTGTTGGTCTGGAGGTTGATATTCACCACAAAGTTGTAGGTTTTCGATGCTTAGGCTCAGAAGTGATAGACTGTCACTTAAAGGGTTCACCGTAAGGCTGAAGGGCTCCATGTCATCCAGAGGAAGAATCTTCTGGTTTTGCTGAGATAAACAATAGTCTATAGGACAGAACAAATAATAAAAACAGATATTTTTAGACATTTCATTGACTATCACACTGTCTATAGATCAGACGCCATCAAGTGAACAAAACCGTAAACAAAGCAACAAAATAAAAGCAGAACTTACGGTTAGAGCAGCCTGTGTCTCCCAAATATACATCTGCTTGTGGCTCTGGTCCCGGTCCTGTTGCCAGAGGGTCAGGAAAGGTACAGGTCCAGTGGCGCTGAGCCTGAACACGCTGGATCGACACACGGTGTGTTTTCGGGTGCAGCAGCATCAGAAGAATCGGCTCGAGAACACGGGCAATGTCGTGTCTCTGGAGAACTTGATTGAGCCACGCCCGCCCCACAGCGCTTACAGAACCGTCCCAAAAACTTAGACTGTCCAGCATGATGAAGAGAGACCTGCGTCATGATAGAATTAAAACCTAATTTAAGGTTCTAGGTGTACATCACCACCTAGTCTAAGGAGTGACTCCCTTTATTTTGTTATGATCTGTAGTTTGTAACTTCTTAATAACTTTATTATTTCCAAGCGCTGCATGTCCTAAAGATTCCATCTCACCTGTCAAACGTGCGGCTGAAAGGAGAAGACTTGGTTATGTTCAGGTCTCGGGTCAGATGCCATAAGACTGAGAATTTTACATGAGCTTCCAAACGAATTTTCTGAAAGAATGAAAAAACAGATGATCCATCAGGTTAACAGACGTGTTCCTTAAACACAAAGGTTATCTTTTAACGTGTAGCACCTTGTCTCTGTGCATCAGCTGGTTACTGATGACGTCCTCGCAGATGCTGGATGAGGGAACAAGGTTGTGCAGCTGGTAGAAAAGTTCCACACTTCGCTGATGATGCTGAGGTGTCGATTCACCCAAATGATCCCACAACAACACCGCCACGCTCTGGACAAGAGAGGGCAAGAAGAAGAAGAAACAGAAGAAGAAAAAGAGGAA
The DNA here is from genome assembly GCA_005784505.1 of Bagarius yarrelli. Lineage (NCBI taxonomy): Eukaryota > Metazoa > Chordata > Actinopteri > Siluriformes > Sisoridae > Bagarius > Bagarius yarrelli. The sequence continues at coordinate 1,487,522 of VCAZ01000054.1, read as the reverse complement.
AAAAAGAAATATAATAATTAATTCATTAATGTTGGGGAAGGGTGACGAAAAAGGGCAAGTAATAAAAATAATAATAATATTAATATTAACGGTAATAAATAAAGACTATTTATTAATTATAAGGGTTGCCTCTGATCCCTGCAGTTAGTCCACAGACCATGTCACGCACAGCAGGACTGCCAGGGAATGAGCTGTAGGGCAACAGGGCCTGAATTCGCTTCCCCATTCCCCAAAACACTACCTACCCTCGTCCACTACTTACACGCCAAACGTGCCTTGTATGGTTGTTATTTTATTATTATCTATGTACTTACTTATGTTTTCAATTTGAGAAGATGTATACGAGTCGGACTATGGTGATGTTTTAAAAAAGTGAGGCGAGATCTCAGCCCTATTCCCAAGTCATACCTGACCTGGAGGTCATAACCTACTATAGGTCATAACAAAATATAAATCAATAAAACATAACTTAATTTTTTTATGAATGAAAAATGAAAACACATTCTTGTCAGTCTTGTCATTTGCCCCTTTCCAAAACAATAATAATATTTAAGTTTATCAGTGTGTGTGTGTCTGTGTGTGAAGATGCGTTGTTGTGGTTGAAGGAAGGTGAACAGATTTATGACTGCTGCGGTAAAATCAAAATTAAGTTATGGCTTTTTAAAAAACAAAAGAAAATTTAATTTAATTCTGTTCATAATGTGACATAAATATCCGGTCGCCGCTGCTTCACGCGCTTCAATTCCTAAACCCGGAAAAGCGGATAAATAAAAATGTATAAATATATTAAATTAAAAAAAAAAAACCCACACTAAATAAGTTACATTTCGTTGATTTATTGAGACACTAATCGGTGGAAATCCGTTTACACACGAAAATTTAATTCTAATATTATTATATTTTTTATTAAACTATCTAGGCGGCTATATATTATTGAATTAAAACGAACCGGATAAACTCGTGCATGAAACACGGAATTAAGTCCGGCGCTTTTATGAAAGTAAGAAGGGAATTTAACATCTGTTCATCTTCTTGTTTTTAGATTAACGCGAACGGTTTCATCAAAGAATCGACTACATGATCAAATCATCGCTCGCGCCTCGCTGAGGACAGCCGAAAGTGATGAGAAATGATCACGTGAGTGACCCTGACATACAGATAATCTCAACAACAACAAAAAAATCACCATAAACAGGTGAAAACAATATTATTTTATATCATTTATATATATGTTTGGACCCTGAGCTGTAGTGGTTTTGTTTAATGTTTAGGTTCGACGCGGTTGAGGAAGAAGAGGAAAAGGATGACGTCACACCGTAAAGGAACTCGACTCAGAATTAAAATCTGCTTTATTGTGTAATTATTTTAACGCTATAAAGTGGTTATAGTTATTTTATACATTTCTTTTAAATAGTAAAGAACTCAAAAGCACCTGAGTTTAAAGTAACTTCTAAACATACAGGTTGCTTTTTCCACTTCTTGAGAGTTTGGGTTTTTTATTTATTGTGACTTAATAAAGAATTGAAACATTGTGAACCGCTTCCTTTATATCAACACAATTCAGACAGAGCTGTCAGAGACTCACAAATCCAGCAGACAGGGCATGAGTAAGCAGGAGGAAGAGACAGAGAGGAAGGTGGATTCGATGCCTTGCGTCATTTACAACCAACTGCGCTCAGAGAAGCAACTGTGTGACGTCCTCATCAGAGTGGACGGTGCCGAGTTCTATGCGCACAAAAACATCCTGTGTGGCTGCAGCTCGTTCTTCAGAGCTCTATTCACAGGAGGCTGGCATCCTAACGAGACGCGCGAGTATGGCATCTCGGGCATCTCCGACATCTCCTCAGAGATCATGCAGCTGATCCTGGAGTACGCGTATATACAACGTGTTACCATCACTGAGGAAAACGTCCAATCCCTGCTGAACGCCGCTGACTATCTGGCGGTGAGTGGCCTGGTAAACGAGTGCTGCGCTTTCCTCAAAACTCGGCTCTGTCTGGAGAACTGCATCGGCGTCTGGCGTTTTGCTCACTTCTACATGTTGAAGTTGTTGAAGCAGCAGGCGTTTCTCTTCATCCTGCACCATTTCGAAGAGATGGTGAATGTGTCTGAGGAGTTCCTGGAGCTGACGGCTGAGCAGTTAAGCGAGATCATCGAGAACGACCAGTTGAACGTGAAACAGGAGAATGTTGTGTTTGAGTCCATTTTACACTGGATCGGACATGCCCTGCAGAAGCGGAGAGCGCACATGGCAGCGTTATTGCCCAAAGTGCGCCTAGCGCTACTTACCCGCGATTACTTTATGAATAAAGTGAAGAACAACGCTTTAGTGAAAGGTAACGCTGCATGTAGGCCAATCATCAACAGGGTTCTGATAGGATTCTCCAACCCAAACCGGCCTCCCAAGTCTGAACTGTCACGACCCCGTCTGCCCTGCTCCATTTTGCTGGCCATTGGTGGCTGGAGCCGCCGAGCTCCCACCAACGCCTTAGAAGCGTATGATATGCGAACAGATCGCTGGGTTAACATGACATGCAACAATGAGAGTCCACGAGCTTACCACGGGGCGGTGTATCTCCACGGCTTTGTGTATTGCATCGGAGGCTACGACGGCGTGAATTACTACAACAGCGTGAGACGGTTTGACCCCATCACCAGGACCTGGGCTCAGCTGGGCTCCATGCACAGTTACCGCGCTTACGTGAGTGTGTGTGCACTGGACGGTCGAATCTATGCGATGGGAGGATATGATGGTGATGATCGACTAAGCACCGTTGAGCGATACGAACCTGAGAGTAATCAGTGGACTTTCGTCTCACCGATGCAGCTGCCAAGGAGTGACGCAAGCGCAACTACACTAAACAACAAAGTGTACATATGTGGAGGCTTCGATGGCACCAGGTGTTCGTTTACGGCGGAGTATTACAATCCTCAAATCGACAGGTGGACATTTATCCGGCGCATGAGCTGCAGAAGGAGCGGAGTGGGAGTGATTGCATACCAAGGACAGGTTTATGCTGTAGGGGGGTATAATGGTGTTAGACGGCTGAGAAGCGCAGAGGTCTATAATCCTCAAAGTGATTCATGGAGACCCATCCCGTCAATGGTCAACCAGCGCAGCAACTTCGGCATCGAGGTGGTGGACGACCTCTTGTTCGTTGTTGGAGGATATAACGGCTTTACCACCATCTATGATGTGGAGTGTTATGATATGGAAACTGCTAAATGGTATGAAGTTAAAGACATGGAGATACACCGCAGCGCTCTGAGCTGCTGTGTAGTGTCCGATTTACCCAACGTGGCAGAGTACGCCGCACCAAGAGACCGTCTCCGGGGAGTCCCGCAGAGCATCCAGAGCAGGATAGGAACCCACCCCAGTTCTCCTCCTGATGTCTAAATCCTGTAAATAAACTGTTCTAAACCAGCACAGCCCTCACACAGACAACTGCTCCGATCAGATTTTCCAAGACTAGAAATTAGGCATCGTCCATTTTCCTGAGTTCCCTGACACGAACACAACAACATAGCGCTGCTCACACAGCCAACAGAAAACAGAAACTCTCTCTAACACCAAATATAACTTCGATTCCAAAAAAAAGAGAATTTAAATAGAGAGAGAGAGAGAGAGAGAGAGAGAGAGAGAGAAAACAATATTAATGTCTCACCTTGAAGAAGTCAGTGTTATCAGCGATGTGCTTTAACATCCCCTGCGTAAGCGGTGGCCTGATCACCACAGCGACACGGCCCTGATTCGGGCTCATTGGCTGGGAGGAGTCGGCCACGCCAACCCGTTCTGCTGTCACCATGGCGACGGACTGAGTCAGGCCCACCAGGTCCATAAGAAGAGAGACGGCGACGGCACGTACGCTGAAGTCCAGCTCAGAAAAACAGGCATTCATCAGAGACTCAAGCCACCGAGGAGGAGGAGGTGGAGTCACGCTGCCACTGTCTAAAATCATCATTATTTTTATTGTAAGTAATTAACTTCATTGAATTGTTAATAAACCATGAATAGCATGTTAAATTTCTGATGCACTCTGACCTTCATCATCCTCTCTGTTGGAAGATTTCAGGTTGCCCTCTGCAACGTACACTGGAAAACTGGAACACTCTAAGAAGAGCTGACATGCAGCTGTGAACGCAGACACACACTCCTTCTGATCAAATACACGCAACCCGTCTGCTGACTCCGCCTCCTCTGGGTTATCTCTGCCCACCGTGTGACACGGAGCGATGTAGAGCTCCACCAGTCGGCACAGGAAGTTCTGGAAATGCTCAAGGCAGCGCTGCATCACAGGAGCACCCTGAGCTTTAGAGGCTGCAGCAGAACCGTCCGGGACTCTGGATCGGGGAGGGGCATGGTTTTCAGACTCCTCCCCTTCATACTGAACAAAATCTGTAAAGCTGCTTTCAAAAGAACGAACAGGCGAGGAACTTTCCCTGTCCTCAAACACATCCTCACTAACTGGGACATCTGGAGATGACGAGGCAGCCTACAAGAGAATGAGAGAACGAAAGAGAGAAATCGAGAAAAAAAAATATAACAAAAGAATATGTAAGGTCATAGCAAAAACACATCCAAAAATAAAAGAAACACTTTATTCAATAAATTAAAAAAGCAAACATCATTTTTATTTTCTTTTTATTGTTTCCCTATCCTCCATAGCTGTATGTGTGAGTGAGTGAGTGAGTGAGTGAGTGAGTGAGTGAGTGAGTGAGAGAGCTGACCTGGCGTGTGTCCTGCTCTCGGGGAGAGCCATTGGACGGGAGGACGAGTGGGGAGACGAGCGGTGGCTGGACTTTACTGAGGATTTTGGAGCAGAGACACAGACAGTGAGTGAGTTCTGACAGACTGAGAGCAGCCAGCTGCAGCGTGACAGCCGACATCATCTTCAACAACAGCTGCGGTAAGTGTTCTGTCTGGATCTCGATATATGTCTCCTACACACACAGTGCAGGGAGAGAGAGAGAGGAAGGGAGAAAGCGAGAGAGATTAAGAAAAAAACAAAGAGAGTGTTAGTTTTGAAATTGAGACTTTTTGGTGTCTGACTTGGTTAAAAATGAAAGCGGATGAGTCCCTGCAGGCGACCAGATGAGACGTGATGGTGCTATAATTAAATATAATCCACATTTCAGTCTCCAATTGAAAATGTTTTGGAATTTTAGTAAAGTTTGGCATTGTGGGAAATATTTAAAAACATTTACGTGCAGCGTAAACCATCATTATTCTCTCTCTCTCTCTCGCTCGCTCTTTGATTCTCAATAGGGTTCCTTATTGTATTCTTCTTATGAATATAGTCTCACAATCACACTCCTTTTACACTGCCAGAACACAGAGGCATCATGCTTAAACATTACACGATCATTTTCCAGAAACACACACACACACACACACACACAAGACTTTAAACGTTCAAATTTCCACCCTTCACACTCCAACCCCCCCCCCACCCCCAAGAGCCCCAAGTCTTTGAGTGTTTTCTGTGTTTTCTGTCCTTCCGTTAACGCTAAACAGGAGGTGGTCATCTGTTAGCCTCATCGCTCCAATGTAGAGATAAAGAAGAACTTTGCACTAATCAGGTCTCAGCTGATGCACTGCATTCAGGGTGATGGAGGAAAAGGGATGTGGAGAGTGTGATGCACATGCTGAATCAGATAAGGATGCTGGAGATTAAACCGGTGTAAAAACGAGCAGTAAAGAAAAAGAAAGTACCGTACCTGGCAGATCACTCGCATACTTCTAGTGGGCTTGAGAGAGAGAGAGAGAGAGAGAGAGAGAGAGAGAGAGAGAGAGCAGAAGTGTTCAGCAGAAAGAGTCAAGCACATGGACAGAAAACATATGATAAAGAAATTTATTCACAAACTTCAATTCTTTTAAATCCCTCTGAGAAATTTGTGAATAAAAAAGTTCCGAAAAGCTGAAAAAGAGCAGCTGAGTACAATTACACACATCAGGAGTCGTGTGTGTGTGTGTTTGTGTAAGTGGTGAAGTCCTTCGGCTCACCAGAGACACAATGTCTAACAGGAAGTCCACGAGCTGACAGAACTCAAACAGCGACAGGTGCGGAGCAGATGATCCACTTTGCGTTTTTCTGCACGGAGAATCAACAAACATTTTTATACACCTCCACACTAAGGGTTCTCACACACCTCCATCATCACCACACTGAGGGTTCTCACACACCTCCATCACCACCGCACTAAGGGTTCTCACACACCTCCATCACCACCGCACTAAGGGTTCTCACACACCTCCATCAGCACCACACTGAGGGTTCTCACACACCTCCATCAGCACCACATTGAGGGTTCTCACACACCTCCATCAGCACCACAGTGAGGGTTCTCACACTTTCATCAGCACCACAGTGAGGGTTCTCACACCTTCATCAGCACCACAGTGAGGGTTCTCACACCTTCATCAGCACCACACTAAGGGTTCTCACATACTTTCATCACACCACACTAAGGGTTCTCACACACCTGCAGCTGTCCTCGAACCAACGGGCAATGTAATCCCACATGTAGTACGGCTCAAAGGAGTTGAATAGCAGGTTCGCCGTTTTGATCAGCTCAGCTGTGCGCTTATTCTCTCTAAGTTTACTGTAATCACACACACACACACACACACACACACACACAAATAGAACAAACAACACATTTGAAGTTCAAAATAAAACAGTGCTGCTTTTGTTGTGTCTGTTGTTATGTTGGTTTTGGTTGTTGTAGTGGTTGTTGTTGTTATGTTTGTGGTTTTAGTGGTGGTTGTGGTGGTGGTTTCCGGGTGTGATTGCTGTTGCGATGGTTGTTGCCGGGTGTTGTGGCGGTTGTTGCGAATCTGGTTACTGGGTGTGATTGCTGTTGTGGTGGTTGTTTCCGTGTGTTGTGATTGTGGTGGTGGAGGTTACTGGGTGTAATTGCTGTTGTGGTGGTGTTTGTTGCCAGGTGTTTGCTCTACCTGCTGAGTTGGGTCTGGTCCTTGCTGAAGGGGCTCTGGTTCTGCAGGTCCAGTTCAGCTCGGCACTGAGTGTGTAAAGTCCTGAACACTTCAATCAGAACGTCCTCCAAGATAGCAGGACCTAAACACACACAAACACAGGAGTGAGAAGGGATATTAAAGCAACTGTGTGTGTGTGGGGGGGGGGGATTATGTGTGTGTGTGTGTATGTGTGTGTATATACCAAGCTCAGGTTTGTCCAGTAAACTGATGAGAATGCGGAATGGTTTCAGGTCATGCATCAGCGCACTCTCCTCCTCACCACCCCGAGCTTTTCCTTGCAGAATCCCAACCATTGCCTAACACACACACACACACACACACACACACACAGTAAATCTGATTGGCAGCTATAATTATTAAATAGAAAAAATTAGTGGATTGCATATAAGTAGAGACACTGCAAATGTGATGTTTCTGTGTTGTGTGTAATATGTTCTGTTGTGTTTTGTGTATAATGTGTTGTGTATAGTGTGTGTGATGTGTGATGTGTATGAGGTGTAATGTGTTGTGTAAAACACACACCTGCACCAGCAGATCTTTCGAGTAGGTATTAAAGTAGTGTGTTGCATGTTCCTCCGAGTTACTTAGACGGCTGTTTTTGGGACCTGTTTTCACACCGTTGTTGTCAAAACCTGCACACACACACACAGTTACTGCACAGAATTGAATAAATGACCTTTTTTTTATTTTTAAACATACTTATGCTTATTCTTAATAAATTAGTTAAACACACACACACACATTCTTACCGTTAGCCCATTCCCCGCCACGATTTGCAGGTAAACGCAAGATGAACAGAGATGTGTGAGACTGCAGCATTCATTAAAGTGTTATAAACAATTCAGAACTGTGTTATTAACATAAGGTGAATAACACAGAAAACTTGTGTAACAAGCACAACACACACCTGTGTAACACGCACGACACACACCGGTGTAACACGCACAACACTGCAACACACTGCTGTAACATGCACAACACCAATGTTATACACATACAGCTGCTGTAGCACACAATGCTGTAACACACCCAACACACAACTGCAACACACAGCACACAACTGAAACACACACCACACAACGCTGCAAAACACTTTTTGTAACACACACAACACGCCGCTGTAACACACACAACACACCGCTGTAACACACACAACGCTGTAACACACACAACACACCGCTGTAACACACACATTATTATTTGCTAATGGTTTTCAAAATTGATCAGATAATAACGATAGAGTAATAAGAGATTACTGAAATTATAACGATAGAGAAATAAAAGATTACTGAAATTATAATTGATAGAGTAATAAGAGATTCTGATATTATAATGATAGAGAAATAAAAAGAGATTTCTGATATTATAATGATAGAGAAACTAAAAGAGATTATATGAGAGATGAGAAATAGGAGATTACCTATATTATAAATGATAGAGAAATAAAAGATTACTAAATTATAATAGAGTAATAAGAGATTACTGAAATTATAATGATAGAGTAATAAGTAGAGATTACTGAAATAATAGAGTTAAAGAATTATAATAATAAGATAATAAGAGATAATAATGATTAAAATTATAATAATAGAGTAATAAGAGATTACTAATATCTAATGATAGAGAAATAAGAGATACATAATGATTAGAGAATATAAGAGATTACTGAAATTATAATAATAGAGTAATAAGCGAGATTACTGAAATATAATATTGAGTAATAAGAAGATTACTGAAAATTATAATGATAGAGTAATAGAGATTACTGAAAATTATAATAAAGAGTAATAAGAGATTACTGAAATTATAATGATAGAGTAAATAAAGATTACTGAAATTATAATGATAGAGAAATAAGAGATTTCTGATATTATAATGATAGAGAAATAAAAGAGATTACTGAGATTATAATGATAGAGAAATAAAAGAGATTATAATGAGAGAAATAGGAGATTACCTATATTATAATGATAGAGAAATAAAAGATTACTAAAATTATAATAGAGTAAAATAAGAGATTACTGAAATTATATGATAGTAATAAGAGATTACTGAAATTATAATGAGATATAAGAGATTACTGAAATTATAATGATAGAGTAATAGAGATTACTGAAATTATAATGATAGAGAATAAGAGATTACTGAAATTATAATGATAGAGTAATAAGAGATACTAATCTCATAATGATAGAGGAATAAGAGATTACTGAAATTATAATGATAGAGATAGAGTAATAAGAGATTACTAAATCATTAATGATAGAGAAATAAGAGATTACTGAAATATAATTGATAGAGAGTAATAAGAGATTACTGAAATTATAATGCATAATGATAATAGAGTAATAAGTGATTACTGAAATTATAATAATAGAGTATAGAGTAATAAGAGATTACTGAAATAATATAATAATAGAGTAATAAGTAATAAGAGATTACTAATATCATAATGATAGAGAAATAAGAGATTACTGAAATTATAATAATAGATAGTAATAAGAGATTACTGAAATTATAATAATAGAGTAATAAGAGATTACTGAAATAAAATAGAGTATAAATGCAATTATAATAGAGTAATAAGAGATTACTGAAATTATAATGGAAATAGAGTAATAAGAGTAAATTACTGAAATATATGATAGATAGAGCATAAGAGATTACTGAATTAATTATAATATAATGATAGAGAAATAAGAGATTTCTGATATTATAATGATAGAGAATTAGAAAAAAAGAGATTACTGAGATTATAATGATAGAGAAATAAAAGAGATTATAATGAGAGAAATAGGAGATTACCTATATTATAATGATAGAGAAATAAAAGATTACTAAAATTATAATAGAGTAATAGAAGAGATTACTGAAATTATAATGATACAGTAATAAGAGATTACTGAAATTATAATGATAGAGTAATAAGAGATTACTGAAATTATAATGATAGAGTAATAAGAGATTACTAATATCATAATAAGAGATAGATTAGAAATAAGAGATTACTGAAGTGAAAATTATAGATGATAGAGTAATAAGAGATTACTGAAATTATAATGATTACATTATAATAATAAGTACTAAGAGAATAATAGAGATTAATAAGAGATTACATGAGTAATGAAATTACTGAAATTATATGATGATAGAGATTACTAATAATGAAGAGATTACTGAAATTATATAATGATAAGAGTTCTGATATAATGATTAGAGATTACTGAAATTATAATAATAGAGAAATAAAAGATTACTGAAATTATAATGATAGAGTAATAAGAGATTACGAAATATACCGAGTATAATGATTAAATCTAAATGATGATAGAGTAATAGAGATACTGATTATAAGAGATACTGACTGAATTATAATGATAGAGTAATAAGAGATACTGAAATTATAATAAAGAGATAATGAGAAATCTATATAGATAAGAGATTACTGAAATTATAATAATAGAGTAATAAGAGATTACTGAAATTATAATGATAGAGTAATAAGAGATTACTGAAATTATAATGATAGAGTAATAAGAGATTTCTGAAATTATAATGATAGATAATAAGAGATTACGAAATACATATAGAGTAATAAGAGATTACTGAAATTATAATGATAGAGTAATAAAGAGATTCTATTATTTCGATATGAGGAGTAATAAGAGATTACTGAATATAATAATAGAGTAATAAGAGATTACTGAAAATTATAATAATAGAGTAATAAGAGATTACTGAAATTATAATCATTTATAATATAGAGTATTAATCTATCATTAAGTAATATTTCAGTAATCTCTTATTACTCTATCATTATAATTTCAGTAATCATCATTAGAAATTATAGATAATAAAGAGATTACTGAAATAATATATGATAGAGTAATAAGATTACTGTAATTATACAGTTATAGAGATTACTGAAATTAAGTAATAATAGAGATTAGAGTAATAAGAGATAATAAGAGATTACTGAAAATATTATAATAAGATAGAGTAATAAGAGATTACATAATATGAGTAATAAAATTACTATATAATGATAGAGTAATAAAAGAGATTACTGAAAATATATGATAGAGTAATAAGAGATTTCTGATATTATAATGATGAATTAGAGTAATAAGAGATATGAAATTATAATAATAGAGTAATAAGAGATTTACTGAAATTATAATCTCTTAGTACTAGAGATATTATAATTTCAGTAATCTCTTATTACTCTATCAGTATTACCTCTCTTATAATTTCAGTAATCTCTTATACTCTATTCATTATTAATTTCAGTAAATCTTTATACTCTATTATAATTTCAGTTAATCTTTATTTCTCTATCATTATAATTTCGTATCCTTTTACTCTACTATAATTCAGTAATCTATTAATATATATCAGTAATAGTAATCTCTTATTACTCTATCATTATAATTTCAGTAATCTCTTATTTCTCTATCATTATAATTTCAGTAATCTCTATTATCTATCATTATAATTCAGGAAATCTCTATCATTATAATATTCAGTAATCTCTTATTACTCTATCTATAATATCAGAAATCTCTTATATCTATCATTATAATGAATCTCTTATTTACTCTCATTATAATATCGAAATCTCGTATTACTCTATCATTATAATTCAGTAATCTCTTATTACTCAAGAGATTACTGAAAATATATGATAGAGTAATAAGAGATTAATGAAAATCCTGATAGAGTAATAAGCAGATTATGATTAGTATGTAGAGTAATAAGAGATTACTGAAAATTATAATGATTAGAGTAATAAGAGATACTGAAATTATAATGATAGAGTAAGTAATAGAGATTACTGAAACAAATATAATGATGAGTAATAAGAGATTACTGAAATTATAATGATAGGTAATAAGAGATTACTGAAATTATAATAATAGAGTAATAAGAGATTACTGAAATTATAATGATTAGAGTAATAAGAGATTACTAATATCATAATGATAGAGAAATAAGAGATTACTGAAATTATAATGATAGAGTAATAAGAGATTTCTGATATTATAATGAGAGTAATAAGAGATTACTGATATCATAATGATAGAGAAATAAAAAAGATTACTGAAATTATAATGATAGAAGTAATAAGAGATTACTAATATCATAATGATAGAGAAATAAGAGATTATGAAATTCATAATGATAGAGTAATAAGAGATTACTAATATAATAATGATAGAGTAATAAGAGATTACTGAAATTAATAATGATAGAGTAATAAGAGATTACTGAAATTATAATGATAGAGTAATAAGAGATTACGAAATTCATAATGATAGGAGTATATAAGAGATTACTGAAATTATAATGATATTACTCTATCATTATAATTTCAGTAATCTCTTATTAATCTATCCATTATAATTTCAGTAATCTTCTTATTACTCTATCATTATAATTTCAGTAATCTCTTATTACTCTATCATTATTAATATCAGAAATCTCTTATACTCTATCATTATAATTTCAGTAATCACTTATTACTCTATCATTATAATTTCAGTTTTTTTTTTTTATAATCTTTATTACTCAATCATTATTAATTTCAGTAATCTCTTATTACTCTATCATTATAATTTCAGTAATCTCTTATTACTCTATCATTATAATATCAGAAATCTCTATTACTCTTATTATCATTATAATTTCAGTAATCTCTTATTACTCTAAGAGATTTACTGATTTAATGATACTGAAATTATAATGATACTGAATAATAGAGTAATAAGAGATTATAACTGAAATTATAATGATAGATAAGAGGATTTCTGATATTATAATGATAGAGTAATAAGAGATTTCTGATATTATAATGATAGATAGAGTAATAAGAGATTACTAAAATCAATGAGATCATTAATAAGAGATTAATGACAATAATAGGATTATTAATCAGATCATTAATGGGAGATTTACCGGTTAACTTAATGTTTAACACCTGAAAGAATGGTGGTTATGCAGTTAATATCACACTTGTATGTGTCTGTGTGTGTGTGTGTGGGTGTGTCTGTGTGTGTGTGTATTTACTTACCCAGTAGCCATGCGTACAGTCTCCGGTTCAGTGACATGTCTCTTCTGAGGACAACATGCAGTGCTGCAGAGAGGATTCGAATCATATCAGGACGAGTTGCCTGACAGACAGACAAAGGGAGAGGACAGATGGTGGTGGGGGGACAGAGAGAGAGAGAGATAGAGAGACACAAAAAGAGGGACAGACAGAGAGGGAAAGAGACAGAGGGGGAGAGAGAGACAGAGAGAGAAAGAGAGAGAGAGAGAGCGAGAGAGAGAGACCGAGAGAAAGAGGACAGAGACAAAGACATATATATTATTATATTATAATAAATGTAAACAGTGTGAGTTTGTGGTGTGTGTGTGTGTGTGTTGGTGTGTGTGTACCTGACTCATGTGGAAAGGGAAGCAGAAGAGTATGAGGTCGAGTGTACTCCTTTGAACTAACACACTAGAGTCCTGAACAGATGTACTGACTGCCTCCACCTGCACACACACACAAACACACACACAAACACACACACACACACACACACACACACACACACACACCACACATGTAGCAGTTGGTGTGTAACTGGTTTGTGTAGGTTTAGTGTTTTTCTTCGCTGTTTTTCACCATCAGTTCGATGTCGCTGCCGATGATGTACAGCTGGTCCTCCATGGACAGTTTGCGGTTGAGATGCAGGAGGACAAAGCTGATAGCCGGCAGTCTGACTGAACCGCTGGTCAGGATGCTCCCCCAGAGGGCGCTATAGAACACCGACTGCTCCACTGCCGATGCCACTTTTTCCAGCAAAGCATTTGTTCTGCAGGGGACAACATGACAAAGACAGAGCTTATGAAATAAAGATCGAAGAAACGTCTTTTAAACGTGTGCGAGCAGTTCTGACCTGTCGTGGTAGTCGGAACCTTCCTCCAGGCCGGGCAGTACACCAGTTAGGAAGCCCTGCAGTCCCGGCTTCAGTGTTTTCCCCAGGGGAAGATAAAACATCTCATACAGACCCAACAGCACAGGCTTCACCGACATGGAGGCATTAGAAAGCAGGGGGAAAAGTCCAGAGCTGGTGACAAAACACACACACGTTAAATAACTTTAAACACACACCACACCACAAAATACATCCCTAAATCAGAAAACAACAATCAAGAGCAGCTTAATTACACAACTTCATCAGGGGGGAGTGGAGGGTTTTAGCCTGATGGCAGTGAGCAGAGCTGAAGCAGTAACAGACAACACCTGGATAAAAAGCACAGCTGTCTAATGTCATGCAGTCTCCGGGTGCATGTCTTACGTCCATTTCAAACATCTGTCTGTCCTAATACTTTTGCTCACCTTATCGTTTAGTGATAGACGTTTTGATGTTCAATAGGCTGATCAATTGGGACGTAGACATCAGGAAATAAAAGTGAGGTGATGTGCGAGACTTACAGGTCACATGATCTGATCCGATCTTTATAGAACTTTGTGTGTGTGTGTGTGTGTTTGTGTACCTATAGAGAAACAGGTCCTTGGCGAGACGTTTGGAGCCGATGATTTTGAAGATGATCTCGTACGTCTCCAAAGCTTTGCGGTGAACTCCGCTGGGCAGTGCCGGATGAAGACACTGAGCCAAACGCTTCCCAATTGTCAACTTCCGGGGAACCACCTGGTACTTGGCGTTGTTCTGAAGAACCTTAGATAAATAAAAGATAAAAAAAAGTATTAAAAGCCAGCAAACGGTCCAACCATATATATTCTGAGTACGTCTTCATTTTTCTAATATAAGATTTTTAAGACAGTGTGAGCAAGACAGAAAGACAGACAGATGTAAAAAACAAGAAACAGAAAAGGGAGGGGGCAGACAAACAAATAGATTTAGGGAGAGACAGACAAAGAGAGTGTAAGAAACAGATTTAGACAGATGGATGTAAAGACGAAGAGACAGAAAGAGTGCGAGCGAGATAGATAGGAGACAGTGACTGCAAAGATTAAGACATAAAGACAGAGAAACAAATGGACAGATGGATGCAAGGACACTGAGAGTAAGAGAGACAGGGAGACCGACATAGAGGCAGACAAAGTGACGTAATGACAAAGAGACAGAGAGACAGGCAGACACACGGAAGGTGTAAAGAGAGACACAGGCAGAAACTCAAAAGGTGTAAAGACAGAAAAAAGTGTAAGAGACAGAGAATGACAGCTGGATGTGAGGACAAAGAGACAGAAAGAGTGGCAGACAAACAGACAAAAGGATGTAAAGACAGACAGACTGTGTGCGGGAGAAACAGATAAAAAGATGTAATGACAGTAAGACAGAATGTGAGAAAAATGAAGAGTGTAACAGACAGACAGACAGACAGACAGGCAGGCAGGCAGACACCTTGTTGAGTTTTCCAAGAGCTGAGATGAGATCTGCCCACTCGCTGGAGTACTCAAAGTTCTTCAGTGCTTTATCCACCGCCGCCACATAGTTCCTGTACTTAGAGTCACTGAGCAGCTCCACTTCCTCTGTGTTCATCCTAACACACTATAACACACTGGAACACACACACACACACACACACACACACACACACCTCAGGAGTGTTATGTAACTAAACTTCCATTAAATGAGATAAAAGATATTTAATCTTTTAACTGAAATTTTAATGAACCTGTAATTTTACACCAGTGCTGCGATTCATCTCAATTACTTATTCAAGTATTGATGTCACAGTGTTTCAGAGCACTGACTAATCACAGTCTGATCACAGCCTGAACACAGTCTGATCACAGCCTAAACACAGTCTGATCACAGCCTGAACACAGTCTGATCACAGCCTAAAAACAGCCTGATCACAGTCCGATCACAGCCTAAACGCAATCCAATCACAGTCTAATCACAGTCTAAATACAATCCGATTGCAGTCTGATCACAGTCTGAACACAGTCTAGTCACAGTGTAACCACAGTGTGAATACAGATCACTATCTAAACACTATCTGATCACAGAGACCAACATTAGATCAAATACACATACACACATTACTAGGATAATTCATAATTATTATGATGATTATTATTGCTTTTGTTGTTTTTACTGCTCATGGATGTTTGAGGTTGGCCTCGTTCGTGTTAATGCTCCTTACTGTGGCATGAAGAAATAAACAGTAGATCCCAGTGGATCCCAGTCCAGTCCGCGTTGCTGCTCTTTTATAAAGCGCTCATTTCCTCTTCACTGCTTTCAGTGACGTTCCTGACAGGAAGCCGACATTCACCTCGCGCTGTTAGAATCTTCTCCTTAATACTGACCTTAACATTAACATGATTAACTCCAGCTTCAGCTCCATCAATGCTCCTCACCTTCAAACCTTCAACACACCGCTGTTCAGCAGAAACGCTCAGCTCGAGCCTGCACTGAAAAAAAAAGCTGTTTGTACTAATAGAAAGCTCTTCCAAAAGCACTTCCTGGTCTCTAACGTATTTCAAAATAAAAGCCTCATTCTATTGTCTGTTGGCCGAACGTCAGACACGAATGCTAAAGGGCGCTGCAGCACATTTTCAAAATAAAAGCCGTAAAAAACTGCAGCGAATGAGACGTCACTAGCCTAAAAGGGGATGCTTTATTTAAACACCTTAACCAGAATGAAAATGCCCAGACCAGTTAAAATAAACTGGATAAACCTTGTTTATGCCTTTTTTAATGTCCCATGTTCGACCTCTATAGAAAAGCTTAGCTTCTCGCAATTTGTCATTTCGTAAAATATTTCAGAAACAGCACATACTGACATGCTTAGAAGCAACATTTCCTATAACTAGAGTAATAAAGTGATACGCCGCTCATCTTTACACGACTGAAAACACAAGACATAAAATTAATGCAGTCACATAAAAGCTGTGCATGTCACAAAATTATTCCGACTGAAAGCATAGGCACATACAGACACCAGTTTAGAATAAATCACATCACATGTAAACCCCCAACCCGAATATTTCAATCGGAATGATTTCAGTTGTAATGAGGAAAAAAGTTTGCATGTAAACAGGGGTAGGGACCCACATGGATCATCAGACGACAGGCCATAAAATTTAATTATTTTAACATCAAGAATCAGACGAAGTGTGAAATAAAGAATGCACATTTTATTGATTATGCTTATATAACACAAGGTTACATTTTATTAATGTCTAACCAGAATAACAGACAATTAAAAGCAATAGTTAATATAAAATTTTGTGAGGTGACCTGATTGCAATTATATTGTGAGCTGATCTGATTATATACCACATTTATATAAGTATGTACTTCCTGATCATTGTATATAGTATAGATAGGAGTACTATGCAAACTAATATCTAACTTGAATGAAGCATTATCCCATGCAAACTTGAGAATCTGGGTGAAAGTATGACATCATCCAGGACTTTTCTCCTGGTGTATTCATCTATACTTCTCTCCTATACTCAGAATCACATACTTTATAGTATAAAGGTATGCACTTTTAGATGCAGCCTCTGTGTTGATGCTGTTCTCTCTCTAAAAGTTTGGGATGCAGCTTCTGATTTCTCCATGACTTTATTTTCTGCTTGTTGGATCTCCGCTGATAAAGTGTATGAAAACTTAGTTTCATCGAGAACCTTTATTATTACAGGGCAGATTTTTCTGTCAGTCCGAACCCTGCTGTGTTTGTGCTCTTGATATTACACTGGATCTTTCCACTGCATCAGTAATTGTTTAGGTTAGTGATTCTCAGCGTTTAGACAACGTCAGGAGGCGTTGGAAATCTGGTGGCACCTATAGGCGTTTGACCACTAATGGTGGGCGCTAAAGCAGTTCTATTGGGAGTTTTTTTTTCAATAGACATTAATAGCACAACTAAAGAAAAAATGGCTGTAATATAAGACTTGTACGATATTGGTTTAATATTTTATGCTAATTTTTTAAATTCTTTTTCCTGAAATAATATTTTTAATTTTTTTTATAATAATTTCTTACATTTAATAACCATCATGCATAACAAATAAGGGTCTAATAAAATGATGACATCCAGTGTGTGTGTGTGTGTGTGTATGCAATGTAGGGTAGGTCATTGGGGTCAGGTTGAGTCAAGTTGAAACACCTTCCCAGCCGAAAAGTCTTTTAAGAATTAAACAAATAGTTCTTCATAGTACGGTTACGGGTAGTATAAATGCAATGTACCACATCCGCCATCTCGATATTGTCATGTGACATACTCACAGCTTACAGCAGCTCAAATTTAACAGTGGTTAAAGTTTAACTTTTAATGATGTTAAACGAGTGCAATTTAACTACAGGTTACTTTACATACTTAAAGCACCACATCACCACTTTCACCCCCCCCCCCCCACTTCCGTCCACCACTTCCGCATAGGACGAGTCATCTCTCCTGTGGCCTCACGGGATAGTAAGGTGTCCATCGTATGCATACTCTAGTAGTGGGTCATTTTAAACACTATTCTTCTTTGCACACTAAGGATACATACTAATCAACTTGCATATTCAGTTTCACCTACTATTTAACCAATCAAGGTAAGCAGACGCTTAGGGCCCTAGAAAACCAGGGGGCATCTAACAAATACACAGTTTTCATATAAAGCATGTAAAATTTTAGTTCATCATATTGTGTAAGGTCAGGATATTACCTTAAAAATTTGATATTATCTTATTCCCTGTTATTAACACACAGCCAACCACCCCACACACATACATCATGGATCAGTGAAACATACCGTTAGGTTTGCATTCTTGGTTAGAGTTAAGATCTTTGCACGCTGAGGTATGACATTTTTGTATTTTTTGTATTCGTTATCCTCAAAATTTTATTCTGGATGTCAGTGGCTCCGTTTGACACACACGTGCAAAGCTGCAGGATAGTCAAGGTGCAGGCATTAAAAGCATTACACAATAAGCTGCAGCAGTGGTTCACTATTCTGGATTCTGTTCTGTCCATTCCCAAGGTCTCGTCTTTTTTTCCACACAAACTCCACTGACAGCCAACACAGTCAGTGCTGCCCCACAGCAGCTGCAGCAGTCTCTCTCCTGCCAAATACAGGGGGGCGTTTTCTCCCAGCCCCGGAAAGAGACGATGTGCTGGTGATCCCACCCTTGCCTTCTACATAGTATGGAAGTGTGTGATTTTGGACTGCGCCATGCTCACAGCCATTACTAACCATCCTGGTTCTTTAACAACTTCTTCTCCTCGGGCCACAGTCAACTCCATTTCATTGCCTGCTGTGCTTCTCTGAAGCATGATGGGTTATAGAAAAGTCTTTGGTGCACAGTGATGAAATATTTCATGTGCTATGAAGAAGGTAACTCCAGGTGACTTTATTACAGAATAACAATATATAAATATAATATATAAAAAATATTCAGCATTTTCATAGTCACTTCCTCACAGACTTCTAATCATCATGTAATTGTTGTTGAATAAGACCTGGTATGAAGCTCAGAGTTACTGCAGACAGAAATACACTGACCTGGTCAGCATCAGAGATCAGCAGCACAATCAAGAGGTGAGAATTAAAGGGTTAACGTGCAGCACATCCTTCTGGATTGGCCTGCTGATGGACCAATGCCAGTGGGGTGATGGAGGTAACGTAAAAAGGTCTTAAACCTCAGCTATCAGACTATCGTGTAGTACTGGCTAGAAAATGATTTTGGTTATTTACTTATTGGACTCCTGTTTTGTACTACAGCAGTAAGTGTCAACTTTCTAAACTGTAAAATCTTCTCAATTTTCTAAATAAAATTTAGAGCACCGCTGGTGTCAGGAGTCTCCAATACCAGTCTAAACTCCACCTACCTTTGGGTTTTTCTCTTAGCTTTCATCCATGTGAGTGACAATGCTCCAAGTTAGGAGAAAGCGCTGGATTACTGTCATGAAGGGAACAGAGCTGAATTGTTGCAGATTGTGTGCGAAGCTGACCAGAAGCATATGGAGTCTGAGCTCAGAAAGGGGTGTGTCTCCAAGCCTGTGTGGGTGTGGCCACAGTTTGGGTTCTGGAATTGGCCTGCTGGTCAAGTCATGTTTCTATACTCCAACTGGGATAAAGGAAAGCACCTGAGCACCAGCTGTTGGAGCACTTTGGCACAGTCGTTTCACAGCGGAGCTACCGATGTAGCGATATAAACGGTCAGGTTGAGTAAAAAGCTCAAAGTCCCATCCAGTCATTTATTTACTCTTACTTCACCTATTGACTGGTACTCATCAGAATTACACAAATAATTTAAAATGTTGGTTAATCCAGCAACAGGCTGTGTTCCTGATAGGTAAGGTGCAGACCAGCCTTCGTCTTTAGACCCCTTGCAGGTTGGATTTTGCCCCAGTCACGCCACAATACCCTTTACACACCCTTACAGAAAGGACACATCAGTATAACAGGAATTTATAGACACCAGTCTGACATTTAGGATAATTTGCCCATCCACATCTTCCACTGCCCCTCCCCACGTCTCACTATGTAAGGATGTTATTTACAAAATACATACCGAGAGAGAGAGAGAGAGAGAGAGAGAGAGAGAGATATTTCTCAACACAAGGATTACCAACAGTCACCAATCCCAAAAAAGAAAAAACAACAACACCACAGGATTTGGGGTGGGGGTTGGGGGGGTTTATTTTTATTTTTTTTTTAAACCAAATTAGGCAGTGCTGTAAAAACTTTATAACATACCAATTACAAAGTACCAATAACACGGGCTTCAAGTTTCTCTTTTCTAACAAAGTGACAATTTTATGATTTGGTACAAATTAAAAGCCAATTATCCAGGACAGTCCAGAGACTTTTACACACACACAGAAAAGTAAAAAAAAAAAAAAAAAAAAACAAAAAAAAAAAAAAAAAAAAAAAAAAAAAAAAAAAAAAAAAAAAAAAAAAAAAAAAAAAAAAAAATGACAAAACATTGTTTTTAAAAAGCACACACACATTCCAACAGCGTATTCAAAAGCGAGTCTGCAGAGGAAATAAACTCGGAATTGGACACACCGATCTGTGTGAAATAAAACCTAGAGTGAAAGCAATAAAACCTGTTTTTTATTTGACAAATGATTTGGTGTGAGTATAAAAGTCTGTAAAATTTAAACTGCATTATTTTATTCATTTTTTTTTTTCTTTGCGCTGAAAGCATGTCTTCTCTCCTGCTTTGTGCCGTCAGTGCACTGCAAACGCACGGCGCAGTACGGAGGAACGTGTGCACGCTACTGCAAAGAGCATCTTTTTTTTTTTTTTTTTTTTAAACAAAAATAATTTCAGCATTTTAAATCCAGCCACGTCTTCTGCGTGACCTACATTCAGTGTTGTTACTAAAAATACTTTATTAGCAGGTTTAAAACAACCCTGCTTTTAATATACAATATGCTACAAGGTTTTATACATTTTCTTATTTACACGACTCTGAGGCATGATCCAGAGCCGTCTTCCAGCTGGCCGTTAATGCACCTGTGTGCAGGGGGGCAGAAAGCTGTGTTCAGACACGTGTCGATGATCAGATATATACGTTTATTCACAATAAACTATGGTCTTAATCCGTGGATAAATTTACCAGGTACCAGGAGGTGACATTGTACTGACGTCAAAACCTGCGATAATCCGTACAGCGCCATTACATTTCATATTTTCAGTACAATATCACAGTTCTCATTATGACACTTGAGACGTGGGGGTGATTCGGCACGTGTCTGAACATGGCACAGTATTCAAAAATAAGACTGGGGGTTTCACTACACACTCACAACATGGACACACAGTGCAAGGAAAAGTGTCCAAGACTTTGGCCCCTTTTTTGAACGCGTAAACGGTTCAATTGCTACAACATGACGTTAACGACTGGCTGCATGACAAACAGGCGAATGAAGTAAGAGGGATGATCAACACCCTGTGTCTCAGCTTCATTCGTCTTCCTCTGCATGGCTCACCATGAAACTGCCGTACGTCATTAATTGCGTTCAGATCTATTTCCCGCTGGACGAACGTACGCTGCCATCGCTGAAGATCAGCACTGCTGCTATAACAGCTACCGTAATCCTAACAAGCGCTCCTTTAAACCAACATGAACACAAATCTACTCCATATCATATAACAGACAGACATACTAACCTCCAGATTATCAGCACACGTTCATCTATAATGTGATAACAGGGACTTTGGGAAACTTATGTAAACTTCAACACTTCGAATCGATGACACGGAGCAAAACAAAAGGAGATACTTATTTACACACCTTGTTGAATTTCAACCCCTATAGTGCAATGCGCACAGCGCTAATGATAAAAACATAGGAGCTGAAAGCACAAGGTGTGTGGGCCACATTGTGAGGACAAAACACCCACACTTGCATTTGATGTGCATCAAATAGCTTCTCTTTCGCAGGAAACACACGTACGCTGGCAGATGGAAAGTCTCTAATCTATAATGGAAGCTGAGGCTCTTCAGCGCTTCGACATTGTTAGCGATTAAATGTTTAATTCTCAAACATTCCAGCATTAGTGTGTGCTGCGTTCCTGAAGTTAATACAAAACGTTATCAGATGATTGTGACGCACGTCGTTTAACGGGGTCATTCGTCCCATCGCCCTCACACACTGACTATCATTAACGGCCAACAAAAAAGACACCAGCAAGACGAAAATACATTTGAGCATTTGGTTTATCAGGGTGTTCGACTCCGTTAAATACTCGCCACTCCTGTAAGGCTAAAGCGACACTTAAAAAAACTATACACATTTAAAGAGGAACTGTTTGCTAAAACAGTCCCACGTAAAATCTCAGTGCTGCAGCGTTGCAGGAGGGGCGTGCATGAAGTGAAGTCGCTGGCGGTGTCGTTTTTATGCCTGAACTTTGAGTAGGCTCTTTAACTGAAAGGTCATTATCTCACGCCGATCACAGGGAATCATGGGTAGGGACACCCAGTGACTAGGAGGTTTGGGGAGTACGCTGGGAGAAGGCGGCTCACTGAATTTAGCACCGGCGTAGGCATGGCTGCATTGCGTGACCAGGATGTTGTTCAGGTGAGTCACGCCCCAACACTGATCGCTGTAGGCGAAGCAAACCGAGCTGCTGTTCTTTGTCTCGGCCAGTTTCTCAGAAGAGCTCTGAGAGCCGGGAGAGCCAGGAAAGCCGCCAGCGTGCTGAAGGCGGCTCCGCGGCTTGGCCTTGCCGACGCGGTGCTGCTTTTTAGAGGCCGAGTGGTCGGGATGGGACACTGGAATGTATCTTTCACCGCCTCCCATTCTGATCGCGCTGGATGTCACCTGATTAAAAAAAAAAAGAGCATGTGGGATTAAAGCCTCAGGGATGGCCATAGTGGACCTTAGACAGCAGGACCACTGCGTACAGAAAAGGCTTATAAGAAGTTATAATTTATATTTTAAAAAAATAATAATAAAATAGAATCATAACATGAATCATTTCAGTACTTAACAAAGCTTAAATAAAGGTAAACACCATCACTGCATTACAAACGTACCTAATAGGTGTAGAGCTGTGTAATAACATTGATGTTGCAATATTTTTTTTCCAAGATTGTGTACTGACAGTCTAATTGGTTCATAATGGTCTTATGTGTAAACAGAATTTGGTTGTCACATAAGGAAGTGTGCCAAGAAAAAAAACCCCAATTGCTTGTCTTTGTTGTCGGGTTTTTTTGTATTGCAATAGTTTGTCATGACCCACGCATCATGATGATGTGTCTTAGTATTGTGAGGCCCTTGCCAATACAAAGCTCTAATTACGGATTACAAATGATTTCAAAACATCATCATCATCATCATCATACACGCGCGCAGGAGATTCGGCAGCACAGTTTTACCTCTTTGTTGTGAATGTAAATTTGCCTTGGCAGAGATTTCTCCTTCTCGCTGTCTCACTGTGAACAGTTTGTCTCCAGGTCCTGCAAGGGATCCGTCTGGTTTTCAGTGCACGCGCCGTTTCCGCTGGGTTTAACTCGGGCTTGGTGATCTTTCCCTTGTTTCTGGTGGTCATGTGACTCACGGCGACGTTTTGTGAAGCCGAGCTGAACATCAGCTCACCTCGGCACCCGGCGCTCCAGGAAGCCTCCAATCTACCGAACAAACAATAAACATAGCAAAACGTTTTTAACATTGTACAGTTGGAGTACAAACTGGACTAGTACAACAAACTAGTAAAATGTCGTTAATGATCGAAACGAACTCCCGAATCCGAACACAAAAACAAAGGCTACTCGACGCCTAACCTCTGCTCGCCCTCCCGGTAATTAAATTTATTCGACATAACCCTAGGGTAACTAAATCGGTAATCTAAATTAGTTACTGTAGATTTAAGTAAACACAACAAATATTCATGGAAAATAGTCAAAGCAAACAAAAAGTTGGAGCTGTACCAAAACAAAGACCTGGCGCTCTTACAATATGGCGGCTGAAACCAGAGCTTTTCCCCTTCCACTCATATTCAGTAAATCCCGCCTCCCTTCCCAGCGCTCCGCATTAGATTAAAAGGGGGGCTTAAAAAACTGTTAAAAAACTAACCAATCCGAATGCAGGGGTTTAACCGAACCAGGCGTAAAACGGGTGCGAAAAGACATCATCTTGTTATTTAAGCTAACTTTGCTAACTCGCGCCAACAAACACAAAACGACAACTTACCGACTTCCTTAAAAACGTGTCGGCAAAAAAAGCCAACAATGGTAGCTGCAGCTATCTAGTGAAAATGTGAATTTCCGCAGAAGCCAACAACTTCTTCGACTCGATACCCCAACTAAGATGTTTCCTCTCTCCTTCACACCGTCTGTCTCACAACAAAATGGCTTCTCGGTCAAGAATAAGCGCCCCAGCTAGAATGCAACCAATCAACATCGAGCATTCAACTGGCACGACCAATAGGCGAACGCGAAACGCTTGTTGCTGCCTGGGTTACGTCACGGTTTTAAACAGGGTGACGCAGTTTTGTCGAGAAAACTTTTTTCGCTTTGTTCTTTTTTTTTTTTAAATTTCGCTTCATTCGTCAAGCTGATGGCGTAAAATAATAATATAATAAGTTTTCTGTTGACTAACACCTTCTGCACATTTTTCCCATATCCTCTGCCGTGTTTATGATGCACACTCGCATTTTCATTAAACAGCGCTTCACTAATTATTGTCTTAGGTAATAAAAATGTTCCCTAAAATAACAAAGAAAACCTGACATTAAGACATCGGCACAAATGTGACACTTTGGCTTGTGGTTATGACATTAAAATAGAATTAATTATCACTTTAAAATCCACATCTGATTGGCCAATTTGAAAATGTGTCTGGAATGAAGGAGTGTTCCATGTTTCTGTGAGAAATTCAGATTAATTATTAACTCTTTTAGAGCAATTATTAAAAAAAATTAATATTCTATCAAACACGTTTACAATTGTTTTTGTACCAAAGCTGCATGATATTAGAAAAAACAAACATTGCGATACTTTGTTTATCTGTTTTACTGCAACATGTACAAAAAAAAATACTTTAATAGTACTATTTGAACAAAAAAATCACCAAACAGAATAAAATATTTTAGAATGATTAGAATAAAATATTTTAGAATGATTAGGGTGGTCTATAATGAAGTGTTTATTTCAAATATGCAAATGAAATAAACAGTGCTTTATGTTTTAGAAAAATAAATTGAATAATCATTCATTCATCTTCTATACCCGCTTATTCCTTAATTCGGGGTCACGGGGATCTGCTGGATTCTATCCCAGCCATCTCTGAAAGGGTGAAAGGCAGAAGGGGGACACCCTGGACAGGCCGCCAGTCCATCACAGGGCCACATACACACTCACTGCTATGGGCAATTTAGAATCACCAGTCAATCCAACATACATGTTCTTGGACTGTGGGAGCGAACCGAAGAACCTGGAGTAAACACACACAAGCACGGGGAGAACATGCAAACTCCACACAGAAAGACCCCCTGCCTGGGAATCAAACCCAGGACCTTCTTGCTGTAAGGTGTGCTAACCACTAAGCCACTAATCAAATTAAAATAATCAAATAAAAAAGTACAACCCAATTGGGATGTTTTTTTACATTTAAATAAATTCAAAACTAAAAGGCTCAAAACACATGAGCCAATATTTAATTCACATCAGAACATGGATAACATACGGAGAAATTTTCCACTTATTTACTATATTTACTAAATAAGCTTATTTTAAATTTGTTGGGCACAGGGACTGAAAAAGCAATAGATTTTGAAAATATATTCAGCTGGGAGAATATTTAGCAGCTAATGAAGTTAATTGACATCGGGTCTGTAAGATGATTAGCTATAAAAGGAATGTCTTGAAAAATAAAATACTTTAAAAATGTTCCTCAATGTCAAATTGCGAATCTCATAATCTACAATACATAACATTAATAAAAGATCAGAGAAACAGAAGAAATCTCTGTGTGTAAGTGACAAAGCACCTTTGTTCAGGGCCCCCAGACGACAACTTATCGGCATGAATCTGTGATTTACGTTAATAAATGATCCCAGGAACTTCCAGAAATCACTGTTGCTAAACACAATCCACAGTACTATCTGCCAACTAAAGCTCTATCATTCAAAAAGGAAGCCATATGTAAACATGGTCCAGAAGTGCCGTCAAGTCCTGTGGGCCAAAACCCAATAAAAATGGACTGATTCAAAGTGGAAAAGTGTTTTATGTTCAGACGAATCCAAATTTGACATCCTAATGTTTCCAGAATCTGGGTTGTACAATTAATATTTGTTAAAGATACAAAAATGATTGTTTCTTTTGCGCCTGAATGCATTTACCAGAATGTTTACACCTTAAAACAATGTGTAAATGAAACTTTACTCGATTATTAAACTTTGCGATTAAGCCACATCTCACATGCGTTCCAAACTCTGGTGCAGTCAAGTATATAATCCCCTCCTGACATTACACTTCCTGCAGTATGACTATTGCAGATGCACACATTGTGATGTGGATACTAGTGATATATTGTTGTGCAGCCCTAACTTGTACAAACTTGAGGCGTAAAACCCATCATGTGTGAAAAGGCAGGAAGAACCGCCATCAGCTATGAACTTACCTCACACCTCTACAGATCTCTTTGTCTGTCTGTCTCTCAGAAGAGGAGGTGTGAACTGTGTGCACATTTGTTAAGTCCAGAGCTAGGCAATGGACCATTTGGGCTTTTTTTTATATGTGATGGTGGCTGTGGTAGAGGATCAGATGGTTTAATGATAGGCGTGATGGTGAAACTGATAGTCTGTTGGTGGATGTGCGGAAGATCTGATAGTCTTAGTTGAAAAGTCTTTATATTAAAGACGTACAATATTTTATATTTGCATGCAACTGCAGCGGTTTACATAACACTATTTTAAACTGTGCATTATTATCCTGCTGCTATTCGTTGCAACAGAAACTGTGCATTAATAATATTTTTTTAAATGTGTAATATTACCCTAGTGCAATTTGTCTGACTTTGCAACTATTGTATTGTTTTTTCTTTTTCTTTTGTATTTATATACTGTACCGTCCCTACTTTTTATTTGCACTTATCTTATCTTATCTTATCTTATCTGAAAAGCAAGTCAGGTTTAAATATGTTTGATGGACAAATACATGTCTGGATTAGTTTTAGAGAGGGTTGCAAAGCATTAAATTCATTCATTCATTCAAGATTCAGATTTACGGGGACCTGCTGAAACCTATCCCAGCCATCTCTGAAAGGGTGAAAGGAAGAAGGGGTACACCAGTCCATCACAGGGCCACACACACAGGCAATTTAGAATTACCAATTAATCTAACATACATGTTTTGGGACTGTGGGAGGAAACCAAAGTACTCGGGACGTTTTTGCTGTAAGGCAACAGAGCGAACCACTAAGCCAGTGTGCTGCCAGCAGTGAAATCATTAAAAAAAAACAACCTTTAGATGTGTGGCACAATCTACTTATTACCACTGATAATTAAAAAAAAAAAACAACACAAAACAAAAAAACCCACTAGAGATCTTATATCCAGTGTGATTTAAATCCAGAAGTTTTCTATCTAAAGAGCTTAGTACACAGATCTTAAACCTCTTAATATAGATTAATAATATTATATTTAATTGAATGATTACTGCTGTATTGATTAGGGTGGAATGTTGGAGCAGCCCAAATGTGCCCCTAAAAGAGGGACAAAAGAAGATTTTTTTGTGTGGTTTTTGTAAACAGAAAATATAATCGGAGAAGCTTGGTGTAGACACAAATCGCAGTCTACCTCACTGAATGTCTGAAAAAAGATAAAACCTTCTGGTCTTAAAGGAAGTCTGTTGAAGAGGAAGTATACACACCCCTGTGTGGTCGACATGGTACCGTCCGGCCTTGTGACGCAGAAGCGTTTTGCCAAGACACCGACGATTGGCGAATCCAAAGCGGTTAGTGGGAGGGGGAGCGAATCGCTGAGCTAACCGCTGAGCTAATAAAGAAAGCCTACGGAGAGTAAGCCCAAGCTAGGGAGAGTAAGAGAGCGGAAATAGGAGGGTTTTAACAACCATTTGGGAGTCAGGATTCGGTTGGGATTTAAAACATTCGGCTGAAAACATGGCGTGCGGTGCGACGTTAAAGCGCTCTATGGAGTTTGAGGCCCTTTTGGGCCCTCAGTCACCAAAGCGCCGGAGGTGCAGCCCGCTAGCCGGAGCTGCCGCTACCCCTTCCCCGCAGAGGTGTAGCCTGAGACCGCAGACGGAAAGTCCTGCGAACCCGCCCGGTTCTCCTCAGGCTCTAAGCGGAGAACACAGGCTAACCCCAGGTGAGCTTCATGTCGATAATGAGCAGCGGGTTGGCTTTACCATAGCATTTTGTAGCTAGCTTTATCATTTAGTTTTTAACCTAAACTACCGCTTATTTTACAGCCTATTTGTTTTAAAAATCTCTTTATTACACAATTCACGGCCTTAACACAAACCATTTGGTCATAATTAGTGTTTAATATGATTCTAGTGTGACGTACAGCACCACTGTCGCGTTAGCGGCTCGCTAATCCTGCTAGCAAAAGGCAGGCTAACTGTTGTTGTTAGCTTTGTTCTTAAACTAGCAGTAGCATCAACAAAATAAACAAGAAAAAGTCCCCCCCAAAAAACCCGCTATGAACTGTCTAGTGCGCATGTTTGTCTTTTAAACTCGTTAAACACACGATAGTTTATTTTTTTATTTATTTTATTTTTTTAGTAGAGATTTGGATGCACTACGGTGAATTATGCTAACAATGCTAACAGACCGAGCCTCACGAGCTTTGATTATTACAAGATTTATTGTTAAAATATCATATCATAAAACAAACTAACCGGAAATGGGGTTAAATTCTAATATCCAGCGTTAAATTTAAGATTAATCGCTGGATAAATATAAAATAAATGTTTGTTTTTACATTTTTAAAAGTTATTATTATTGTGTATATATTGTTGCTTACGATGAAGTAGTAATAGTGTTAATAAATTCTTAACATTATTCTCAAGAATTTATCAAGGCCTGACCACCAATCAGAGAGCAGAGCTCAGTTGTGTGTGTGAGCCATTTTTGTCGGTTGCTGTATTACAGAGCAGATCTTCCAGAACATTCGGCAGGAATACACTCGTTACCAACGGCGACGGCAACTGGAGGGAGCATTTAACCAGACGGAGACAGGCACAGCTGCGGAGACCTCCAATCCCAGCTCACCGTCAGGTCGGGACACTCGCATACATTTACTTACCTAAACAGTGAAGCTGTGAGAAAACAGAACATTCATCTCAGTGCACAGTCTGATTGGCTTTACTCTTCCTGCCCCTTACAGGTGCGTCTTCATCACTAAAGAAGGACCAGCCCACGTTCACCCTGCGGCAGGTGAGCTACCTATGCGAGCGCCTCCTGAAAGACCACGAAGAGAAGATCCGTGAGGAGTACGAGCAGATTCTCAACACCAAACTGGCAGGTAAAGGAGAAAACTTCAGACTAGACGCGGTAAAATGTCCTGCTGGTTGTGTCGATGTCATCATAACCTCTAAAGTGCGTGTTTTTGTGCTGATTCTCTTTCTTACAGAACAATATGAGTCGTTTGTGAAGTTCACACAAGATCAGATCATGCGGCGGTACGGAGCTCGCCCTGCCAGCTGTATGTCCTCTCACTCCTATCTACACCCTCACCTCCTTACAGTCACACTCATTTCTTCTGCATTAAAACTGTGTGTGTGTGTGTGTTTCAGATGTATCTTGAAGTTCTTGAATGGACGACTACAGGCCAACAGCGTGGTTGCTGCAGGATCATCTCGCTCTCTCTCTTGCTCGCTCGCTCTCTCTATCTATCTCTATCTCTTTCTCTGGTTGGTTTTGAACATTTCTTGGGTGATCTGGATGTTTTATTTTCCATGTTAATGCTGCGTGTTCCCTCTCTTCCTGAAGCCCGGCTCCTGAGCAGTGTTGATTAATCACTGTTCTGATGAGCTCTCGCTCTTTTCACTCTTTTTAAACTGAAGACAGAAAAGTGAATGTTTCTAAATCTGCCGCTCCTCTAACTCTCCACTCTTCTACTTCCTGTTTCAAACCTGAGGGATGTGGATATTTTTATTTCCCTTACTCTTTTATTGGTTTTTTTTTTTTTTTTTTTTTTTTTTTTTTTTTTTTTTTTTTTAAATTTTGAAACAAATAAAGGTTCGGTGGTCTTCTCGTACCTGTGCTTGTTACTTTATTCCGCAGATGTGTTTCTAGTGCAGTCATTTTACTTTTAATCATCAATAGAATTATGCGAATGGTTTTACAACAGTGTGCAAGGGTCTGAGCAAAACAACACAGCTGTTTGTACAACAGCATCTCGCACATCAGGTGGAAAGGGAAGGATTGAACTTTCTCCATAACAACCGTTACAACTTATGTTGGAAAAAAAAATGCCATCACACCTAATGTGTGTAAGGGGGTCCCTCTAGTGGCCAGACGCTTTAAACTGCCTGTTGCTCATTTTACTGCATCTTATGCTTTCTACTTTCCAAGAGTGTATTTATATAGTTTAAGTGTAGGCATATTTTAGATTGATCACCAGACAAAATTAACCTCTAATAATGCTCTAGTGACTTGTATAAATATTGAGGCATAAGGAACATCAGGACTGTTGGTTTTTCACATGAAACTCATCTAGATATTTTCAGAAGTTTTATTATCTTAGGTTACCTGAGTAGCAAGTGTTCTAATTTAAATGCTTATAACAGTACAGGAGATACATTACACACCGAAGAAACCTGAGTAAAACAACCTCCTCATATCAAACAAGATTCTTTCATTGTCCATAAGTACAACATAATTATACTAGTCATTCCAGTGTAACAAAATACACAACTACAGTCAAGGCAATAAATGTCAGGAGAGATTTTGCCCACTTTTTTTCAGATTCTCTCCAAGTCATTAAGATTTTGAGACTGATGTTTGGTAACCAGAACCTTTAACTCTCTCCACAGATTTTCTATAGGATTATGGTTTGGAGACTGACTAAGCCTTGGTGGAGAGTCTGGAATCTGATTGCTTGTAGATCAGGAGAACGTTCTTTAAGAGACTTACATTAAGAGATTGCTCCCAATTTCAGCTCGTTACCTGTATAAAAGACAGCTGGGAGACAGAAATCTTGCTGATTGATAGGGGATCATATCTTATTTCACTCATTAAGGATCAATATATTACATTTAGATAGATGGATAGGTAGATAGGCAGGCAGATAGATTACATAGTTAGTTTTATACAATTTACTCGTTATATTATTTTTCTTTATAAAAAGACTATAAGCCACTTACACATTAATATCGTCGCATTATTTTCCACAAATATGTCTATTTTTAACTTAACCTGTCGTCTGCTTTTTGTGTTTTATATCTGTGACTAACGACCCCGACGCTTGTTTTCTATCCACGACAAACTACTAACCATTTTATCTATAAAGCTATAAAGATCAACGTGGTGTCTTTACATTGCTGCAATAGTACGTTAGTGATAGATTCCATTAGTGTTAGTTTATTTATTCATTAACTAAACCTTTTTAAACAGGACGGGACAGGATTTGTGCGTAAAGAAAACATTAACGAATAGTTGAATGTATTTTTTAAAGCATAAAATAAAATATAACCCCACAAGAAATGGGTTAAAATAACCCTAAAATACCTAGGTGCTATATCACCCCACCACTGGGTTACCTTTTGGGTCATTATTAACCACACTGTGAGAGTATTATTATTATAATTATTATTTTTATTGATTATAACCAGATTCAAGTAAAAAACTCCTAAACACACCTGTGCGCTACTTCCGTGCTACCTTGTGACGTCACTCAGGTGTGGTCCTACAGGAAATGGCGGCTAAAGTTTGTCTGTCTTTTTTTCTGTGAAAGAAGTAAAGTGCAGAAACAGAGCAGAGACGCGGTGATCGAGGGAAACTGACGCAAAAGGAAGAGCTGATTAAAGGAGAATCCAAACCGCCACTCAGACACAATCCGGTGTGTGTGCGTGTGTGTGTGCGCGTGCGCGTGCGCGCGCTCTGTACTCTCTCCGGCACGTCTGATTTACTATCTCCGGCACGTCTGATTTACTCTAGAGCGCACGGATCAGATCCACAGCACAGTGTGTGTTTTTTTCTTTCTGATAATTACACTCGGAGTCGGGAGTCGGCTGATCAAAGAGAAAAGTCGGGAAGTCGGTGAGTAAAAAGTTCTCTGAAACTCCGATTTCTGGTCGTATTTCAGCTCCGTGTTAAAGTTTAAATAGAAGTGTTTCATTATTCAGAGCTTTTATTGAACAGAAAGAGAAAAAAAGTACAAACTAAACTTTAATAATTATCTTTCTGATTATCTGATCAAATTTAAAACTGTGTGTGTGTGTGGGGTGTGTGTGGGTGTGTGTGTGTGTGTGTGTTTGTTTATGTTTCAGCTTCCTGAGCGAGGAAAACACAATCATGTGTGCAAACTTTAAATACTAAAGTATAAAATGTTTAAAACAAGTCGATGTGTTTTACATATTTGAAACACTCTGTAACATTTTATTAGGTAAAAAAAGCTGTGTGTGTGTATAAATTTAGACTTGCTTTGGTCATTTCCTGGATGGATGTTTACAGGATGTGCATTTGTGTTCAGACTCCCCAACACACACACTTGCAGGTTGGAGGTCCAGGCGTGAAATGGCAGCCGAGGACGTGGAGGCGAGTCAGGCGTTTCCTGTGGAGAGAGACGGTGTGGATGAGGAGGAAGAAGAGTCTCCACAGGTGCTGGGATGCTGTCAGAAGTTCCACATGGCCGTGTCCCGCTGGATGCTGCCAGAAGACCTGCGAGAGACGTATCTGGAGAGAGCAAACTGTTGCCCGCCGCCCATCTTCATCATCCTCGTCAGTCTTGGAGAGGTAGAACAAACCTTTTACACAGTGTAAACACAGTTTTTTCTGAGTTTCACTACAAACAGATTGACTGAGACTTTCAGAAACACCCGCTCTCTATTTCTTCATATGAAAAAGCACCTTATAGCTAATTAATGAATTAATCAATCAAAAAAGATTTAGAAATGCTTACTATTATTAATTCAGAAGATTTAAATTATTTAAAAAATAGGAAAAATGGCAAAGGCCGGAAATGTGGGTGGTGGTGGGGAAGTTGTAGCGCAGTGGTTAAGGTGTTGAACTGCTAATTGG
Source organism: Bagarius yarrelli (assembly GCA_005784505.1). Classification (NCBI taxonomy): domain Eukaryota; kingdom Metazoa; phylum Chordata; class Actinopteri; order Siluriformes; family Sisoridae; genus Bagarius; species Bagarius yarrelli. The sequence continues at coordinate 1,453,850 of VCAZ01000054.1, read as the reverse complement.
AAGATCGGGGTCGATTCCCAGCACTGCCAAGCCACCACCGTAATTGTTTGTTATTGTTGATTGTAATATATCTTGGCAAAAAATGTAAGAATAATAAGAAAAATATAAAGAAAAATAAGGAGAAAATAACAACAAAAATTATAAAAATAGGAATTAGAATACGAGAAAAATAAAATAAGAAGAACAAAATAATAGAAGATGTAGAAGACGAAAAAGGAAAATAATGACTGAAAAGGAATAAACACTGATGAGTGTGATGTGATGTTTGGTCTGGAGATTAGTCTAAAGTATAATCTGGGGTTTAGTGTGTATTAAGAGTTTATTTTCAGCTGCACTTTTGAGTTTTGGAAGCAAAAAAAGACTGAATCGGGACATTCAGAATGTCTACCCACACACACTCACAGACACACACACACACACACACGAACACAAACAGAGCAGTAAGAGCATTCACTGTGCAAAACAGGGCCGTGTTTATTTCCATTGGACTGTAGCATCGTTGTGTCTCGCCGCAGTCTCCATCCCCAAGGAAGACTTTAACACGTAACATTTCAATCTAAGGTTAAATAATTTCAATATAAAGTCAGAATCTTTTTTATAATTAAAGGCATCGCGAACAAAGGCTTCGCTCTCTCTCTAACATCAGTAAAACACCGTATGTGATTTAAAACACCCAGAAAGTGTAAAAATCAGGTGTGTGTGAATAGTAATAAACTGTAATAACTGTCCTTTGTGTTGTGTGACAGTTGGCGGTTTTTATTTATTACGCTGTGTGGAAGCCGCAGAAGCAATGGATAACTCTGGATGACGGGATCTGGAACAGTCCGTTAACGTATCGACCCGACGAGCGCGAGGAGGCATGGCGTTTTCTGTCCTACATGTTTGTACACGCCGGGTAAACATGTGACTTCCTGTCTATGAGATTATTAGCATCTGTTTTTGTTGTGTTTTTGTGATGTCATGGTTTGGCTCTTTATCTTCTTTCCAGTGTTCAGCACATCCTCGGCAACCTGATTCTCCAGCTGCTCCTTGGGATCCCATTAGAACTGGTGCATAAAGGGTTCGAGGTGGGAATGGTTTACCTTGGCGGCGTTCTCGCAGGTCAGACATGGGTTCCCCTATCACACACACACACATACACAGTAGTGTGTATTATAATCTAGGTGCTGTATATCCTATGTACACCTCTGTGTGTTTGGGTGTGATTGTGTGTGTTTTTAGGATCATTAGCGAGCTCTATCTTTGACCCCTACAGCGCCCTCGTCGGGGCTTCAGGCGGAGTTTATGCCCTGATCGGAGGTTACTTCATGAATGCTGTCGTGGTGCGCACTTTATTTCACGCCTTTTCTTCAGTTTTTGGTCCTCAAGCGCGTTAAAATATGTTAACATTTCTGTAACGTTCTGTGATGGGAGTTTTTTTTTATACACACCTCTTTGATTCGTATGACTCGTCTTACAGAGTGACTGTAATGTGATTCATTGCTAGTTGTGGATCAGTTCACTTCATTCATTTAATTCATTTAATAAGGAGTTCTGATTCGACTGTCTGCTAACAATTCTGGGGTCCTATGAAAAGATTTCTTTTACATTACTGCTAGTATGCTACTACTAATAGAACAGATCTCTGGGGGCCCCGAAGTGTATGGACCCTTATCATGTTTACCTCATCTCTTTTACCCCCCCCCAATTTTCTCTCTCTCGGCCTCTCTCTCTTTCTTCTACAGAACTTCAGAGAGATGATTCCTCTGCTTGGAATTTTCCGCATCACTGTCATCCTCCTCATTGGTTAGTTCTTGTAACTGTGTTCTATTTGCAGTAAAAGTTAACTGAAATTGTTTATTTGGGAGGAACTAAAAGTTAAACTGAATCAGCTAATCACAAATATAATCATGTGACATCGATACCATAACTGGGATTACTAATTTAGCTTTATTTAATACAATGAATTAACAAATGAACACAACAGTTTGTTAAAGTTATGTGTCCTATACGTGTGTGTGTTGTACAGTGGGTACAGACGTGGGCTTCGCTCTCTACAGACGCTTCCTTAGCGACGCTGCAGGTTTGAGGGTGAGGTGGTTTCAAATTATGCAAATAGACTTATGTAAATAACCCTGTGATGTCATCAGATGACTTTTGCACTGCAAAAAAATTGTCATTAAATATTTTCCATTCCAGCATTAATATTTAAAAAAAATTCTTTTATTATAATAATTTGTTATTATTATTGATAGTCTGAGGTCAATCAGACTTAAGGCTGTGTAGCTGTTAGCAGTGTGTACTGTGTGTGTTGGTGTCAGTAATGTCACACTGAAATCAGAACAGTGTAAACTCCCTGTGTGTGTGTGTGTGTGTCTGTTCAGGTGTCATTTGTGGCTCATATCGGTGGAGGAATCGCAGGAATGACTATTGGCTATGTTTTCTTCAGTAGCTACAACCAAAAGCTCCTGCGAGATCCTCGTTTCTGGCTCTGCATCGTGGGTTACATCACCTTTCTGCTCTTCGCTGTCTTCTTCAACCTCTTCCTGTCTCCGGCTCCTCGCTGAGATGCAGGAACGCCACAGTGTCTGAATCCCCGTCACTTCTGCTTTCCACACGTGCTCAGGTTTCCATCTGAGGATTCAGACATGTACGCGGTCTCTCAGAGACATTTCCTTTAAAAGTACACCGAGGTGATTGAGTGTTAGATGTTAGTTTTAGTGTCTTTTTAAATCTTTGATGAATGCGGTGGCGACGCCGTGAACCTACACTAAAGATTTCATTTTACTAAAAAAAAAAAAAGGATTTTTAATGGTGCTTTTAGGTCTTATCAGGGATTGTGTTACTTTTGTTACAGGTTTTGTTTCCGTTTTTACAAAATTTTTTACAGGATTGTCGTTTTTACATGCTATTTAATCCGTTCATGTGGAGTGTGTTTGGACTTGTCTCTGTGAACAAGCTGTTGCTATGGAAACGATAGCGTAGCAGAGTAAGTGCTTAAAGCTGCTGTTCTAGAAAATTCATCAACACTGACCACCAATCAGGGATCCAGATTCAGCAATGTGTGTAGTGTTTGGGTGTACTTTTATATTTAAACACTGTTTGTGCACACACATGCGCGTGTGTGTGTTTAAACCAACAATTTAGAAATTTACTTTGTAGACCATCAATTGAGACGTTTGTGTGTTTATTTAGCTCACAGATAATTGAAGCAGTGTGTGTGTATATACATGTACAGTGAGGGGAAAATTTTGAGTTTGTATGTTTGCCAACTGAAAAATAAATCAGTCTATTATTTTATTGGTGTGTTTATTTTAAAAGTAAGAGACAGAATAATAACAGAAAACATCCAGAAAAACACATTTCACATAAAGTTATGAATCCATTTGAATTTTAATGAGTGAAGTAAGGATTTGATCTCCTTTCAATCAGCAACATTTCTGGCTCCCAGATGGCTTATACAGATAATGAACTGAGATCTGGCGCACTCCCTTTAAGGAACTGTCTCAAAGGTCTGGGGCTTCATGCAAGATCTCACAGTAAAGTTTCAATGATCATGAGAAGAGTGAGGAATCAGCCCAGAACTACACAATAATCCTAAAGCAGCTGGGACTATAGTCACCAAGAAAACAATTTGTAACACACTACGGCGTAAAAATTGTGCCTGGATTAAGGACATGTACAGGTCCATCTAAAGTTTACCATTGAACATCTAAATGATTCAGAGAAGAACTGGGTAAAAGTGTTGTGGTCAGATAAGACCAAAATCAAGCTCTTTATTATCAACTCGACTCCTGTGTTTGGAGAAGGAAGAAAGGCTGCCTTTGACCCCATGAACACCATTACCACCTTCAAATATGGAGGTGGAAACATTAATATTTGGGGGTTTTGCTGCTAAGGGGACAGGATAACAATGTAGTTTACCACATCTAAGGAATGATGAACAGGGCCATGTACTATCCTTTCCTCAGCTAGGGCATTAAAAATGGGTCATTCCAGCATAATAATGACCCAAAACACCTGGCCAAGGCAACAAAGGAGTGGCCCAAGAAGAAGCACATTAAGATCCTGGAGTCAGTCTCCAGACCATAATCCAATAGAAAATCTGTGAAGGGAGCTAAAGATTCAAGTTGCCGAACATCAGCCTCAAAACCTTAATTAGGAGTGGGACCAAATCCCTCCTGAGATGTGTACAATCCTGGTGGCCAACTACAAGAACTTGTCTTACCTCTGTGATTGGAAACAAGGTTTTCGCCACCAAGTACCAAGTCTTGTTTTGCGAAGATTTTTCTTTTTAGATTTTTCTGGATGTTTTTGTTATTTTGTCTTTCACTGCCATCATCACAAGATCAGAGAATTTTTTCCCCTCACTGTATGTGTTGACACTCGATTGGATTTTCACTGAACTCTCAGCTGTGTTTGTTGAAATGTACTGATTTGTAATCTGATTTGAAACTATGTTTTGTGTTTCGTAATGTAGGTTCCCCCCCCCCCATTTTTTAACATTAACTTCTTGTTTTCTTTGTTTTCACTTTCTCTTACTGCTGAAAGGGTTGAGATGTTATTCCAGGCAATGCGCTATTCAGCTGGTTTAGTGATCAGGTGCGGTGAGGGCCGAGCTGAACACACGAAGAACAAGGGAAGTGAGGGGTCAGAGAAACCTGACCATCACCTCCATAAATCTCAAAAAGTCAATACTTTACAAAAGGCTGCTTTCGTTTCACACAAATGATGACCAGCAGAGGGCAGCGTCCACTTGCCAACGGGATTTTAACCCTTTTCCATAAGTCTCTCCTTTGCGTCAAGTTGTGTCAGTCTGTTTCTTTTAAATAAACATTACTGTTTCTTTGTGTAACTATGCTACGTTTATCCCTCGGAACACCTGAACAGTCCACAGTTCTGTTCTAGTGAATTGATATTCATATTTTAATAAAAATATCCTCATGTACACGTTATCAACAAAACACAAGACAATTCATCCATCCATCCATTTTCCATACCCGCTTATTCTCTAAATCGGGGTCACAGGGATCTGCTGGAGTTTATCCCAGCCGTCTCTGAAAGGGTGAAAGGCAGGACAGGTCGCCAGTCCATCACAGAGCCACACACACGCACACTCACACTTACTCCTATGGGCAATTTCGAATCACCAATCAATTTAACATACATGTTTTTGGGCTGTGGGAGGAAACCGGAGAACCCGGAGTAAAACGACACAAGCACGGGGAGAACATGTAAACTCCACACAGAAACTCCCCTGCCTGGGAATCAAAACCGTTTGCCAAAGCCTGTTTGCTGTGAGGCAACCGTGCTAACCACTAAGTCACCGCGCTGCCCGCACAGTACAATTGAGTGAGATATTTTAAATAAATGGGTGAGAAAGTCAAAGTTGTGTTGATATATTCAATGCTTTGTTTAAAAAAAATGTATTAAATATGAAAAGTGTCATTTTTCCCACTTGAGCCCCTGCCTCTTAAAATGTTTGTGCACATCGCTGCTGTAGCTTATCTGTAACTGTAGCTGGTATGAGCATGGATTTAACTTTTGATCTTAAAAGTTGAGCTTTAGTTTCACACAGCTCTGTCACATGATGGATTTTTAATCAGTGTGATTTCATCTACACATTTGGTGCAGATGCAGAGAGGAAGCCGCTAGCAATTTTGGGCCCTTTGAAAGAATACGAGGTTGGACCCCCTTCCAAACCCATTCCACACGGTTACTGCTAATAAAATAGATATTTGGGGGCCCCTAAAGTGCGTAGGGCCTTACAATCATTTTAACAAACCCAGCGTCCTCCACCCCCACCCCCTCAGAGGCGCCCCTGGCTGCAGAAGCGGTCAGATGACATCCTAACCATCCTGTCCGATTCTCACTTCGGTCTAAACAGTGTAAAGTGAAAAAAAGGGAAAGTTTAATACTGAACGCAGAAGAAAGGTGTGTGTGTGTATCACTGTGTTTATTTTATCTTAGCAGTTCAGCATTTAAAATATAATTCAAAAGAGCAGCTCAGAGTTATTCCATTTTTTTGGAGTGAATAAAGTTACTAGCTCTGTCCGAAACTACATAGTACTTAAGTATGTACTAGATTTCTGTAAGAATGTACTTCCTGACCGTTAATTAAGGGTTTACCGCAGGATTGTCGAGTGCTAACGTTACAGCTAGCAGCACATTTTCCATACTTATTTTTGTATTTTCTGAGTGCCCTCATCCCATCAAACTATTCCAAGTGTTAGCTTTATAAGCTAACCGATGTAGCATAATTTTGTGAAGTATTTCCAGCCCGCCTGCATGATGAATTCGACTTCGACTACGTCTTTTGGTTTTGCGTTTTAGCTTCGTTTGAAAACGTTATATGCAGGGAAAACTCGGTTTATGATCCTGCTTTAGTATTTGGATGATCTGTTATATAAAAAACAACCTGTTCTGCAACACAGATCATTTGCTTGATGGTACTGAGGGTGTGTCACACTTGGGTTTTTTCATTCATTTTAAAATATTTCCACACCGCTACCATTCTTTCGCTGCTATCGGAAAGTTGACATCAGTGACATCACACGAGGCATCAGAAATGAAATCCGAATGTTCTACATCCGCCATGTTGATATTGACATGTGACATATGATGTCACAGGAGCGCAAATTTAAGTTTGGATAATACAAAACATTTTTTAAGCACTTAGAGATACTGAAAGCACTTGAAAAGCGGCATATGATGGGCCGTCTCTTGTAGCCTTATGGGATATTTAAGGTGTAGTAGGACATCCAGGAACTTTTCGCCTACTGTAATTCACATACTAAGGATTTAGACATACTACTGCCTCGCATACTCAGTTTCACTCAGTGGACGAAGCCACAGCATAAAAAAAGTTTTATTATAATTAAATTAATCAAGTTGATTTCAATGATTTGCTTCTGAACATTTTCCCAGAATGTCTGTATGTAAAGCTACAACTTTATGTTGTTCATTAATTTGAGGTTATAATCATCTGTGGTTTGTCCTCCAACTGCTTCCTGTGTGGTGTGTTTTTGTCTGCGCCCTGAGAGTGTTTGTGTAAAGGATTCAAACGTTTTGGTTAATGAGTTATGTGGCAGCAGTGTGAGGCCGCGGGTTTGGAGTTGAGCTGAGGTGTGAACATGGCGACTCACGCGTTACTGCAGATTAAATCCTCTGATCTGGCCACAGGCCACTGAGTCAGCTGGAACAGGGTCAAAGTCAATGCCACTTTTTCCACCGACACACTTATTGCTGAGTGGAAACATGATCACACACACACACACACACACCCACAGATGCAGACACACAGGTTTAGTCTGGTTAATTAGTTGTAAATCTGAATTTACTTTACAAACACAACTCAAACAGGGAATTAGCAATAATCATGTTTCAAATGTATAATTACAAACACAGCAAACACACACACACACACACACACACACACACACACACACACACACACACACACACACACACACACACACACACCAGTCCAAAGGTCACACACTGATAAAGGCTGTAAGACAAAGTTCTCTGAGGTTGCGGTTGAATCATGTGAGATTTAAAGCGCTTTCTTGGATGCTTACTAAAAAATAGCAGGAAGTTTCTCACAGACCAACCTGTCATTTTATCTAAATGAAGGATGAGTAACTCTAATTACAGCTTTTACTTTCAAGCAGGTTTTCCATGTGACGGTCGAGCTGTTGCCCTGATGAGTGCTGTTCTGCTCTGGCTTTGAACTCGCATGTTGTTTCGGGGGAACGGAGCGAACTGTGCTCCGAATGACAGGAAGCAAAACCACAAATGTGCAGTGTGGGATACTGATCTACCCTGAAATAAAACCAGGAGCAGCAGTGTGTAGTCAGGTTGAGGTTCCTCATTAGGCTGTTCGGACTTTGTGTAAAGTTTATCAAACGATTGAATATAAAGAGTTTTAATCTTGTCAGGGAAATGTGGAACGTTACCTCGCCAGGCCACTAGAGGGCAACACTGAAAGTGTCTTCTTCCTTTGTTCTTTGTTACATGTATTTCACCCCTTTTATATAATTCCTTTATTGTGTTCAGGTGTTCAATGTTTCCCTGTCCAGTTGTGTATATAAACGCTAGTGTTTCAGTCTGTTCTGGTCTGTTTTGCAGTTGCAGAAGTTGAGATGTTTAAAATAACGAATACAAAAACAAAGAAAGATCTAAAGGAACTAACGGTGGCTATGCACAAACACATAGCATGGCAGCGTAGCAACAGAAACAACACAGAAACAAAGCAACAAAACAATGGAGAACGACAAAATCTAGAGCAAGAAAGACTGAAACACTGGTCTTCACTACATCTTCATAACATCCACAACAAATTTACACCACATCTTCATCACATCCACAACAAATTCACACCACATCTTCATCACACCCACCACATATTAAACCACATCACCACACATTACCTCTACATCCACCTCACATCACTACCACATCACTACCACGTCCACCACACATCACCTCTACATCTACCACACATCACTACCACGTTTATCACACATCACCACCACATCGTCACCACACATCACCACCACATCCGGCACACATCAGCGCCATATCACCACACATCGTCACCACACATCACCACCACATCACCACACATCACCACACATCGCCACCACATCCAGCACACATCAGCACCACATCAGCACACATCACTACCACATTCATCACACATTACCACCACATCCACCAAACTTCACCATCACATCTGTCAAGACAGCAGCACCACATTCACAACACAGCACCACTACATCCACTAACACAGCACCACAACTTCATCACATACAACAAATACACACCCCATCCATTGACTCATCCAGTTTGCCATCTCAGTCCAGCAACAGAGACAGGCGGGTTTTCCTGGTGCTCTCCATGTATTAGAAGAGTTTGGCATCTGACTCTGTGAGAATTTCAGCCCCTGCGATCAAAGGTCAACAGTTTTAGAAACTCTTGTGCAATGTGTTGGCCATGTCTCAGTGTCTGACAGAAAGGTCGCTGCACTTGAGGGATTAGGAAAAAATGCTGTAGGCTTTGTGACATGTGATATTGAACAACAGGCCCTGCGTAATTTACGGTCAAAGGTCATTGCTATGCTACAGATACAAAGAGTAATGTCTATTTTAGGGAAGTGAAACTCCACTTACTAACCTTTGAATGATCCAAAGAGCGAGACTACACCAGCCATGAAAATCTGTACATACACCCCGCCTTTTTACTCTACCAACAATAAACAGCACCGGAGAGACCAAGTCCTCCCTACCTCCAGTCCAATACAACCCCCTCCCCTCCCACCAGCAATGCAGGAAATGGTTTGTTCCAGTCATTAGTGTGGTTGTGTTTTTGATTCAGCTCATTAAGGAGGATGTCATGGCTTCTGCTGTGGCTGCTATTGTTGGTCGTGCTGAAGGACTTTATCATCATCATCATCATCATCATCAGAATTACATTAAAGACCAGCACAAACACAACAATTCTCACGATTCAAAGTAGAAACAGTTTACAAATTTATTTAGCCTCGAAACTGTCTTGTTACATTGTTTTTAGCTAATTCAGGTTAATGGAAAAATAAAATCTGAGATCTGAAATCTAAAAAAAGCGACTTTGCTGACATCGTGATGACATCATCTGCGGTTAGTTTAATGCAGTAAGGAAATGCTTAAATGGATATAAAATTTAAACCACCTGTATCTATGATCTCTCTCTCTCTCTCTCTCTCTCTCTCTCTCTCTCTCTCTCTCTCTCTCTCTCTCTCTCTCTCTCTCTCTGTGACAAACACTGAACTTCACTTCCTTATCATTATCTTTCTCTTTGTATTGGCAGAAAGAATCCTTATCCCTATAATTAATCTTGCTTCTTTTCCAGTAACATCGCAACCTCTTCATCCGCTTGCACTAGCTAACCACTTTCTGATGTTGCGTGTAATGTTTCACATCCACCAAATCATCAGCTGTGTCATAACTCCCTGCCAACACACACACACACACATTGTTCTATGGAGGAATGGTACACTATGATTGCAGGACCTTGACCGATTTTTGTGAAATGTTGCAGATGATTAGTCCTCACTTTAAAACACAAAAATGGATGTGTGTGTGTGTGTGTTTGTTTTAAAGCTTTATGTGCGTAAACACTCCTATAGAAAAGTGGCCACTAAAATGTGTGTGTGTGTATCTCTGCACACAGTACAGTATCAGATTCAGGTAGGGAGCATAGACATTAGAAATGATTAAAAACGTACATTTACATTTGCTGCAGTATGTTCATACACGCAGCAACTAATTATATTAATTCCTTAATTATTTCTAAAAAAACTCTTGAGAAAATTCCAGACTTTATGATGTAATAAACACTTGCTGAGCAGAATCAGGTTTAAAACCGGCAACACCACTTAACTGGGTGTTGCTGGGTGATGTGAGTTACATCTGAGCACTGACACACACACAGAGTTAGGGTGAGCAAATGTTTCACCATGTGTGTGTGTGTGTGTGTGTGTGTGAGGTCTTCTGACATAGTGTGAGGTCTCTGCCAGCTGAATGCTGATGGATTCTATGTGTGTGTGCATGTATGTGTGTGTGTGTGTGTGTGTGTGTGTGGGTTCAGGTCATGAGACTCAGCTGCAGGTCACAGGGTTAAATGAGGACACAACTGCGTTTAAGGTCGTGTCGGCATGTCAGCGCTGTAGGTGACGCCCCACTGTGTGTGTAATAAATAGAAGTGTGTGCGGTTAGTGTGTTTAATGGTTATTAACGTTATTAAGTTGCGTAGTGTAATAAGTGATGTCTAAAGGAACGTAGGGAAAAGCGTCGTAGAGGTGTAACGAAGCTGAGTGAAAATTGATTCATTTTCTTTAACAGCACAGCCCCTGTGTTTTACTCTGGTCACATCACAGCAGTGTAACACCTGCTGCAGTAAATGTATATTTATATACATATTAAAAAATTTTAGGGGCATTTTTGCCTTCATTTTGTGGACCGGATAGTAATTAAAGTTAAAGAAAAAAAAGATGAATGGGATCATGATGGAATCCTACCTGCTAAGATACCCCACAGAGATCTTGACTTTTATTTTTCCTTTTGTTTAAGCATCACATTTATTTTTAATAACATTTGAGTTTTTGTTACCATTTTGATAAATCATTTTCTGTTCTTTCCGTTCCCTTTGCTCTAATCCCTCTCCAACCCCAGTTCATCAGAGACAAATCTCAGCTTATGTTCCTGAGAAACTACAGAGTATTAGAAATTCCTCTCTCCGGAAGATGTGGGGAACTTTAATTTTCTGTTTTACCCCTGAAGACCCACATATAGATGTCATCTGACATTAAAACGGCTTCACGCTTTTAGTACTGAAGAACCGAATATCAGACAGAGAGTCAGAAAATGCATCTTATTTTGCTGTTTTAAAATAAAAGCGTGTGAATTTTGATTTATTCTACAGCTTCAAAACATGATCAACATCAGGAGTCACCACACTGTTTTCAGTGAAGGCCACATAATTGATCCCTGCTGTAATGAGGTGGGCGGGTCGTTCTGTAACAGAAAATGTCCTGGGCCGTACTGACTGACAGCATTATTGATTTTAAAAAAAAATTTAAGATATATAACGTTTATTAAAAGAAAAAAAGACAGATGAGAAAACAGCCATTTCTTTGCATTGAACAGAAAATAATCAGTTTTGTGCATTCAGAATCAGATTGATGGTTAGTAAGTTATTATGGCAGCCTAAGTGTAGCCTAGTTGTTAGATTCATCTACCTTCAAAGCTAAGTGGGTTTTAGATGGAAAATACAATTAGATTTAAATCCCACCTTTCCCAAATTTCCTTTTAGAAATTTTCCCAATGTAGGGCGAAAATAGTTATATCTTATCTTAAATATAGATATGATATGAGTAAAACATAGATTTAAAATGACATGTCTCATCAGCAAAAATGACGAGCTAGCATCAACAAAACTAAGGAGATAGTTGTTGACTTCAGAGGAGCACAGGCGGCCATTCTCCGCTGAACATCGACGGATCCTCTGTAGAGCTCGTCAACAGCACCAAATTCCTTTGTGTTTATCTGGTGGAGAACCTCACCTGATCATTCAACGTCAGCTCCATCAGCAAAAAAGCACAACAGAGTCTCTACTTCCTTCAAAGACTGAGGAAAGTCCATTATCCTGATCATGTTCTACAGAGGGACTATCAAGAGCATCCTGAGCAGCTGCATCACTGCTTGGTTTCCGATCGAAACTTTTCAGATCGCAAGACCTTGCAGCAGATAGTGAGGACAGCTGGAAAAAATCTTCAGAGTCTCTCTTCACTCTATAACGGACATTTACACCACTCGCTGCATCAGCAAAGCCAATAGCATAGTGGACAACCCTATACACCCCTCATATTCTCTTTTCACCTTTCTGCCATCTGGAAAAAGGTACCTTAGCATTCGGACCCTTACAACCCCAATGAGTAACAGATTCTTCCCTCAAGCCATCAGTCATGTCGTAGATTGGGGAACCCTAATGTACATGAATGTTGTGATAGACTGTGATAGAATACTGGGCGTTAGTGAAACTCAGAGCGTTAATCACAGCACTGCATGTTGTCCTGTGAGGGTCATAAGCTCAGACACTATGGATGGATAATTTAGAAAAGCATTGACTCTTTTCCAGCTCTATTGTCTCTTCAATTACAGTCATGAACATTCACCACAACGACCTCGATTTCGATTCTCCTCAGACTGAAGGACGAGCTCTGCTATTCTCTAATTGGTGATCTGAGCGAAGAAGAAAGCTAACGGAGGTGGTGACGTCGGGCATGCTGAGCTCAGCCTGTCATTAACGTCGCTCCGCTTCTCTCTCGTCCCACGCCTTTGTTGCTCTTTTGCAGAAAGGCCCACGCAAACACGCCGCGCTCTTTTACACATAACTACATGTTAGCATATTTAGCTGTCCTTTTTTTAGCTTGCGACATGGAGACTGACACGTTAGAGAGAACATGGCGAAACGCATTCCTCACCTCTAACACGAGGAAAGAAAAATCTGTTCACAGCATCACTCGGTTTCTCACGGTATTTTAATGAGTTTCTTTTAATTTAACTCAATAAAAAAAAATAATTCTGCTCAAAAGTTTTGGTTTCATTTATTTGATCATATTAAAAAAAATTTTTTTTAACATAAATACACACTTTTTCATCATTCCGACCAAAAGCGTTCTGAATAAAAGATCCTGCTTGACTGTTTACATGAGAGTTTATATCTATTCCCAACTTCTGTTTGTTAATGTCTTTATTTTGTCAGATATACTTTACAGCACAGTAAAATTTGTTTTCTTTACATATCCCATTTTAGAAAGTTGGGGTCAGAGCACAGAATCAGCTATCATACAGCGCCCCTGGAGCAGAAATGGGTTAAGGGTCTTGCTAATCGACCCAACAGTGGCTGGCTGGTGGCGGTGGGGCTTAAACCCAGTTCCTTCTGGTCTTCCAATCAACAACTCAGCGCCTTAACCATTTGAGCGGTGCTTTGCTATGAGCCATCGATTTCCTGACCCTCCCCCATCCAAAGAGAAGAAGCCTGTGATGGAAAGTCTGGAATAAGGATTGGTTAGAGTTGTGCTACGGTAATGCAACAATCTGGAATGGAAACCATGTAACAAGCAAATCATTTCCGGAAAAAATTGCGTTATGTCTTAAGAAATTACATCACGACTAATCGTGTGTAAGGTAGTGCAATCAAAGTAACCGGAATAAGTCGTTAACATAGAGGAATTTTCAGTTTAATTAGATTGTAGAAAAGGTTTTTCTCACCTCTAAGTCAGGCTGGGCAATTTCTTTCTGACTGAGGTGTTTACATGAAGCATTTTTATTCTGATTACACTTTTAAACTAATTGTAATCACAATACAATGCCCCATGTAAACAGGGTTAGTGATATCATTTCCTGCACTCAGAAACATTGGTTTATGTCTGTGTTTAAACCAATCTGACTTTATAAGTAGCTCCGCCCACAAAAAGATGTTCTCATCTAAATAGACTTGAGAGGAATCTGCAGCCTTTTATGCAGCGTTTAACAGAAATAAAATCCGTTCCGAGCTTTTACAGATAGCGATCGTTCTTTTTCTCGGAGTGTTGTGAGTAAACGCCGCTATGCTTCATTGATTGTGAACGCAATGTTCCGTTTTTTTATCGAACCTTTTGTTTTTACTGACACCGAACCACCCTGGCTCATAACCCCAGATGGCAATGTGTACAAACGGATGTGTGACACTGACGTGTGTTTGTGTGCAGTGTTTAGAGTTAGCATTAGCATGCAGCGCTCAGTGTAAACACTGCTCCTCTCTAATGGAGGTCATTTGTCATCGTGAGTCAACAGAAGCATCGATTGCTTCTCTAAGTGGTTTAATTCTCACACGCAGTATCGGGTTACAGATTACCCACAATGCAACCGGGCCAGGTATTCCATTTTAAAAGATTTAAGAGTTTCTGCTGTTTAAATATCATGATAAAAGTACGGCGAAAAACATGACCGCAGGCAAAATCCCACACAGTCGCGAATCTGAAACCGAGCGAATTGTTTCACCAACATCAGCAGCTCACAGGGTGAGTCAGGACATCTGATTCTGCTCACGCGTTCAGGTGAACCAAACGGGTCAGAGATGTGGGCAGAAATAAGTTTGTGTGGATTGTATAAATTGCTGCCTGAAACATGGCCGTGTTATAAATCAGAAGGTCAGTGAGCAGGACGCAGTGTACAGGGAGAATGGAGTTCACACTGAGGTTTCCTCATGCTGTCTTTGATTAATGCCGACTCTGATGTCAGCATGTGTGTGTGTGTGTGTGTGTGTGTGTGTGATTCCCACAGGTATCTGTTTTAATGGGGGAAGTATTAGAAAAGCTCCAAGAGCAGCAGTAGCTGCTTGCTAAATTGTACTGCAGTTACAGTAAAATAGATCAGTTCTTAACATGTTATTATTGCATCATTACAATAAAAAAGAAAACAAAGAAGTAAAATGAATCATTTCCATGCTAATTAAATCAATAGTTCAGTCAGAGTTTAGTACTGAGTCCTGAGGGGCAGCGCATATAAGTGATAGAAGGCCAGATGAAAGGGAGACGGGCAGATGCATGGGGCATAGCAGAACTGAAACTCAACTGGGGTGCTGATTGAACGCTCAGTCACGAGGCCATACTCCGATTTCTCTAAATATGGAAACACCTGGAGGAAACCTAACTGCTAAAAGACATGTGACATGCAGAACGTCCTCCACAGACACCGAGGACACAAAACAAATGACAGAATTCAACCTGTGACACACACACTAATAACCATGGGCAAGTGTTTGGCACATGGACATGGAAAAAAGTGTGCAGGTTGGAGGGTGGAAAAGTAAAGGAACAGGTTGGAGCTGATGAGGTAAAGCAGAAGCTGATTTATGAGTCCAAAACAGCTGACAAGGCCGGCGCCGTGGTGTAGTGGGTTAAGGAGCTGGTAACCACACATGCAAGTTGTTGAGCTTCAGCAGCCTGGGTTTGATTCCTGGCTTTGGTCCTTTCTGGTCACACCTTTCTCTCGATCTCCCCTATTTTATCCCTCTGTCCTATCAATCAAGGCAAAAAATGCCTGAAGAAAACAGCTCAAAAAATCCAACGATAATGAGAGGCTGAAGGTTAGACAGATATTTAAGTAAAATGTGAGGCAGACTGTGTGTGTGTGTGTGTGTGTGTGTGTGTGTGAAGAAGTGTATGGGCCTGGGTGGGGACATAAAGGCTAAAAAAGTGAAGTAGGTGGAATAATAAGGAATAACAGAGAATAGACGAGAAGTAAAACTTTAAGCACTTGAGAACCAATGACTGCCCATGGACTACCTCCTAAAATCATACCACCCTTACTGCTCCACCCCTTTCCCCCCCACTCCACCCTAACACCCCTAACTCCACCCCCTGTTAAAGATCAGCACCATAATAAGACTACTTATTGGTTTACTCTTACTGCTAAGCTTCAAACACAACGACCATGTTAGGAACCTATTTCATATTGTCACATACGGTCTTACTCTCACCACCTGTCTCACTCTCACATACTGTCTTACTGTCACCATCCGTCTCACTCTCACATACTGTCTTACTGTTACCACCCATCTCACTCACACACACATACTGTCTCACCCTCACCACCCGTCTCGCTCTCAAATACTATCTTAAAATCACCACCCATCTCACTCTTACATACTCTAAGTCTGTCTTACTGTCACAAATTGTCTTACTCTCATCATCTGTCTTACTCTCACACACTGTCTTACTTTTCAACACATATTGTGTTGTCTCACAATCTGCCATGCTCTCACATACTGTTTTAGTTTCACCACTTGTCTGTCTCTCACACACCGTCTCATTCTCACATATTGTCTTAGTCTCACTATGTCTCCCTTTCACATACTGTCTTACCCTTACACACTCTCACTCTTACTTACTATCTCCATCTTATCACCTGTATCTTAAATACTGTCTCACTCTCACCACTGGACTTACTCTTATACACTATCTCATACTCACTAACTGTTTCACTTTTATGTAATGTCTTACTTTCACTATCCTTTTCACTCTTACACATGGTCTCACTCTCACATAGTGTCTTACTCCTACACACTGTCTCACTTTCACATCCTGTCTCATTGTCTTCACCTGCCTGTCTTAAATATTGTCTTTCTTTTACCATACATCTAACTCTCATACTATCTCCCCTTTACATACTGTCTTACTGTCACCACCTGTCTAATTCTCATACTCTCACACACTGTCTCATTCTCATCACCTGTCTCACTCTAACCTGTATGTTAACCTTATTTACCAGAAGGACAGAACTTTAAATGTTTATTACAGAATGAACTTACCCATGACTTACCCCTGTCCGAATATAATTACAGCCTGGGAAAGGTTTCAGGGTGGTGGTGTTGGAAGGGGGTCCCTGTCTCACTCTCACGGTCTTGTTCTCACACTGTTGGATTTTCATTAGAAGGTCATCTGGAGGTCAGACTGCCCTGGGCAGAGTGGAGATTTCTTAGTGTAATATTACACTAACAGAGACTGTGTTTAATGCAGGTGAAACACACACACACACACACAGAGTTGCTGAGGTTATAAAAAAGAACTTTATAATAAATCTACAGCACATTTCCCACGCAGTGAGTTTGTGTGTTTGTGGTTGATGACCTCATTGATCAAGTGATCTGCCGAGACTCTAAATCTCACCTAAATGTGCGTCAGTGCGTTTATTTACGGAGAGATTTAAAATGATGATGTCTTCTGTGTAGTTCTATTTAAAGCGGTTGTGTGTGTATGTGTGTGTAAGAATAGTGTGTGTGTGAAAAGGCCAGTGATGGCTCAAATAGTTAAGGCGATGATCTGAAAACCAGGAAAATCTGGGGTTGGGCGCCACCACCGCCAGCCAGCCACTGTTGGGTCCTTGAGCAAGACCCTTAACCCTTCCTGCTCCAGGGGCGCTGTATCATAATCAACCCTGAGCTCTGACCCCCAACTTACTAAGATAGAATATGTGAAGAAACAGAAACAGATTTCACTGTGCAGTAAAAAGTATATGTGTCAAAATAAAGGCATTTACATACATAAACGCAATATTGATAGAAATATTAAATTATTAATAAAGAAACTTTAACTCTTGAAACTCTTGATCATGTGACTGATTAGAGTCAGTCGGTGTGTCTTGTTCCTCACCACGTGTCTCTCTTGTCGCATTGGCGGTGTGACATTACGGTGTGGATGATCAGGTTTATTTATATCTCAGAGTTACATGAGGTCTAAACTCAACTTCTGCTTTAGGCAGCAGAAAAACATTATTTTATATTATACATATTAGGTTTGCATTGAGCAGATAATTTTGGAATATTAAATTTAACCGTCAGAGAGAGAGAGAGAGAGAGAGAGAGAGAGAGAGAGAGAGAGAGAGAGAGAGAGAGAGAGAGAGAGAGAGAGAGAGAGAGAGAGAGAGAGAGAGAGAGAGAGAGAGAGAGAGAGAGAGAGAGAGAGAGAGCAGGTACACTGCCTGTAGACAAATCAACTGATGTGTTGCTTAACAGTAAGTGTTATTAAACTCAGCAAGACCAGGAGGAAATGAGAAAACCCAACGGCCATTTTGTAACGGTTGAGTCCATCATCCGAGCTAGGACCCTAAAAAAGGCATCCAACTGGGATTTCTGTGTGTGGATTCGGCATTTGCATTTTTCAGACTTCATTCATTGTGTGTGTGTTTTTTGTTGCTTAAAACTTTATCTTACGTTCTGCAAACATTGGTTAAACTGCATCCTAATCATTAACCTCAGCACTATGCTGAGATACAGAGCGGGGGTGGCACATGGTTCCTTAAACCACTTGAACACAAATGTAAACTCACTCATGATTTACAAAAGAAAATTTTTTTTTGCACTTGGGATGAGAAGCAAAAAGCTAAAAACGGTAAATTAGGTAAATTAGCTGTTATGTGAGAGCAGGTAAAATCGAAAATCATTTTAAAAAAAGTTATTTTTAATCTAGGGTCATGCAAAGATACAGTGTCATGGAACAGGTGTTAAAAGCTTAATCATTTTAATGTGTTTCTTATTATTTTATTGTTGAGGGTTTAAAGTTAAATTAGAGGAAGAGACGACAACCTGACAGAACATCGGCAGGGAAGAAATTCTATGTCTGACGATGTCTTTAAACTCCACACACTGAACGCTACTGGGTTGCCAGATTGGGTAAGATTTTGAAAGCTGTAAATGCTACAGGGAGAGTGGGTATAAAGTAAAGAAACATTCCTACAAAGGGATAAAACAGGAAGTCCGTCTGTATTTCAGACAGACGTGTAAAAACAGCATGAGAGAGATACAGTGTAAGAGAGACAGTGTAAAAGAGACATTGTAAAAGAGACAGCGTGAGAAATACAGTGTGAGACGACAGCATGAGAGACATAGTGAGAGAGACAGTGTGAGAGAGACAGCATGAGAGACAGTGTGAGAGAGACAGCATGAGAGAGACAATGTGAGAGAGACAGCATGAGAGAGACAATGTGAGAGAGACAGCATGAGAGAGACAATGTAAGAGAGACAGTGTGAGAGAGACAGCATGAGAGAGACAATGTGAGAGAGACAGTGTGAAAGCGACGGTGAGAGACAATGTGAGAGAGACAGCTTGAGAGAGACTGTGAGAGAGACAGCTTGAGAGAGACTGTGAGAGAGACAGTAAAAGAAAGACAGTGAGAGAAAGACAGTGAGAGAGACAGATGTTTCTGGTACTCAGAGTACAGATGTAGGTAATTTACAGATTAATATCCAGGGATTAATGTTCTCTAATGTTCTGAGTGGATATAGATTGAGGGCCTTGCTCAGGGGCCCAGAATTGTTAGCTAAGATTTTAAACAGTAGTTAAGGTTCCCCCCACCACACACACACACACACACACATTAGAGAGTGAAGTGGAGATGAGAGAAACTGCGGCACTTCACACAGGCCACAACATAAACACAGGATAATAACGATGATGAACACAGAGACTGGAATGTCAACAAGCCACAGGTGGGAACTAACCACCAATGGGGGGCGGGGCCACAGACAGAGCAAACCAATCAGGAGCCTTGAAACATTCCGTGACAGTAACCTAATTATACCTTTTACTGTAGCAACTGCTCAGTGCCTTAAATCCATATGTAACACAGACACACACACACACACTCTCTCTCTCTCTCTCTCTCTCTCTTTCTCTTTCACAGTCAGATAGAACTATGAAGTTAAAATAGAATAATTATGAACTCAATTGTATTTTTTGTGATAAAGTTGATTTTTCTGTAATGTGTGTGTGTGTGTGTGTGTGTGTAAGCATAAGAGAGCAGTAGAGGTGTGTACAGACATGTTGAGCCAGGTTTCATGCTTGGACCGGTTTCCCAAAACAATCAGAGGCTCAGGAATCTGATGAGGAGTAAAGAGAATGATTTGAACAGCGTCAAGTTAATCAGACGGGGTTAGTCTAACGCTGCTGTCATTCACACTTCCTGTAAACATGTGGCCGAGTGTGTTAGCATTTTTTCTTTTACCTGTGCTAAGCTAACGGTTCTATTGCAGAGGTCAGTTCATTAGTCTAAGGTTCGTGAATTCTGCGGAATTAAAGCTTAAATGTCTGGAATAAAATGTGGAGTGTGTAAATTTTAATCTCTTCATTCCACAGAGAGAGTGTGTGTCGAAAGCCGCGCTACATTTACAAAGCTTCTCTTCTTCTCTGTGTGGAAAAACCCTATAAACCTGGCAGGCGGAAACTCGCCCCAAACACACACACACACACACACACACACACACAATCACATACTTACATACATACATACCTCATACACATCTTCATACACACACAGGAAGTTATTTATTTTATTTGTGTGTGTGTGTGTGTGTGTATATGTGTGTGTGTATGTGTGTGTATTACAGTATTTCAGTGGAAAGTGTGTGATTAATTGGTATATGTGGCTAAACTACTGACTTAAACTTGTTTAGCACTAGCTCGCCTGTTCTCATGCACGCACACACACACACACATACACACACACATGGTGTGGTGTGTTAGAGGTCAGAGGGTTGACTCTTAATCTGTAGGAGGTCTTTGTTTTCATCTCTTTTGCCTCCGTCTGTCTGTGTCTGCGAGTGAATTTGAAACGCAGCCCCTTGCTGATTCCAGATGAATTATAAAGCCTTGGGCATCTTCATATTTTTCCCAGCATGCATTGGGAGAGCAGGAGGCCAAAAAACAGAGACTTTAATGATTTTCAGCTTTCCCTATCCATCTCTCCTTACTTTACTCAATTCCTATGAAACCTGGGGCTGTACAACACACTCCAACCATCTCAGCTACCTCTACTATATTACACACACACACACACACACACACACACACACACACGGATTACAGTATCCACCGTGTCCACTGCAATGTGAGTGCAGATGCTTCACAAATTTTATCTTTAAAACACTCTTCAGTTTCTCTAAAATTTACTGGAAAGTTTTATGAAATAACTATCAATAATGTAAGTGTGTGTGCGTGTGTGTTTGTTTGAGGGTGTTGTGTAAGTGTGTGTGTGTGTGTGTTTACGGGTGTTGTGTAAGTATGGGTGTGTGAGTGCGTTTGTGTAAGTGTATGAATGTGCGTGTAGGTGTATTTGTGTGTGTGTATCTGTGTGTAAGTGTATGTGTTTGTGTGCGTGTATGTTTGTAAGCATATGTGTAAGTGTATGTGTTTGTGTGTAAGTGTATGTGTGTGTGTGTGTGTGTGTAAGCGTATGTGTGTGTGTAAATATATGTGCGTGTATGTGTGTCTAAGCGCATATTTGTAAGTGTATGTGTAAGAGTATGTGTGTGTGTGTGTGTGCGTGTGTGTGTTTAAGGGTGCTGTGTGATGGAGTATTACTCAGCAGCTTGTTAAACAGGATCAGTCTTTAAAGACCTCACACACTGTTATGGTTTAAAGACTGCCGGGTGTGTAAAGTTATGAATGGTTTAAATGAAAATGATGGATGTGGTTACAGGAAGGGGCGGGGTCAAGGGTTATAGCTTTAATCCACTGTTCCAATGTTATTCCAGCATTTATAGTCATTACATTATTAATCTTACACACATGTGATATATAACATTTAAATAACATTTAAATAACCGACAAAATATGGACAAAATTCATGAAAATACAAATCTAATGGAGATCTTTGATAGTTAACACACCCAAATATTCTTGTTACATCACAAAAAGAAAGAGAGAGAGAGAGAGCAAAAGAGAAAGCGAGAGAGCAAGAAAGAGAGAAAGACAGAGAGGCAGACAGAAAGAAAGAAAGAGGGGGCAGACAGAGTGACAGATGAAAAGATAGATAGACAGACAGACAAATAGGCAGGCAGACAGACAGAGAGAGACAGATAGAAAGCTAGATAAATTGACAGACAGACAAATAGGCAGACTAATAAATACACACACAGACAGTCAAATATGCAGGCTGATTATATGCAGAAAGACAGACAGATAGAAAGCTAGACAGATAGACCAACAGGCAGACTGATAGATAACCAGACAAATCCATTATCTGTCTTAAGCTAGATTCGACATTAAGTGAGCAGCCGGATAGATAAGCAGACAGACAGAAAGACAGTGTTTTGGGGACCTGAATAGAATTTGTGTCTGCTTTAACCTTCCATTTTGGTTGTATTTATACACTGCTTTCTATAGTCTTATTGTCAACACAAACTCGTTACACAACAATGACAGGAGGCTTTCCAGTTTTCAAACAATACGTCTGAATATACAGACCATAAACTAGGGCCTAAAACACAACCATGTGGTTCACCATGTTGTAAAATTTTCAGTTGGCTGACTTAGGGTTCAACTCTATGAGACATTCTTTACATTTAAGTGCCGGAGCAGGATAAAGTCTGTATTTATTCTGTAATATTCATCAATCACCTTTTACACACAGCACGAGAGGGAGAGAGGGAGAGGGAGTGATAGAGTGTGAAAGAGAGAGATTATTAAGAGGGATGAAGTGTGTAAAAGAGTGAGGAGAGAGAGAGAGAGAGAGGGTTTTTGAGAGAGAGAGAGAGAGAGAGAGAGAGAGAGAGAGAGACAGAGAGTGTGTGTGAGAGAGAGGAAGCGTAAGAGAGAGAAAGAGCTCAGTGCTAAGGGAGGAGGAAGTGCAGACAGAGCAATAAAATGATGTAGGATGTGGTTCAGTTGCACTCTGTTCACCCAGAGGAGCAGCAACCAGAATCATCTGGTTCATTCCACCCTGTAACCAAAACACACACACACACACACACACACACACACACACACACACCTGTGCTGTACCTGGTTATAGACGAGGCAGATGGAAATCATAAACCTCTGACTGAATTCTTGTGCTTGAGATTGAAGCTGCATGTTCAATTCCATTAAGTGTGTGTGTTCATCTATCTATCTATCTATCTATCTATCTATCTATCTATCTATCTATCTATCTATCTATCTATCTATCTATCTATCTATCTATCTGTCTGTCTATCTATCTATCTATCTATCTATCTATCTATCTATCTATCTATCTATCTACCCGTCTGTCTGTCTCTGTTTGACTTTTGTAATCTTTCTGTAAGTGTGTTAAATGTTGTCGTGGTTACGAGGTGTGTTTTAAGTGTGTGATTTGGCTCAGCTTCACTGTGCTTACAGGTTACAACACAATGGGGTCACATAAGGAGAGTTGGTCAGAGGCGAAAACGTTTCCACATCAACGCGCTGAATGTCTGTTCAGCATTGAGGAACTGTGCTTAGGTTTCTCAGACAGGGGATCAGCTGGAGGATCACACCTCAGAGTGGAGATGATGGTGGTCACGATTGCATTTACACACACAATCACGGTGAAGATACTTGGCTTGATCTCAACACACAGATGACTCAAATTCCATTCCAGCAGCAGAGCAGAGGTTTACTGTTTGATCACTGATATAAATAATGACATTTAATAACCAGCACACAGCCATTGTTTTGGGGTTTATTAAAAAACAATAACATTTTAAAAATAAATACATATTTAACGTTAAGCTAAAACAAAAGTGGTGTTACTATTTCAATCTTGAACACGCAAATAAATATATTACGAAAACAGAATGGACATGAAAACAATCTGTTTTAACAAAAGTAGAAGAATGGTGGGTGGTTTTTATCGGGAAAATCGTCTCGCATTATCAGAGACGGACGGAAACCGGCTCACGTTCATGTTCCTCACCATTCGTCAGCGTCTCACTGAGAAATGCCGCTCGTCCTCTCCGTCAGAGAGCCGTTTTTTAGGAATGTTGGAGAAGCCTGCCTGTCTGTCTTTCTGTCTGTTTTTTTTTTTTTATTCTTATAGAAATATAAATCGAAGTCTGGCAGATTTAAGTGGTGACGTTGACAGAAATAAAACCACAAGGCAAAAAACAAAACAGCAACGCAAAGTAACACTGAATATAAATAAATCAGTTTAAATAGACAGAATACTGGAGCTAGCTTTATAAATTAGACACATAGTGAACTAAACAAAAACAAAAACAGAGAAACGAGTGTTACACACGGTTGACGTGCTTCCTAACAGCGTTCGCTTTTCTCTTGGGAAAATAAACACATTATAACAGTCAATCATTATTATTATTATTATTATTATTATTATTAGTTATAAATGGATGATTTCTGATTAAGCGTCCTCGGTGAAAACTGGAAGAACTTCCCTACGCTGCATATCCTTGGATTATTTACATAAGAACGGTGGCGTATCCTCAAAGATTCCCTGTTGTCCAATCAGAGAGTGGCTCAGTCCGGTGTCCCGCCCAATCTGACTATTTAATTTAAATAAAAATGGGTGACACAGCAGCTGCCTGTCTGTCCGTCTATATCGTAGGGCGTCCGCTTGTCTCCATAGCAGCTTTACACATTGTCTTCCTCCCGGCTGTCCTCTGTCTCTCCTTACATCACACAAAACCAAACAGCCGCTGGGTCTCAATTGTCTCTTCAAAAGTGTGTGTGTGTGTGAGTGTGTGTATGTGGTCCACAGGTTACTGAAAAGTGCTCAGATTATTCCTTCATTCAGTGCGTGTCTCAGACCAGCGTCATCGTCATCTCCTTGGTTTATCACATCTGTGAAGAGAGAGAGAGAGAGACAGAAAATAGTGTGTAAATTAGCATTATGGCATTAATGAGCCAAGTACCACACAAGTTCAGTAGTGCACTACACAGGATGTAGGTGCATTTATTTAGGTTCTGTCAGGATTAGTGAGCTAAGTGTTCTAAACAGACACTTAACAAAATAAAGGTTTTGGGGGTTTAATTTATGATGTAATCAGGCAGATGGTGAGTTGCGTAACTGATTAATAAATAAAGACACTAATATTTGGTAAAAAGCAAGCAGCGTGGACGTGTTTCTATTAAAATCCAAGTTCAGAGGTGAAATCACAGATCCACCATCCAGAATTTATTTAACTGTGTTCTTCTTATCTTCTTATGGTTTGGACCTACATGACTCAAGCTACTTCAGTGGCAGAGAAGTGCAAAATAAAAAAATAAAATAAATGATTCATTCATTTTCTATACCTGCTTATTCCCTAATTCAGGGCCACCTCTGCAAGGGCAGGAGGGGGACACCCTGGACAGGTTGCCAGTCCATCACAGGGCCACACATACTCACTCCTATGGGCAATTTAGAATCACCAATCAACATAACATACATGTTTTTGGACTGTGGAAACCAGAGAAAACCCACGGAGAACATGCAAACTCTACACAGAAAGACCCCCTGGCTGGGAATCAAACCCGGGCCTCCTTGCTGTTAGGCAACAGTGCTAACCGCTAACCACTAAGCCACCGTGCTGCCCAATAACAAATTAAAAAAACAAAATAACAAATATAAAAAATAATAATTTCGGAAACAAAATAAATCTGAAACAAAATAAATCCGAAAACGAGATAAAAATCAGGGAAACAAATAACAAATCAGATAAAATAAATACAAATTGCAATTGGAAAAATGATTTGTGAACATTACACAAATCCATTCGCAATCCACTCCTACCTTTCCTGTTATTTACTGTTTTTTGGATGTGTAATTTTGCTTACAGGTGTTATTTTGTTTTCAGATTTTTTTTAATGTAGTTGTTGGTTTTGTAATTTTGTTTCCAGATTTGTTATGTAGTTTTGCACTTCTTGTCCACCGTATGCTGCGAATGTTTTTTATTATTCAGCTGTTATTTAACAATAATGACAGTGAGAGTGTTACAGCGAATCATTGCAAACATGTACAGGCGTAGTAAAGTGTATTAGAGAAGATAATATGACACTGAGGCTTGTGATATCATGGTGGAATATCAGTGTCCTTTAACGCGGTCGCCGTCAATCAGCTAATGAGTGTGAGACCGGACAAGTGTGTGACATCTTTTTGTTTAAAAAGGACAAATGGAATATAATGTGGACATTTTATTTTATCTCTTAATATTTATAACACTCTCTATCTCACACACACTCACACACACACACCTCTCTGTTTTTTTGTCTCTGCCACACTCACACCACACGTGTGTTCATTTCAGTGATGTGCTTTCGAGGTCTTTCGCATGCAGCTGTGTTCAGTGGAGAGTAATAGGGCGCGAGCAGGTGACAGAGTCATGCAGAAAAATCCAAGAACCGCACAATAATGCATCACACACACACACACACGCAGGACGAATTGTTGAACAAACCTGCAAACTCTCTGGTTTAATTCAAGCTTTCTGGAGCTGCACTGTAAGTGAGTCAGTGTGCAGGAACACCTGCAGGTGAGAGGATCCTGCACAAACCAGTGCTTCTTCCTCTCCGAGCAGGGCTCACAGTGGCTGCAAGACAAGCAGAGAGACAGACAGGGCAGAGGGAGAGAGAGATAGAGAGATGGGGTGGGAGGGGGACAGAGAGACAAAGAGATGTCTAAGCCAAAGATCTGAGACAGGCACAGTCAATATCATGAAGCAGAGAAAAGAGGCCCTATCCCAAATGCCAAGCTCACCCTACTCACTATTCCCAAAATATCCCAGAGTGCACGGAACCAGGATAAGAAGATAATGAACTGTGCTGTGTGTAGGGACTAGGGATTAGTGAGCAGGATTAGGAAGAAGTAGAAATTACGGTAGGATTAGGGGGTTAGAAATTAGGATGTGGGAAGTAGGGTTTAGGGATCATGGGTGATGATGTAGAGAGTAGGGATTAGGGAGTACAGAATAAAGATTAGGGTGTAGGAATTATAGACTAGGAACTAGGGAGAAAGGATTAGGGAGTAGGTAAATGAAAGTATAGAGTAGGGGTAGAAAAAATAAGGATTATGGATTATGGTTTATAAAATAGAAATAATGAAGTAGGGATTAGAAAGTAAGGATAAGGTAGTAGAACATAGGGGGTAAAGATTAGAAAATATGAAGTAGGGATTAGGAAGTATGGATAACAGTGTAAAAATTAAAGACACAGGAATAGGGATTAAGAGATAGGGAGTAACAATTAGGATGTATGGATTAGATTGTAGGATTTAAGGATTAGGAAGTATGTATTAGGAGGTAGGAAGTGGGGATAGGGAAGTAGGGAATTTGAATAAGGAAGTAGGGATTAGATTGTAGGAGTTATGTATTAGAGAGTAGGAATTGGGAAATAGGGAGTAGGAATTAGAGCTCCATTATTGATACAGACCCAAAGTTTAGTTAGAGTTCCACTGGAACACACACAACTCACACATACACACCTACACACACACACACACACACACACACACACACAACTTTCTTTCTTTACTCTTCTCTTTGTGACATTTGACCATATCAGGATGTTGAGCAGAAACATATTCATTAAAGCGCAAACACACAGAGAGCAAAGGCGATATAACAGCACACAGCCGTGCTCAGAATAAGCAGAAGGGGAGATCAGTGTGTGTGTGTGTGTGTGTGTGTGTACGTGCTCGTGAACAGGAGCAGGTCTGCCCTAAATCCATAAGCAGTGGATTTGATTTAGCCTTCTCAGATAACCTGATCTTTACACACACACACACACACACACACACACACACACACACACACACACACACACACACAGACAACTCTTATCCAATTAAAGCAGGTGCATTTGAATGTGTGTGTGTGTGTGTTAAGACTCCGCCTTAGTTTCCAGAACTAAAAATAAATGGAGGTTGGCAATTGATGGTGTGACACCTGTGGCTATGATTAGAACTTGGAAGTGTCAGACAGCTGCAGAGAGAGTGTGTGTGTGTCCGTGTGTGTGTGTGTGTGTGTTTGACTGTGGTCCGAGTGTCTTTTACACACATGCACATAAAAATGTCTGTGTTATGACCATCATTATCCTTTATCACCTCAGCTGTCTGTGCAACACAGGCACTGTATGTATGTGTGTGTGTATAAGTGTGTGTGTCTGTGTGTGTCCCTGTCTGTGTCTGTCAGTGTGTGTGTGTGTATGCATGTGTCCGTCTGTGTGTGTGTGCAGGCCAGAAGAGTTGACCATATAGTGTACTATACAGTGCCGACGTATTAGCATAAGCATCAGTGCTAGCATTAACATTATCATCCCGCTGACTGTTTCTCATTTCTTTACCCAACGAACAAGATTAAATAAACAGACACACACACACACACACACACACACACACACACATACTTACTATTCTTTTTTTGTTTTCACTTCTGGTTTTATTCTGAAAAGGAAAAAAACATTACAGTAAGTAAAATCACTAAATATTTGTGTGTGTGTATTTGTGTGTGCGTGTATTTGTGTGTGTAAATGAACTTACCTGCAGATACATTGTGTGTGTTCTGTGAAGCTCAGCTGAGTTTTGTGTTCTCCTACACCAGGTTTAACCCTTAACAACTACACACACAAACAATATTAGTGGTTGGGGTCCACACACAAGTAGTCTCAGCTTACCTAACTGCAAAAAGCCATGTGTGTGTGTGTGCGCGAGTGTGTGTGTGTGTATTTGTTTGTTTGTGTGAGTAGGTGAGTGAGTGAGTGAGTGAGGAAGGGAGGAAGTGAATGAGTGTGTGTAAGAGAGTGGATGAGTGACTGAAAAAAAAAAAGAGTAACTGAGAGTAAGTGAGTGAGTGAGTGAGTAAGTAAGTGAGCGAGTGTATGTGAGCGAGTGTGTGTGTAAATTAGAGTGTGTGGGAGTGGGGTGAGTGTGTGAATGAGTATTGTGTGTAAGTGTATCTCACCTCCAGTGTGATGTTATGTGTGTGTGTAGGAACACACTCCATTGCTTCATCATTACAGCAGCCCCCACAGCGCTGCAGCACCACACAGGGGGGCAGGTAGGTGATGTGTGTGTCGTGTGAATATTCCTGCTGTACGTCCACCAGCGTCTCTCTTGGATTGCACCTGCTCTTACTGTACACCTCCATAAATGCCACCACTGCACACACAGACAGACACACAGTTAGTATGTTAACACACTGTACTGTTCAGTGTTAATCTTTGCCAAAAGTGTTCTAACACCATTAAACTAATCGATAACACACTTAACACTAACACACCTCTACACTCAATACTCATCGACAAGGTGAAATTGTTAAAACTGCCACATAAACTGAACTGAACAGAAGTGCTGGCATAATGTAGTGATGGAGTGATGGTGATGGAGTGGTAGTGATGGAGTAGTGGAGTGGCAGTGATGGAGTAATGTATTGTCGGAGTGGCAGTATGTTGACAGAGTGGAGGTGTTACAATATGACGAGGTGATGAAATAATGGTGTGAGGAAGAGATGAAATGACAGCGTAACAGAATAAAAGAGTGTTTGAGTGACGGATTGGTGGAGTGAGGTAGAGATGGAGTGGCAGAATGGCAGGGTATTGGAGGAAAAGAGTTACAAAATGATAGATTGATGAAATAAAGCGACAGAGTGATAGAATGATAAAGTAAGGGGTGAAAGTGTGGCAGTAATAGAACGGTGGAATAATTAAGCGATTAAATGATGGAGTGATGTAGTTTGCGGAATAACCATAAAAAAATATGCCCTTGCTCCTACACTGACCCCAAACAAACACACACACACACACACACACACACAGATTGTAGTGACCTTCGGGATTAGTTGACGGAAGACTCTGTGACCAGACGAGGTCAGAGATGTTAAATTTAAACACAGCTTCCACTGTTAAAGATTAGCTAATGTTCAACCAGTGCTGTCCTCAAAACACCACACACACACACTACCACACTGCAACGCACACTGTACACTGATTACCACACTGTAACACTACGTTACACTATACACTGCACACACTGTACACTGATTACCACACTGCAACACACACTGTCAACACACACACACTGATTACCACACTGCCAAAACACACTGTACACTGTACCACACTGCAACGCACACTGTACAACTGTAACACACACTGTACACTGATTACCACACTGTAACACACACTGTACACTGATTACCACACTGCAACACACACTGTACACTGATTACCACACTGCAACACACACTGTACACTGATCACCACACACACATGCAACCACACTGCAACACACACTGTACACTAATCACCACACTGCAACACACACTGTACACTGATCACCACACTGCAACACACACTGTACACTGATCACCACACACACATACACCACACTGCAACAACACCACACACACACTGCAACACACACTGTAACTGATCACCACACTGCAACACACACTGTAACACTGAATCACCACATGACCACACACATGATCCACCACAAAACACACACTGTAACACAACTGCAACACACATAACACACACTGTCACACACACATCACCCACACTCTAACACACACTGTAAAACTGATCACCACACACACACAACCACTGCAACACACACTGTAAACTGATCACCACACACACACACCCAACCACACTGCAACACACACTGTACACTGATCACCACACACACACACTGCAACACACGGTACACTGATCACCACAATACTACACCGCAAACCACTATACACGTCACCCAATTATACCACACTGCAACAACACTGTACACTGATCACCACCCATATACACACTGCAACACACTACTGACATGACCCACACACCACATACAACCACACTGCACCACCAACACTGCACTGATCACTCCCACACTGTACACCACCTGGTACACTGATCACCACACTGCAACACATGTACACTGATCACACAAACACACACAACAACATACTGCAAAACACACTGTACACTGATC
Organism: Bagarius yarrelli; assembly: GCA_005784505.1. Taxonomy (NCBI): domain Eukaryota; kingdom Metazoa; phylum Chordata; class Actinopteri; order Siluriformes; family Sisoridae; genus Bagarius; species Bagarius yarrelli. The sequence goes on along the minus strand of VCAZ01000054.1, from coordinate 1,423,092 downwards.
ACCCCACTGCACCACACAACTTACAATCACCACACTATCTGTGCAACACAAAATACACTGATCACACACTGCAAAACCAACAACTTTAAACTGATCCCACAACACACACTGTACACTGATCACCACACTGCAACACACACTGTACACTGATCACCACACTGCAACACACACTGTAAACTGATCACCACACACACACAAACACACTGCAACACACACACTGTAAACTAATCACCACACTGTAACACACTGTAACACTGATACCACTGATCACACACTGTAAACGGATCACACACACCACACCTACCACACTGCAACACACACTGTACACTGATCACAAACTTTACACAATACACTGTCACACACTGCACACACTGTACACTGATCACCACACATACTACCACACTGCAACACACACTGTACACTGATCACCACACATACTACCACACTGCAACACACACTGTACACTGATCACCACACATACTACCAACACACACTGTCACTGCAACACACAACTCACTGTACACTGACACTGCACACCCAAGCACAAGGCACTGCAACACACACTGTACACTGATCACCACACACACACACAACTGCACTGCAACACACATTGCACACTGATCACCACAAATACTAACACAAACACATTATTCCCCCTTCCCCAATCTTACATTAATAACACACTCACCTTCATTCTTGCTTTTCCCCTCCTTGGGTATGTAAGCCGACTGTCGAGAAGAAAAAACAAACACGATTACTCTGTGTGTGTGTGTGTGTAGGTGAATGCTTTTGTGTGTGCATTCACCAAATCTGTTACTTACTGGTTAGACACATACCATTTTTGTAAAAAACCATAATACACTACGTTACACACACTAACACTATGTTACATACATTAACACAGTTACACACACTAACACTACATTACACACGCTACAACACAGTGTAACAGAATTATATTGTTACAGACACTAACAGTGTAACACAGTAACGCTGTTACACACACTAACACACTGTAACACACTAACAATATGTTAGACAAACTTACACACTGTAAAACATGTTAACGCGGTGGGAACACCCCATACACTATCATGGTGTATTACACACATTACACAAACAATACACAGTCCCTCTGATAATGCGAGCTCTAAGATAAACTTATTGTGTGATCATTATCAGTAAACTGCGAGCTGACAGTGTTTCAAAGATCTGTGAAGGACTGAACAAGTTTAACTTTGGACACACCCGTGCTGATTTAGAACGACACCTGTAACACACACACACACACTACTACGGTGCTTTGTGGATTGGGAAACGGCCCAGCCACGGAACCGATTTCACGCGCATCCAGTCACGCGTAAACCCGCGCTATTGTGATTCGTTAATGTAGCGAACAGACGGGGTTTAGGGTTTGCTGTGCGGTTTGAGACGCAGCCCGCATGTAAATCCGGATGTATAGAGCCGAGAGGTGCGGACTCATGCGCGAGCTCTTGTCTACAGTGTGCTGTGAAATCATCCTCTCTCTCTCTCTCTCTCTCTCTCTCTCTCTCTCTCTCTCTCTCTCTCTCTCTCTCTCACAGACATTGGTTCTCGCGCATTTTCTTTTCATTTTTAAAGGCAGTATGATGTAATCTGAGATTGAAGTTGCGAACTATATCGCGGTGCGTTCGGAGCGGTTTGCACAGGGGAAAATTAGTTTAATAAACGACACTATACAACATTAAACCATACATCGTTACACTACACTGTACATTAATACACTACACATTAAAACACTACACCATTCATTATTACAGTACACTATGCATTAATACACTAAACTACACATTACAGCAGACATTGATACACTACACTATACATTAATATACTACACCGTACATTATTACACTAGACTATAAATTAATGCACTAGACTATACATTATTACACTACACCATGCTTTATTACACTACACTATACAATAATACACTACACTAGACATTAATACACTACACCAGACATTATTTCACTACACCATACACTAATACATTACACTATACATTAGCGCACTAAACGATACATTAACATATTACAATAAACATTAATACACTACACTATACACTAATAAACTACATTACACATTAATACATGACATCGTACAATAAAACAGTACACTAACCATACTATACACTAATACACTACAATATGCATTAATACACTACACCATACACTACTCTACACATACAATACACTACGCTATACATTATTCCAGTACACTATACAATAAAACACTGCACCATACAGTAATACACCAAACCATGCATTATTTTACTACACTATACACTAATACACCATACTATACCATAACACACTACACCATACACTATACTATATATTATTCTACTACACTATACAATAATACACTAGCTCATACACTAATACACTACACTAATACACTATATTATACAGTAACACACTACACCACACACTATACTATATATTATTCTACATTATATGTTAATACACTAGCTCATACACTTATACGCTACACTATACACTAATACACTATATTATACAGTAACACACTACACCATACACTAATACACTATACTATACATTATTTCACTACACTATACGTTAATACACTAGCCTACACACTAACACACTACACTATATTTTATTCCACTACACTATACACTGCACTATACACTAATACCCTACACTATACAATAAAATACTTCACCATTCACTAAAACACTACACTGTACAGTACTACACTGCACTATACATTAATACACTACACATTAATGTACTACACTATATGTTAATACACTAAACTGTACACTAATACACTATATTATACACACTACTACTATGTATAGTACATACTATACATTATTACAATAACCTATAAACTAATAAACTACACTATAAACACTAGACTATACACTAATACAGTAGCCTATACACTGATACACTACACTATACATTAAAACACTTCACCATACACTAAAACACTACACTATACATTATTCCACTACACTATACATTAATACTCTACACCATACACTTATACACTACACTATACGTTAATACACCACACAATACACTACTACACTGCACTATACATTAACACACTACACTATATGTTAATACACTAGACTGTACACTAATACACTATATTATACACACTACTACTATGTATAGTACATATTATACATTATTACAATACACTATAAACTAATACACTACACTATAAACACTAGACTATACACTAATACACTAGACTGTACACTAATACACCATATTATACACACTACTACTATGTATAGTACATATTATACATTATTACAATACACTATAAACTAATACACTAACTATAAACACTAGACTATACACTAATACACTAGACTGTACACTAATACACCATATTATACACACTACTACTATGTATAGTACATATTATACATTATTACAGTACACTAATACACTACACTATAAACACTAGACTGTACACTAATACACTATATTATACACACTACTACTATGTATAGTACATATTATACATTATTACAGTACACTAATACACTACACTATAAACACTAGACTGTACACTAATACACCATATTATACACACTACTACTATGTATAGTACATATTATACATTATTACAGTACACTAATACACTACACTATAAACACTAGACTGTACACTAATACACTATATTATACACACTACTACTATGTATAGTACATATTATACATTATTACAATACACTAATACACTACACTATACACTAATACAGTACACTATACATTAATACACTACACTATATATTCATATACTAGACTATACACTAATACACTATAAAATATACACCTCACTATACACTAATACTCAACATTCTACCACACTACGTTATGCTCTATTACCACACACACACACACAACACACACACACACTCTCTCTGCTATGTTTATGTGATAATAAGCCTAGTTGTGTGCCTACTGATCTGTGTGTGTGTGTGTGTGTTTAAACTACTAATAAAATAAACTAATATTCGGTGTATTACACTCACCTTCCCAGCCGAGGCGTTCAGCATCGCTACCAGAAATAACTGAACCCAATAAACCACAAAGTTCATGGCTGAATTTCCTAACGAAAGGCTCTGGGTTCAGTGGCTCTCGAACAGAAACCCCCCCCCAAAAAAAAAAACCAAACAGGTGAATAAATAAGTTAAAGTGTGTGACCTGCGGCGGTAGTGACAGTGCTGAAGTCCGGGGTCATAGTAACACCTCCATATTCCCACACATACACCTGAGACCCAGTCCCTCTGTGCGCAAATTTAAAAAAGATTTTTTTATTTTATAAATCCACGGTGAAAATATCCGGGTTCGGATTTATACAGTCCACGCCGGTTCCAAGCAGAAAATTAACAAACAAAAAATTCTTAGAAGATTTATTTAAAAAGTCTGGAGGAAAAGTTTCCTCGAGCTCCAGGTACAATTTCCGCTCTGGTTCTACTACACACGAATTAGAGCCGATCACAACGACAGCTTCTCCATCCAGTAAAAGCCGCACCTCAGAGCTGCTTCCGTTTTTCTCTCTCGTCTCCGCGCGCGTGTGTGTGTGTGTGAGAGAGAGAGATTGATTCTACCCGTGCAGTGTGTGTGTGTGCACGCGCAATGTCTATGAATGAGTACGTGCGGACTCCGTTGTTCCTCTCGCGCTCCGCTGGCGGTGTACCGACGACGCTGGCTCTTGAGAGAATCGCGCCGCGATCTCATTGGTCGTAAAATCTTGCGTGCTGACGTCATGTCGTACGGACTGAATCAACCTCATTTGAACAGCCTACCAGATTGAACAAAGGCGTCCCAAACCGCGGAATCCTGAAAGTCTGTGACGTGTTCGGGACATTAACAAGGAATCGACAGAAACCAGAAGGAGAAGCGACTGATGACATGAACATTCATTAATCCCTTATAGCGGCGTCTATAACGAACATTCATTAATTCTCTATAGTGGCATCTATGACGAACATTAATTAATCCTCTCTAGCGTACATTCATTGATCCCCTATAACAAACATTAATTGATCCTCTATAGCGGCGTCTATAACGAACATTCATTGATCCTCTATAGCGGCGTCTATAACGAACATTTATTGATCCTCCATAGCGGCGTCTATAACGAACATTCATTGATCCTCTATAGCGGCGTCTATAACGAACATTAATTGATCCTCTATAGTGGCATCTATAACGAACATTCATTAATTCTCTATAGTGGCATCTATAACGAACATTCATTAATTCTCTATAGTGGCATCTATGACGAACATTAATTAATCCTCTCTAGCGAACATTAATCCTCTATAGCTAAGATTCATTAATCCTCTATAACGAACATTCATTGATCCTCCATAGCGGCGTCTATAACGAACATTAATTGATCCCCTATAGTGGCGTCTATAACGAACATTTATGAATCCTCTATAACGAACATTCATGAATCCTCTATAACAAACGGTTATTAATCCTCTATAACGAACATTCATTGATCCTCTATAGTGGCGTCTATAACGAACATTCATTAATCCTCTATAACGAACATTTATCAATAAATTATTGATATAATAATCAACTAAAAACTTTATTATTCCTAATTGTATTCCACATTCCGTCTAAAATAATTTAGTACATTCACCAAAACATAATATAATAATAATAATAATAATACTTTGCATGTATAGTCATTATCTGTGTAGAAATCAACATCCGAGGACTAGTAAAGGGTATTTACTCATTAACATTAACACTTATTAACATGCACACACACACACACACACCGCTCCTGCTCAGTGTTTAATGTTCTTGTTTATTACGTTTGTGATTGTAAAGTTTAAAACAGTCTTAATGGCTTTATGTTAAAATAGATTTAACAGAAGATGAGTCGCTGATTCAGGATGAAATGATTCAGCATTAAATGATTCAGGATAATATGATTCTCTGGAAAATGTCACTACCTCCATTTAAAGTCTAGACAACCCGTCATTATACACACGTAAATCTCCCAGAAACCACATGACCTCGCTAGTACACACCACACACACACTTTCCCTTCAGCAGGCATGTAACATGTGCTGCTGTGAAACATGCCTAAGTGTGCAGTAAAACCTGCATTAGCATCAATTACACCCAGAATTACAAAGCTGCAGACCTCGAGACAGTCGATAAGACAATCACCCCCTCCACCAGCCTCTATCATTCACCTTGGCTTTGGTGTATGTGTGTGTGTTTTGTCTTAGTGTTTCCATGAGACAAGGATAATTCCCTTTAAGAGCTGTATTCTAAACATGACCTCAGAAAGAACTGTGTAGGGAAGAAACAGCACAGTGTGTGTGTCTTTGTGTGTGTGTGTGTGTCTGTGTGTGTGTTAGTCAGGACAGAAAGCGATTAAAAATGATTCGTGTAAAGTGTTTTTATTAGACAGATTCGCTGCAGACTATTTAGGCTGGTTGCATGTTTGGTGATTGTGGATTTTGAACACACACACACAGAATAATGAGACGAGGTGTGTGTGTCGGGAAACAGGAGGATGAGTTCAATATCACACTCAGCACTTCGACTCCTAACACATTCATTAGTTGTAATTAAAGAGAAACATTAATGTGCTGCATAAGACACCCCCAACACCTTTCTCTCCCCACAAACATGCATACACACACACACAACATCAAAACATCTAACGCACATACAAGCCCATTCCCTCTGCTTGGATGCCACACACATTTGTGTATTATAGTCACAGTTTCTTTTCTCAGTATAATGTCACAAAAATTCCCTCTGCTACTTTAAAGCAGTTTTGGAATAAGTGATGATGACTGCCAGTGGAAACACACTCTGTCCTGCAAAACCTCCAAATCAGCAGCACTGAGCTCTTATATAACACCAGTTTGATAAATAATCCCAGCGATGAGTCAGGAGTACTGACTCAATGATTCACTGACTCACTCATAAACCGATTCACTAATTTATTGATAAGAAGATTAATTGATTTACTGATAAACTGATTTACTTCATGTCCAGTGCAGGGGTCACACCACACAGACACACAAACACACACACACACACCTTTAACAAGGCCATCAGAGGCAGATTAGTATTTTACTATGGTTCAAAGTCTTAAAAGTGTTTACTTTGCCTGGAGCCATACGGCTAATGTAAAGATTAAGCAAGTGTTTGTGTATTTGTTATGTTTTGGTGTGTGTGTGTGTGTGGGGCATATTTTCTAACCCTGACTTTGAGGGGTTTTGCTTATCACTCACGAAAGTGAGTGAGGGGCAATGTGGGGCTGGGCTGCAGTGATAATTTAAATAGTTAAGGCCAAGCCACCCTGGTTGGGCCCCTGAGAAAGGCTCTCAATCTTTCTGTTGTTTTTAGATTTATAACGAACTTTCACCAAAAACACACACTAACTTTTTCACAACTTAAACCCATACCACACTACACAATCTGCTGCTCACACTCTGTTGCAGGGTTTACAGATATTAATTCTTGTTTAGTCTTGTTGTTGATAGTGTGTGTGTTTGTGCGTGTGTTGATGGGTTTTCTGAATCTGGATGACACACCGTTATCTATAAATGGATAAGGGACGTCAGAAGCAATCAGACTCAGACAGGGGCATGGCCTATACTTTTATTCTCTCTACCCCCCTTCTCACACACATACATACATACACGCACACAATTGCTGAGTGATGCTTCAAAACTGCTCTCTCATTTCTCTCTGCTTTTTTGCTTTAATTTATAGTGCACAATCGCTGTCAAGAAATATTTTCAATATATCATCATCATCATCATCATCATCATCATAATCAACAAAATCAACATTACTATTATCATCACCATCATAACTATCATTATCAACATCATCATTATTATTACAATCATCAGCACAATCATCATCGTCATCATCATCATCATCATCATTATTGTCATTACTATTATCATCAGCATCATCATCATTATCACCATCCATATCATCATCCTTATCCTCATCATCATCATTTCTATTATCATCACTATCATCATCATTACTATCACCATCATCATCCCTATCCTTGTCATCAGCATTATCAGCATCAGCATCACCATCATCATCATCATTACTGTCATCATCTCCAACATCACCTTCACCATCATCATTATAATCATACTATAATCATGATGATTAAGATAATTATAATTATAATTATAGTAATGATGATGATAATATTGATGATGGTAAGGACAAAGTGATAATAATTATGACGATGGTGATAATGTTGGTGGTGGTAATAATCATAGTAATGATGATAATATTAATGATGATATTGATGACAGTTGATGATGACAGTAATAATGAGGATAATGATGATTTTGATTATGGTGTTGATAATTATGGTGATAATGATGATAGCAATGGTGTAGTTAGTGATGATGACAGCAATGATGATGACAGTAACGATGATGATGGTGATGATGATGATGGCCTCCTCTTTGTTTGCGATGAATTTATATACAATATTTACTGAAACGTAAGAACAAAAAAACCCCCTCTTTCTGCTTCCGTTCTTTATTCTGTCCTGTTTTTATTACACACACACACACACACACACACACACACACACACACACACACACACACACACACACACACACACACACACACACACTCTTCTTTACTCTTCGTCCTTGGAATCAGTCAAAAATCTTGTCTCTACACAGAGTGTACACAATGTCCACTACTTTTACTGAGGTCTGTGACCTTTTCTTCCAATAAACATGCCAACGCATCATCTGGGCCTCAGCTAGAGCTTTTCGAAGAACACACATGAAATTCTCCTTCACCAATTCAGATAAAATTGTTTACACACAAACTGACATCTCTGTTAAGCTCTTAAAATTTTTTCTGCTTCCTTTTCTTATTCATCCACTTGTGCTTCACTGAATTAGCTTTTGTTCTCCACTGTAAATGGACTTGTTTTAAATTTTATATATATAAACGAATCTAATTTTAAAAAATCTAATTTAAAAAAAAAAAGCCTGTTACACATTTTATAGAGAGTAACATCAATGCTGCAGTTCGATGGAGCTCCTCGATCCCATGAGCTGGGTGGAGATCAGGATGGATGAAATCCAAGAAGATCGTAATGTCATTTCTTTTTCTTCACAGTTTGTTCAGCCAGACGTTTGATGATGAAACATAATGGGTGGACACTATAGTGTTGTGTTGTGTGTGTGTGTGTGAATGTCCACAGATCCTCTGTGTTATTGCATGTATCATATCAGTAAATACCAGAGTGAGTCGTGAAACTTCAACCTTGATCTTATGTAACATCTTAACCACACTTATGATTATGGTGTGTGTGTATATGATTAAAGAGTGTGAGATTATAGAGTGTGTGTTATTGAAAAAAGTGTGTGACTGTAGGGGATGTGTGATTATGGTGTGTGTGTGTTCTGAGTGTGTGACTGTAGGCAGTGTACGATTTTAGTCACCATTATAGTAGTTATAGTTTGTGTGAGATTGTAATAACTGTGTGACTGTAGAAAGTGTGTGTGTGTGATTATAGTGTGTCTTTGTGTGGTTATAGTAAATGTGTAATAATAGTGTGAGTAATTATAGTGTGTGTGATTGTAATGAGTGTCTGATTATAGTGTATGATTATAATGAGTGTGTGTTTGTGTGTGTGTGTGTGTGCAATTATAGTGTGTGTGTCATAATAGTGAGTATGTAATTGTAACGAGTGTGTAATTGAAGAAAGTGTGTGTGATTGTAATGGGGGTGTGATTATAGTGAGTGTGTGATTGTAGTGTGTGTAATTATATTAAGTTTATTAATTAATTTATTTTTTAATGCTATTCCAGCATCAAGGCTATTTTCATGCCGATTACACACTCGTACCCAAAGATGCAGTTTATATGTGCAGCAAAACATTAAACATAAACTAATCTAGACTTAACTTGACCTAACTAGTATAGCTTAGCTTAGCACTAGCGTTAACATAAACACTTGACCAGACAATAAACATGAACTTGACTATAATAACTTGATTTGGCATAGCTTGACATACAAACATTCAAGACAGAGTTACAGGGACACACATAGACAAGGGGGCCACATGACAAGGAGCACATGAGTAACAAGACAGAACAAGACAGGAAGTAATGAAAAGACGAAAACATGAACAAAATAAACTTAAAAACATGACATGATATAAACAAACAGAAGAGACAATATAGTGTGTGTGATTATGGTGTGTGTGATTATGGTGAGTGTGTTTAAATTTCATAGTTTTCAATAATACTTTCTAAAATCAATCATAAAATATACTTCTGATCTTTTCTATTTTTTACTTAACATTTACATTACAGCATATGGTAGACACACTTATCCAGGGCAACTTTAATATATCTCTTTTATACAACTAAACAGTTCGGGGTTAGGAGCCTTGCTCAGGGGCCCAGTATTGGGAGTTTGGTGGTGGTGATGAGAATAAAACCTTGACCTTCCAGTTAGCAATTCAACACCTTAAGCACTGCACTACTATTTCTCTAAAAACATTCATATAATCTGATTATTGTGCACAGATCTATTTAATGTGAAAAACTGCCATTTATTTTTTAAAGATATTTTTTGGCCATTTTTTCTTTTGATATTCATAGTTCATGAAAGAGCTCTGGTTATAGAAGAAAATAAGCTGGGCCTTTAGGAGCATCAACAGCACAGGTTAGGTGTATACAGGGATTCAGGGCGCCTAGCTTAGAGTTTAAAGGTGTGTAAGTTAGCAAAGGCAATTTCCGATGCAGTAATATGCCAAGCCCAAGGCTGCGTGACAATGTAGCTTAAAGCAGGTTATGGTTGCTGGATGTCGGATTGGTGCGCTTTATAGACAACTGAAGCAATTTTGAGGGCAAGATTGGCCTCTTAGGGCGGAATGGTATCCATCCCACTCGGGAAGGGGCTGCTTTCATTTAGAACAGGACTAGTTAAACAGTAACAATCCAAAGTCAAGGCCAGGAAGCAGACAAACAGGCTAAATCAACTGTTGTCACTCACTCAACTGTTGTCAACTGTTGTTCACCATATTAAGACTATGTCTGTCACCCGAACAAAACCAAAACCAAAATATAGAAATTCTCAGAAAACCTCTGATCTAAAGATATATCTGTAAAATATTAAATCACTGATCTCAAAAGCAATAATTATAAATTGAATTATTACAGATCAGGAGTTTAATGTAATGTGTTTGACATTACAGGTTGTAATGAATGTATAGCATTAATAAATGCAGAGGGGGTGGCGTCACAGCTATTTATAATAATAATAATCTGAGCATCACACAAACAACAAAACACAAATGTAATACATTTAAAGTTCTTTATATCAACAGTTTAAAAGCAAGTCTAGTCAGTTAATTTCATTAGTTATTATTTATAGACCTCCATGTCCCTACTCCTACATTGCAGATATTACAAATCTAGCTACTTCCTTAGACAAAGCATTAATTGTTGGTGACCTTGATATATATTTTGATAATCAGGAAAACTCTCTCAGAACAGCAGTTGTGTCCATTCTAGATTCCGTAGGAATTAAGTCTTATAAAACCCATTTATGATTTAATATTAATATTGTTATTAACATTTGGTTTAGATATCAAAAATATAGTCATAATGCAACAGTCTGGAGCTATTTCAGATCATAACCGTATCTCCTTTAAAATCTGCCTCAGTCATAGTGTAAATACCTCGCCACATTACCCTGTTAAACATACATCCCGTCAACTACTGCAGCAATCTTAATTAATAATTAATAATCTTCCGGAGTTAACAACATTAATCAGTTCTTTGTCTGACCATGCAAAGCTTGACTAGGCTACGAAGTATCTAAATTCAAGGTTTGGATTATGTAGCATTGTTAGATATTTTTCCTGTCTCAGCGTGTATAGCAGTCAAAGACCTTGGTGTGATTGTTGACGCTAGTCTTTTTTTTTAAGGCGCATGTAAATAACATTAACAGGATAGCTTTATTTTACCTTAGAAATATTGCCAAAATTCAGTTTTTCAAGAATCATAATGTTATTACAGGATGCAGAAATGTTAGTTTATGCCTTTGTTACTTATTGATTAGACTACTGTAATGGTCTACTGTCTGGGTTTTCTAGTAAGGGTATAAATAAGCTCCAGTTAGTCCAGAATGCAGCAGAAAGAGTTCTTACTAGATCTGGAAAATATGTCCACATCACCCCTAAAATATTCAAATATCGTATTGATTATAAAATACTACTACTGATCTACTGACCAAAGGCTACAGTTTACATTCATTTGATTACCATTACAATATGCTGTAATTAACAAAAACGTGTCACACAAATGTGGATGGGTTCCATACTGAGTCTAGTTCCTCTCAAGGTTTCGTCCTACTATCTCAGAGAATTTTTTTCTGCCACAGTCGCCACAGGCTTGCTCATTAGGGACAAACTCATTGTCACTGCTTACTGTATAAAGCTGCTTTGGAAAAATGTCTATTGTTAAATGCACTTTACAAATAAAAAATTATTGAATTAAATTGATTATAGAGTGTGTGTAGTGAGTATGTAAATTATTGATTAGGGTGTGTTATAAAGTTTTTAATAAAAATTAACACAGAACAAACACACATCAGTTCAGTGTGCGGTTTGAAGATCTCTGCAACCTTATTACATGATAATGTGTGTGTGTGTGTGTGTGTGTGTGTGTATGTCTTTGCTTTGTCAAACTGCAGTTTTTAAAGATAATCGCTAACATGACCCTAACATTTAAAAGTTTCAGGCCATGTGTTTGGGGTGAATATGGGAGTGGTTTAGGGTGCATAGGGTGGGGTTTGTGTAGGTGTTTCCTGCTGCTTACAATTAGTATCCTAATGAAGATTAGCTTAACTGCTACCACACACACACACACACACACACGCACACACACACATCACACACAACACATAAACACACACACACACACACATCACACACAAACATAAACACACACACACACATACACAGATGTGTACCGCTTGTTAATGCTTCAGGCACACAGCAGTTCCTGATTAATTTGTGTGACGTACAAAGTGTGTGTAAAATAGTGACTAAATTACATTTGAAGGAACTCCCTCCAACACACACAGACACACACTCACACACACACACACACACACATACACACACACAATTGAAACACTTCCAGCATATGAAGTAAGAGCCTTTACTAATATTACTATTACACAATTTTAATACACCACCACACTCACAAACACAAACCCCTTAACCCATGACATGTTGTGTGTGTATGTGGATATGATGTGTATGTGGGAGTTTAAAAATGAAAATTCCACTGCTGGATGAAAGTGTGGGACTGAGCATGTAGATGCAAACTGAAGCTGTGTGAATCATGTGGACAGAAGCTTTTACATATTACTCATTTACTCAGTTTACATTGTATGCTATAAAAAACAGTGAGGTACAGTGTGTGTGTGTGTGTGTGACTGTCTGTTACAATATGATTGTTACAATGTTGTGTTACAGTTTGTCTGTTTCAGAGTTTCTGTTTAGAGTATCGGTTCCAGAGTGTCTGTCACAGTGTCCTGTTTCAGAGTGTCTGCTAAGGTGTATTATGTCAGTGTCTGTTACATCATGTCTGTTTCAGAGTATCTGTTACAGTCTGTCTGTTACATCCATTCAATTCAATTCAGTTTTATTTGTATAGCGCTTTTTACATTGGTGATTGTCACAAAGCAGCTTTACACAGTTGAAGAAATTATGAGATAAAATGAAACAGAAATCAGTTTGTCCCTGATGAGCAAGCCGGGGGCGACGGTGGCAAGGAAAAACTCCCTGAGATGAGATAGGAAGAAACCTTGAGAGGAACCCGACTCAACAGAGAACCCATCCTCATTTGGGTAAAAAACAAGTAGCAGAGATTATGTGGTTACATTGTGTGTGTGTGTGAACAATTGAAATCGTTAGTCCTTAAAGAACAGCTGGAACGTCTTTATGGCGAAGTGGGACATCCTAGGTCACCCTGGTGATGTATCATCCACTGGGGCAGGTCACAGGGAAGGGTCCAAAAGGTCCGGGGTGGGGATGGGGTCTGGATCACTGGCAGCTCCGTTGTGGCATATGTAACTCAACAGTGAGAGAGAGAGAGAGAGAGAGAGAGAGAGAGGGAAAGGAAAGCAAAAAGAAGGAAAACAGTTAAGTGACAATGTAATCACACGGTTTGGAGTGATTAAATGAATAATGTAGAGTGCAAGGATGGACTCCGGCAAGACTAACTAGGTCAGCATAACTAAAAGGAGAACCAGAGGGAAACACAGACATGAGGGCTCCCTTATATGTTAAGCAACCAGCCGCTCTCATCATCAACACCGTGATCAATAAGAGAGGGGAAGACAGCATATAAACATACCAGATCACCATAAAACTCAACACCCATGAGTCCCCCGGATCTGCTCCTTTATCTAAGGGGAATCAATACAAAATGCTTGATTAAATAAAGTAGTACGTTTTAACCTGGACTTTAAACACTGAGACTGTGTCTGATTCCTGAACATACACATAGGAAGGTTATTCCATAGCATTGGGGCCCTGTAAGAAAAGGCTCTGCCCCCTGCTGTAGTTTTTATAATACGCGGTACTGACAGGCAGCCTGCATCCTTTGATCGAAGTAGGCGTGACGGAACGTAAGACACTAGAAGTTCGCTTAAGTACTGCGGTGCGAGACCATTTAGAGCTTTATAAGTTAAAAGTAGTATTTTAAAATCGATGCGGTGTCTCACTGGGAGCCAATGCAGTGTGGATAGGACTGGCGTGATGTGCTCGTATCTTTTAGTTTTAGTGAGGACTCTCGCTGCTGCGTTCTGGACTAGCTGAAGTTTATTAACGCACCTAGTTGAACATCCAGACAGTAAAGCATTACAGTAATTCAGCCTGGATGTGATAAACGCATGAACTAATTTTTCGGCATCAGTAAGTGACAAGATATTTCTTATTTTAGCGATATTTCTGAGATGATAAAACGCTATCCTGCTAATATTGTCGAC
Source organism: Bagarius yarrelli (assembly GCA_005784505.1). Classification (NCBI taxonomy): domain Eukaryota; kingdom Metazoa; phylum Chordata; class Actinopteri; order Siluriformes; family Sisoridae; genus Bagarius; species Bagarius yarrelli. Next base: position 1,407,999 of record VCAZ01000054.1, on the reverse strand, counting down.
ATGGGCTTCAAATGAGAGATTGGAGTCTAAAATCACACCCAGATCTTTTACTGTTGCACTCGGTGAAACAGAAAGACTGTCTAGGGTTAAGGTGTGATCAGGAAGCTTACTTTTAGCTACCTGTGGTCCTAGAACCAGAACCTCCGTCTTGTCAGGGTTAAGCAAGAGGAAATTGCATAACATCCACTCTCTTACTTCCTTCACACATTGCTCAATGTTACACATTGCTCAATGTTATTAAACTGGCCTTTCGCATCGTATCTGTTTCACAGTATCTGTTAAAGTGTGTCTGTTACATTGTGTCTGTTACAGTGTGTCTGTTACAGTGTATCTTTTACAATGTGTCTGTTACACCGTGTCTGTTACAGAATGTTACAGTGCGTCTGTTACAGTAAGTAAGTTATGTTTCTGTTACAGTGTGTCTGTTTCAATGTATATGTTGCATCATGTCTGTTTCGAAGTGTTTGTTACAGCCTGTTAGTTATAGTGTGTTTGTCTTAGATTGTCTGTTTGCCTGCCTCGATGTGTTTTAATCAATAATCAAAAATTGTCTGTTACAACATATCTGTTTTAGTGTGTCTGTTACAGTGTGTGTGTTACACTGTGTCTGTTACAGTAAGTAAGTTATGTGTGTGTTACAGTGTGTCTGTTACAATGTGTATGTTACATTCTGTTTTAGAGTGTTTGTTACAGCCTGTTAGTTATAGCGTGTTTGTTTTAGAGTGTCTGTTACAGCCTGTTAGTTATAGTGTGTTTGTTACAGTGTACCTGTTCCGGTGTGTTTTAATCAATATTTCTCTCATGGTGTGTCTATCACTCTGTTTGTTACAGTGTGTTATGTTTTATCTTGGTTCCAGTGTGCCTGTTTCAGTGTATATGTTACATGTTACAGTGTATCTGTGTGTCTTTTACAATGTGTGTGTGTGTGTTACAGTGTGTTACAGTATGTCTGTTTCAATCTATTTATTAGACAACTATTCAAACTGTGTTTGATGTTAATTAAACTTGGCCTTCATCACTTTTCAGCTTATTCTGAATGGAGTTTTTGGTTTGAATTTAATGATACAGTAACGGTTTACACAGTGAATTATGAAGTTTTTTCATGACTCAAGTGTTTAACGTCATTAAAGGGAATCTACACAGTTTTTTTTAAAATGCAATTCTATGAGACGCTCTGATGGATGCCAGATGTTCCTCTGTTACTCATTAAAGCTTTGTGTTGACATCAAGGAACTTAACGATCATACAAAGCTCTCATCGTTCTGTCTTTCAGCCCAACCCCTTAATGGCAAATAAAATCTATAATGTACGAGACACTGAGCAAAAGATCAGAAGTCAAAGGTCAGGAGATGTTTACATCTGCAGAACAAACCAGAATGTGGTGTGTTTGGGATAAAGTGAGGCAGAAATACTAAAACACACACACACAACTACAGTCTAACAAAGAAATGTTGTCTTTTAACAGTGCTGAGGCTCACAATTTGTGTGTGTGTGTGTGTGTGTGTGTAAGAGTTGAAAGCTTTCCTCCTCGGTGAAGCATGAGAGCAGGAAAGTTTTCATCAGACTGTGAGTGACTTGATCTAAACCACAGCAGGTTTACACCAAGGTCATGTTCTTAAAGACCAGAAACACACACACACACACACACACACACACACACTTATATTGTATTTTATGCTGTATTTTATGCATTGTATTTATATATATATATATATATATATATATATATATATATTCCACACAGCTTTGCAGATGAGATGGGTTTTAGCATGGTGTGTGATGTTACACTTTTCCAGGTGGAGCAGACAAAAGAATCGGTTTCTGTAGTTTAAGTGTCTGCACATCTGGATCCAATGTCAGGAATCCCTTAAAAATAACAGAGAAAATAATACACAGGATATAATACAGACAAGTGTGTGTGTGTGTTTAAATATTACTCTTAAAGAGAGATTGTATGGTTTATCAGGTGGGATGACTTCCTGATGATGATGCTAGTTTCTGGTTAATATGTGGGTAAAGATGTAGGTGTGATCAGTGTGTTTGCTCTCTCGCTCACTCCTCTGTCACAGGAAATCTGCTGCTGTCATTTGCGTCATTGTTCTTCTGGAGAAAGGAGACCAGTGGGAATGATGCCATGTCTCTGATGGACACTCAATGAATGGAGGACATTTGGTAAGAGACCGCGGTATGTGTTTCACCCAATTAGTCATGCTGCTGAATTCCCTGTTGGACAGCGAGAAATGAAGAGTTTTCAGGTTTGTCTGCTTCCTGTTCCACTGAAAATAATTCATCATTGAATTATCGAACTCCAGATGTAAAAGTGAGCGCTGATCTTGTGTGTAAACAGAACAGTGCTAAATGTTTAAAGGGGATTAGTGAGGAATTACTCGAAAGATCGAGCAAATTTATTAGAATGTAGAAAAAAAACTTTTTTACATTTAGAAAAAGATGATCTCAAATGAATCTCCAATAAATCTTGAATTTATCTTAAAATAATTTTGAATAAATCTCGAATTCAAATAATCTCAAATTATATATAATCTTTAATTAATCCTAAATAATATCAAATGATTTTAAATAATTTGTAAATAATCTCAAATAAAATAACTCAAATTTTGAGTGTGACTCCAAATCCAGACCTTCATGGGTTAATAAATTTGATTTTCATTGATAATTTTTGTGTGATTTTGTTGTCAGCACATTCAACTATGTAAAGAACAAAGTATTTAATAAGAATATTTCATTCATTCAGATGTGTTATTTTAGTGTTCCCTTTATTTTTTTGAGCAGAGTCTTTTAAGTTTTATCTGCTTTTTACCCGCTGTAGCACACATACACACATAGGAATTCCATTGAAAATAAGCTTCCATGAAACACATACACACATCATAATGACTCAGCTGTCTCCCTCTTTTCCTGTCTCATTTTCTCCCTTTTACTTTGTTAGGTAAAAAGGGTTTTTTAATAATCATATAAAGGAATAATAACATTGTTTGTTCTATTCCATTCTTCCTCTGGGTAACTGGTGTCATCCATATGAGGGTTAGCTGGCAGGCAAACGGCTCAAATCAGCTCTCAGAAGAGAGAGAAAGAGAGAGAAACAAAAAGAGAGAAATATAGAGAGAAAGAGAAAGTGAGAGAGAGAGGCACTGCTTTTTGTTTGGGAGGAATGTTTCTTGCCTGCCTATTAACGTCTGTTTCCGGGGCCTCTTTCCTTTCTCTCTCTGTTTCACCTCATAATTTCTTTTCAGACGCCCAAAACCATGTCTGGTGCCCTAGACCTCCCTTATACCCCACCCATCTCTCTCTCTCTTTCTCACTCTCTCTCTCTCTCTCAGCTAGAGCCCTGGTTTAAACCTCTTGAATGCCTTTCACCTTTCTAACCCTTGTCCTAGTGCACTCGACCTCTGACAATCCCCTGTGTCTCTCACCACCACCGGTGTCACAGCAGGGAGCAAATCAAATCTCAATTTACTACTAATCCATCTAATTAACAGGCCGAATGCAGAGAAGGTGAGCACTTTGATCTGCGACGGGGTCAATAAAGAGAGCAAAAGGAAGATTAAAGCTGCAAAGCCTCTTACAGCTGAAGAGCTTTCTCTTTTTCCATTGCGTTTCCTTCATTCCTGTGTGTGTGTGTGTCTGTGTGTGTGTGTGTGTGTGTGAATAAAATTGCACAATATCATCACACACCCATTACATGTATACACTAACTACAATCACACACAAGGATCACACACTCTATAATCCCACTTACTGTAATCACACACCCACAATAATCACACTTAATATGATCACACACACTATAATCACACACTATAATCAGGCACTCACTATAATAACACTCACTATAATCACACTTACTATAATTCACAATTACCATAAGCATACACACACTATAATCACACACTCTTTAGTCTTGTGTAAACTCAATATGGCTAAAATAAATTTTACTTCCTGTTTCAAGTATGTTCCTGATTGGTCCCAATTTCCTAGCATATCCAATAGCTTGGAAAAACTTGATAATGTAATAGAAAATATAGACTCTACTACTGTTTTCTTTACAGTTTATGCCTAAGAAAGGTTAAGGAAAACATTTTGGCACCATGGAATAATGAACACTCTTGACTTAAAGAGAGCAGCCCGAAAAATAGAGCGCAGTTGGAGGAAACTAGAGGTATTTTGTGTTGAATGGCGGGAAAGTATCCTATCCTACAGAAAAGCATTAAAAACTGCTGGATCTGATTACTTGCTCTCCTAGAAGAGAACAAACACAACCCCAGGTATTTATTTAAAACAGTGGCTAAATTAACGAAAAATAAAGCATTAACAGGTGTCCCCAACAGCACAGCAGTGCTGACTTTATGAACTGTTATAATCAATACTATTAGAGATAAAAAGGTAGTATATTCACAGTTAAATTGCTTCTTAAAGAAAAATTCAATCTGTGAGGATTTCCTGTCAGGATTTAGATCCTATCATAGTACTGAGACTGCTGTAATTAGAGTTACAAATGACCTGCTGCTTTCAGCTTATAATGGTGTCTCTTCCTATTAGTGCTATAGGACCTCAGTACTGCGTTTGACACTGTTGACCACAACATTCTTTTAAATAGATTAGAAAGCGTGGTTGGCATCAGTGGAAGTGCATTAGCATGGTTTAAATCATATTTGTCTAACCGCCATCAGTTTGTAGCGGCCAATAAAAAGGTATCATATCGCTCGCATGTACAGTATGGAGTACCCCAAGGCTCAATTCTAGAACCGTTACTTTTTACACTTTACATGCTACCTCTGGGAGATATTATTAGGAAACATTGTGTTAGCTTTTACTGCTATGCTGATGACACTCTATGCGCTATATATTTCTTTGCCGAAACTTACCGATTTGAAAAACTGAATGCATAGTCGATATAAAAACTGAATGACAAATAATTTCTTATTGCTCAATCCTAAAAAAACAGAGGTGTTAATTATCTGACATAAAGCCTCTGGCTGTAATAATCTAAATCACTGCCTAACACTTGATGGCTGCTCTGTCAACCCTTCATCGTTAGTCAGAAACTTAGGTGTGCTTTTTGACAGCAATCTTACCTTTGAGAGCCACATTTCCAGCATTTGTAAAAATGCATTTTATCATCTTCAAAATATATCTAAACTACGACCTATGCTCTCGAGGTCAAATGCAGAAAATTTGGTTCATGCGTTCATGACCTCAAGATTAGATTATTGTACTGCTTTACTGGCTGGTTGTTCTGAACGCCTAATAAACAAACTCCAGTTGGTCCAAAACGCAGCAGCTACAGGTCTTACTAGAACCAAAAAGTATGATCATATTAGCTGGTTCTGTCAACACTGCACTAAATCTTTAATAAATATTGAATAGATTAAAAAATCTTGTTAATTACTTATAAGCCCAGTACCTGGTGAATTCTTATCCTGTTATAGTCCTCCACGTCCACAGCGCTCTCAAAACTCTGATAAACAATCTGATAAAACCTAGAATAACAAAATCAACTGCAGGTGGCAGATCCTTTTCTTATCTAGCACCGTTAAAGTATTGTCAGACTGCAATAATCAGGTCAACCGGAACCGGGAACACCTCCAATAACTCACAATATATTTGTATATCATAAGTCTAATGGCATCTACACTAACATATGCGTGTTTCTTTGTCCCTTTGAGCACACCATCGTTGCTACCCCAGTTGGTGAATCAGCATTTGAAGACAATGAGGCAATAAGTTTCCCAGTGATGATCTTGTCTTCTAGACGGCTATCCGGACAAGACCACTGAAACTTTACCGCAGCGAGCCTGGTTTCTCTCAAGGATTTTTGCTCCATTCTGTCACAGATGGAGTTTTGGTTCCCTTCCGCTGTCGCCCCTGGCTTGCTTAGTTGGGGACTCTTAATTTATGGATATTAATAAAATGTGTATAAGTGAATGTTTAATATTGTCTTTTTTTCCTCAATTTTTAATAGTGCTATATAAATAAAGGAAACCTGACTTTACTCTCTATAATCAAACTTACTATGATCATACAAACACATTTTAAGCATATACTTACTATAATCACACTTACTACTGTATAATTATACACATACTATAATCATGCACACTGACTATAATCACACTTACTATAATAATGCATGCACACTACAATCATGCACGCACCATAATCACACGCAAACAAACTATAATTACACGCTCACTATAATCACATTTACTATAATCACACACTACAATCACACACTCACTACAATCACACTCACTATAATCATGCACACACTATAATCACACAGAATAATCACACTTACTACAATCATACACACACTATAACCACACATTCACCCACTATAATCACACACTAACTAAAATCACACACACTCACTAAATAAAATCACACACTCACCATGATCACACACTCATTATAATCACACACTCGCACAGGAGGTTTTATCATTCTAAGTAATCAACTTATACACCCACCCACCGACACTAAAATGATTTTATTTAGTGTGTAGAAACATCACAACACCTAAAGCAGAAGTGTGTGTTTATGTGTGCAAGAGAGACAGAGAGAGAGCAGCAGTGCCCTCTGTGTGTCAGACACTGATCTTTAACTTACAGTCAGTTTCCGTTAACAAATGTCGCAATGGATAGGAGAAGCGCAGAGACTGGTACAGTGTGTGCATGTGTCAAAGAAAAAGGACAGCAGAAATAATATTATTATAAAAGGGAGGGCAGGGAAATAGGACAAAAAAAGAAAAAAGGAGAAAAAAAAATAAACAAATGTGAAAAACAGAACGGAAAGAGCAGAAAATGAAGGATTGGGCTTGCAGACTTGAAGGGGCACTCAGATTCACCAGTACTTTTCCACTCACACACACACACTAACAGTGAATGACGTTAAAAGGAGTTAAAAAAAACAGATGGATAAAAAGGAGAAAGGGAGCGACAGAGAAAGGGATCAGCGTATGCTAATGAAAAGCGATGCCCTTTGTTTTAATCACATGATCACACACACACACACACACACACACACACACACACACACACACACACACACACACACACAGACACACACACACACTGAACATCACAGTCACATGAACAAACACACACACAGAACAGGTGCAGATTTCAGTCTCTCTCTGTCTCTTCCTCTCTCTGACTCTGACTTTGTCTCTCTCTCTCTCTCTCTCTCTCTCTCTCTCTCTCTCTTTGTCTCTCTCATTTTTAACTGTAATGTCTTTAAGCAGAACTAAACATTTAAAAGTAAAGGTTCCTCATTAGGTTGGTGTTCAACAAAATCATGTGTAGGAATTCTGTAGAAAGAGCATTTTTCTCACTGTCTTTGTCTCTCAGAGTCTGTGTCTCTCAGTGCCTTTATCTCTTAGGGTTTGAGTGTTTCTGTGTCTTTGTGTCCCTGTCCTGTCAGTGGGTGAAGGTACTGTTTAAAGCTGCATTGTTGCTCTGTTTTACTTACACTAAACGTGTTTCGAGTCAATGATACGTCCTGCATACAATTAGCACTAATCCTGGGTGTGCATGTGTGTGTGTGTGTGTGTGTGTGTGGTATGCTTGTATGTGTGTGAGTGAAACAAAGCAAACAAAAGCTCAGAATAAAGAAATGCTACATATTCAGAATGAAAGAGAGACAGACAAAAAAGAGAAAATAAAACCTAAATAAAAGCTAGAGACACAGAAAGACTGATGGCAGCATAAGAGTGAAAGATGCGGATACACTGATGAAAGATTAAAAGAAAGGAAAAAAGAGATAGGGTATTAGGGAACAAAGAACACTATTAGAGATGCCACCAGTGAGCACGTAGCCGTGTGTGTGTGTGCGTGTGTGTGCGTGTGTGTGTGTGTGTGTGTGTGTGACAGTGCTTTGTGGATGTGATGAATGTCATCATTCATTTCTCATTTTGTCCACCTCCACTTGAGCTGGTGCTGAATCTGTTTAAAGAGGAAAATCACATGACCTGAGCAGCTGCAAATGCTGTACAATTAACTGTTTTACACTCCTGTAGAGAGAGTAAGTTAACTGCTCAACACTCCTGTACAGTAAGTAAGTTACCTTCTACACTCCTGTAGAGAGAGTAAGTTAACTGCTCAACACTCCTGTACAGTAAGTAAGTTACCTTCTACACTCCTGTAGAAAGAGTAAGTTAACTGCTCAACACTCCTGTACAGTAAGTAAGTTACCTTCTACACTCCTGTAGAGAGAGTAAGTTAACTGCTCAACACTCCTGTACAGTAAGTAAGTTACCTTCTACACTCCTGTAGAGAGAGTAAGTTAACTGCTCAACACTTCTGTACAGTAAGTTACCTTTTACACTCCTGTAGAGAGAGTAAGTTAACTGTTTGACACTCCTGTAGTGAGTGAGTTAATTGTTCAACACTCCTGTACAGTAAGTGAGTTACCTTCTACACTCCTGTAGAGTAAGTTAACTGTTCGACACTCTTTTAGAGTGAGTGAGTTAACTTCTACACACCTGTAGAGTGAGAAAGTAAACTGTTCAACACTTCTTTAGAGTGAGCAAGTTAACTGTTCAATATTCCTGTAGAGTCCTGTAGGACTGAGGAAGAGGTTGCGGACTAGTCGAATGCTTCCCCGTTTGTCAAAAAAGAGCAATTCCTTCTTTACTGAGTCAAACTTCCAAGATGGTGCACCCAGTCAGTATAGTCAGTATCTTGCTGGAACCTGGCATCAGTTCCAGTCTGAGTATTGGTCTCCTTGCTCAGCTGGACCGGCCACCGGGGTCCAGCTGCTCACTCTACTCGATGCATGGGGTTCAGCCTACCACCGCTTCTTCCCCAGTCAGCTACAGCAAATCCCACCTGCGGTACTTCGAGTGTGTCTGCGAAAAACTGCTGATGAGGTATATGGAGGCTCGGGGGAGTCTTTCCAGTGCCTCCCAGTGGCTCCTTAAGACAATTTGGCTCGGCTACATGATTCAGTTCGTCAGGCGCCTGCCCAAGTTCAGGGGCATTCTTTAGACAAAAGTGCTACTGTCTTACAAGCAGAGGTCGTGCCCCCTCTTCGGCAGGACGCGATTGAGCATGTCCCTCGGGCCAAGGTGAAGCAGAGATTTTACAGCCTGTATTCATTGTACCCACAAAAGGGTGGTGCATCTGCCTGTACTGAATCTGAGGAGGCTGAACCAGGCCCTTCACAGGTTCCTGTCCAAAATGCTGACTCTCAGGCGCATGCTAGCATGCTTAAGGGCCCGTGATTGGTTCATGGCTGTAGACTTGAAGGAGTGCTCCACCACCTTGCCTAATTGGGACTTTAGGCCAACTGGGAAAGGAGCAAACTCTCCCCAGTGCAGAGTGTCCCTTGTCTCGGTATCCACCTGGCCTTGGTCATGATGATGGCCCGGCTCTCCTCAGAGAGCACCCAGGTGAGTAAGTTGCCATTCTGACACTTCTGTAGAGTGATTGAGTTAACTGTTTGGCACCTTTTTAAAGTGAGTGACTAAACTGTTTGACACTCCTGTAAAGTGAGTGTGTTAACTGTTCAAGGCTCCTGTAGAGTGAGTGAGTTAACTGTTCCACACCTCTTTAGAGTGAGTGAGTTAACTGTTTGACACTCCTTTAGAGTGAGTGAATTAATTGTTTGAATTTCTTTAGTGAGAAAGTTGACTGTTTGACACTCCTGTAGAGTAAGTTAACTATTTGGCACTCCTATAGAGTGAGTGAATTAATTGTTTGAAAATTCATTAGTGAGTAAGTTGACTGTTTGACACTCCTGTTGAGTGAGTTAACTGTTTGAGACTACTGTAGAGTGAGTAAACTGTTCGATACTCCTTTAGAGTGAGTGTGTTAACTGTTCGACACCTATGTAGAGTGAGTGAGTGAGTTAACTGATCGGCAATCCTTTAGAGTGAGTAAGTTAACTGTTCAACACATTTGTAGAGTGCGTGCATTAACTGTTTGACACTCCTGTAGAGTGAGTGAGTTAACTGTTTGACACTCCTGTACCAGTGAGATAACTGTTCGACATTCCTGTAGAGCTAGTGAGTTTTTATTTAGCTGTTTTCATCTGGATTTTTACTATTGTCACTTATTATTATATCTGAACACTACACACATGCACAATTCAAATGTCACAATGACACACACAGTGTATTAAAGTATCAGATGATCAGAGACAAGCAAAGACATGATCTGCTCCTACGCTGACTTTAACTCCCCCACCGTATCATTGTTCTCCCTCTTTTTAATTTTTCCAAATTCCATCGCTCCCCGCCACCGCCGTGTGCATGTGTGTGCGTGTATGGGTAATGCATATTTAGTTCAAATATCAAAGCCTGTGGAAGAGAGGACTGACATTTGAAGTGCTTCTTCTCTGAAATGTAACCAGCATTGTGGCCTGCAGAACTCAAAAAAGTTTTACAAGATTATAGTGAAAATACCGGGGTTGAATAAATTCGTCGGTGTATTTAAATGCATGAATGTTGATTGGCTGCCGTGCGAATTGCCATGCATTTGGGTTTTTTCAGCAGAAGAGAGAAACATGGTCAGCACTCATTATAACATACTAAAAGATTAATGGCCTGTTATACAAGCGGTTCTTACCCAGTGTCTGTTTACTTAATATAACTCTGCACCAAAAGAGAAAAAAATTCTAATTGTAAATACGATTTAATGATTTATTTATTAAGCAAGTATTTTGACTTTATTCTCAGAGTAGTTTAAATTTATTCTTATAATTTTGACTTTATCCTCAAAGTATTTCAACTTCATTCTTGTAATTTCGACTTGTAATCTTGCAATATCCCTTTTTTTGATCTTTATTAATGACATTAAGTGTTATTTGTTATATTATTTGTAAGTCATCAAACTTTGTTAAAAAAAGAAGGAATGATGGACGCAAAATAGACAGGAAGTAGAAGAAAAGAGGAGATGAGCGGATTAAGGGCAGTGTGTTGAATACATCAGAGGTTGGAATGTAAAATCTAGTTAAAACAAGTGTGTATGTGTGTGTTTAAAACTCCCACCACAGTTAAATCCTTCACGGTTTACTGAGCAGTTTTCCGGACACAGACGCTGAACGATTTGCTTCACTCCATTGGTGGAATTTTCCTGGTTTGTGTTCTGAGGCGTCTCTTAAGCTGCTGTAGTGATAAATGTAAAGTGTTAAAAACATACGATCTGTCAGTCTGTGTGTGTTCTCCCATCAGATCCTTAATGCTAACCTATGTAGCAGAGCCCAGAGAAGGGTTAGGTCAGAGGTCAGCCTCCTCACTGCATAGGTTGATTCAGTGCTTTTGGAGAGTAAACACGTGTCTGTCTGTGATTTTCATGAACAAAAACCATCAGTGGAGGCGTGAGATTAAATCCGTGTTTAGAAGTAAATCAGAAGAACCAGTCAACGGAGTGATTCTTTACTGATCTTCTGATTTCATCCACCAAAACCTCAATGTGTTAAAAATGCTTTTAAAATGTTGGTTCCTAAGCAGAACTCCTCTCTAATCAGACATCTGGAGCAGGTTGTTCTTAGTCTGTATAAAAACTGTAAATCTGTCAGTAAGTTTTAGCACTTTAGCCTTTAGTGTTTTTACATGTTCAGCAGAGAAACAATTCTGATCCTAAATTCAATTCAATTCAGTTTTATTTGTATAGCGCTTTTTACAATGGTGATTGTCACAAAGCAGCTTTACACAATTGAAGAAATTATGAAACAGAATTAAACATAAATCAGTTTGTCCCTGATGAGCAAGCCGGGGGCGACAGTGGCAAGGAAAAACTCCCTGAGATGAGATAGGAAGAAACCTTGAGAGGAACCAGACTCAACAGGGAACCCATCCTCATTTGGGTGAAAACAGGTAGCAGGGATCATGAGGTTACATCGTGTGTGTGTAAACAACTATAATCATCAGTCCTTAGCGAGCAGCCGGAACGTCTTTATGGCGAAGTGGGTCGTCCTAGATCGCCCGGTGATGCATCATCTGCTGGGCAGGTCACAGGGAAGGGTCCCACAGGACGGGGTTGGAGGTGGGGACTGGATCACCGGCAGCTCCGTTGTGGCGTATGTAACTCAACAGTGAGAGAGAGAGAGAGAGAGAGAGAAAGAGAGAGAGGGAAAGGAAGGCAAAAAGAAGGAAAACAGTTAAGTGACAATGTAATCACACAGTTTGGATTGATTAAGTGAATAATGTAGAGTGCAAGGATGGACTCCGGCAAGACTAACTAGGTCAGCATAACTAAAAGGAGAACCAGAGGGAAACACAGACATGAGGGCTCCCTGATATGTTAAGCAACCAGCCGCTCTCATCATCAACACCCTGATCAATAAGAGAGGGGAAGACAGCATCTAAACATACCAGATCACCTTAATACTCAACACCCCATGAGTCCCCCAGATCTGCTCCTTTATCTAAGGGGAATCAATACAAAATGCTTGATTAAATAAGTATGTTTTTAACCCTGGACTTTAACACTGAGACTGTGTCTGATTCCCGAACATACATAGGGAGGCTATTCCATAGCATTGGGGCTCTGTAAGAAAAGGCTCTGCCCCCTGCTGTAGTTTTTATAATGCGCGGTACTGACAGGCAGCCTGCATCCTTTGATCGAAGTAGGCGTGGCGGAACGTAAGACACTAGAAGTTCGTTTAAGTACTGCGGTGCGAGACCATTTAGTGCTTTATAATTTTAAAGTAGTATTTTAAAATCGATGCGGTGTCTCACTGGGAGCCAATGCAGTGTGGATAGGACTGGCGTGATGTGCTTGTATCTTTTAGTTTTAGTAAGGACTCTCGCTGCTGCGTTCTGGACTAGCTGAAGTTTATTAATGCACCTAGTCGAACATCCAGACAGTAAAGCGTTACAGTAATCCAGCCTGGATGTGATAAACGCATGAACTAATTTTTCGGCATCAGTAAGTGACAAGATATTTCTTATTTTAGCGATATTTCTGAGATGATAGAACGCTATCCTGCTAATATTGTCGACATGGGCTTCAAATGAGAGATTGGAGTCTAAAATCACACCCAGATCTTTTACTGTTGCACTCGGTGAAACAGAAAGACTGTCTAGGGTTAAGGTGTGATCAGGAAGCTTACTTTTAGCTACCTGTGGTCCTAGAACCAGAACCTCCGTCTTGTCAGCGTTAAGCAAGAGGAAATTGCATAACATCCAATCTCTTACTTCCTTCACACATTGCTCAATGTTATTAAACTGGCCTTTCGCATCAGGCCTTGATGAGACGTATAACTGTGTGTCATCAGCATAACAGTGGAAACTGATATCATGCTTACGGATTATGTTTCCCAGAGGCAGCATGTAAAGAGAGAAAAGAAGTGGGCCTAAAACCGAGCCCTGTGGAACACCATACTTTACAAGGGAGCACGCAGAATAATCACCATTTAAATCTACAAACTGGTAACGATCGGTTAAATAGGACCTGAGCCACGCAAGAGCTGTTCCTTTAATTCCTACTAATTTTTCTAATCTGTGAAGAAGAATATCGTGATCTATAGTGTCGAAGGCCGCACTAAGGTCAAGTAATATAAGCAACGAGCCTTGGTCGGATGCCAGTAAGAGGTCATTAGCTACTTTGACCAGTGCTGTCTCTGTGCTGTGGTGAGGCCTGAATCCTGATTGATAAAGTTCGTGTATGTTATTTCTTTGTAAATATGAACATAGTTGTTGCGCAACTACCTTCTCTAGAATTTTAGAGATAAACGGAAGGTTAGATATCGGCCTGTAGTTTGACAGCTCATTGTGGTCGAGGTCAGGTTTCTCAATTAAAGGTTTAATCACTGCTAATTTAAAAGATTTAGGAACATACCCACTGCTGAGAGAAGAGTTAACTATTTTCAACAGATACTCCTAAATCAGTTCAATCAGTTCATCAGGATGTAAAGAATTAGTTCATCGGGGGGAGAAGAATGTCATCCTCTCAACCTGCAGGATCTCAGACCAGGACACTCAATTTCTCTCTCTCGCTCTCACACACACACACTGAAATGTTTTTATTCTCATGATGAAGACTATCTTGATGAAACATGCCGCTGGAGCTCTGTCTCTGTTGTTTGGGTGAAACGCGCTGATGTTGTGGACGTCTGCGGGAAGTCGACTCCTGATGAATGCGCTCGTTAAGAAGCTTCAGTGTGAAACGGAGCCGTGATGTCGATCTTCCTGTAGATCTTTACTGATAGACTGCTTTCTCTCTGTCAGACGCTGCACAGAAGCAGCTTGCGCAACAAGAATGGATCTCTAGTAAACGACTGTATTTGGCCGAACGCCTCTGCAGCATAGAGACAATCACGCTTGCTGTTTCTGTACTAACTCTCTCTTTACTTTCTTTCTGCACCTCATTCCATCCTATCAGTTTACATTTAAATCACATATACATTTCTGTCATTTACACTTATCAAGAGCGACTCATTTTTTTTATCAAGCTGAGCAGTTGAGGGTTAGGTGGCAGGGGGCAGGGGCAGCTTGGTTTATTTATTTTTTAATCCTATGTAGGCTTTATTTTTCAAAGCTTTGTATGTGTAAAGCTCCAATCATTACTTTTACTTAGTTGTACCTTCACCTGCAGCTTGACCTCATTAGCACGCGGAGCTCCTTCATTACTTTACTGAGCGGAACACACAAAGTTGATGAGCTGATCTCATGAGAGTTCCTGTGCCTGTTTGTGTGTGTGTGTGTGTATATGATTAAATCCTGTGTTCTCAGGGATGCCAGGAAAAGCAGATGTTCATGTCTCTTGAGTAGAAGTGTGTGAAACTGCTACCCAAGTTTGGTGCTGGTATTAGTCTCATTCCTTTCACTTCTCAGTGGAGAATTCGGGCAAAAACCCTATTGTTCGTCTCTTTCTCTTAATCATTACTAAGATAAAGTTTAAAGGAACACTTAGCCTGCTGTAAAGTAGGTTCTTTAGTCAAATCTCTGGAGATTCACTTATAATCCAAAAGCATCATGGGAAATAATTCAATAAAATCAGCATGGTTCTATATTTTAGTGCTAATCTTTACAAGTGTGTGTTTTCTGCTTTGCTCAGCTGCAACTGTTGACTAAGACAGTGGTCCAGGCAGAAGGTTCTGGATATGACAGTCTGCTGCAGGGGTTTTGGAGCTGTAGAGCTTGTTCATTGACTCATAGTCTGCTTAACCGAGACGATGAAGATCATGTAAAGGATGTAGATGATTGAGTGCACACAAACACACACACACACACACACACACACACACACACACACACACACACACACCTCTTTGTAGCTCTTTGACTTAGTTTTCTTTTCAGACCGAATGGAGCATGATTAAAACACACTAAGGAACCCCAGAGAACCTTTAAGAATTCTCCTCTCAGAGAGGAAGCCATGCAGATCCAAAGAGCTTCCTCAGATTCAGTGAAGCTGGGAGCAGAGTAAAATTCAGATACTCCTTAAAACTGAATAAATTGAGTTCTGGTGCTGGAACATCGATCTTTTACTATATACAACACTATATATTTACCTCTAATTAACAGCCTAAATGCTAACATATAAAAACAGTAACACACACAGCAATTTAGTAAATCATAAAATAATCATAAAACAACAGATCTTTTTACCATTTTTTCATGTTCAATATAGACATATATATTGTTTTGTTATGTCCCCAACCTATTTTTTTTAATAATTATTAGTCATAATAATTATTAGCACACAGACACTGAAAATCATGCAAGCACACAAACACACACAGTAACAAAAATCTACTTTCATACAATCACAGCATGCAGGGGCGGAGCTTCATGGTGGTCATATAGTGGGTACACCAAATTTCAGCCAATCAAATAGCAGAGATTTTTACCTCACCATGCTCAGCCTTTTCACACGCACACACACATACATACACAGACTCTCTCTTGCTCCATCTCTTTCTCTCTGTCTTTCTTACATCTATTGCAAGAGAAACGTCTTTCTGTTTCATCATTGTTTTGCTGATCAGTTTCTTACTGTCACATTGTGTTATTCTGTGTGTGTGTGTTTGTGTCTTTAGGCACTTTTTATAGACTGTGTGCACACAGACATACATACATGTTCGTGTAAGTGGTCTGTGAGTAATTAAAGTGTTTTCTTTTAAAAGGTTTCCTGTTTCCTTTTAAATCTTTTAGCTGTTTAATTTCTGCAGGCAAAAATGATCTCCATCTGCACTAAAATTCCGCTTTGTTACAGACAATTCAAATTAAAACACACACATTCACACTGTTATTAAAACACACCACATTCACACTGTTAAAAAAACACATCACATTCACACTGCTAATAAAACACACCACATTCACACTATTAATGAAACACACCACATTCACACTGTTAAAAAAACACATCACATTCACACTGTTAATAAAAACACACCACATTCACACTATTAATGAAACACACCACATTCACACTGTTAATAAAACACATCACATTCACACTATTAATGAAACACACCACATTCACACTGTTTAAGAAACACATCACATTCACACTAACTAATTAATACATAAACGAAAAACACACATTCACACATTAAAACACACCACATTCACACTGTTAATAAAACACACCACATTCACACTGTTAATATAAACACTATAAACACACACCACATCTACACCAGAAACACACCACATTCACACTGTTAAAAAAACACATCACATTCACACTGTTAATAAAACACACCACATTCACACTGTTAAAAAAACACATCACATTCACACTGTTAATAAAACACACCACATTCACACTGTTAATGAAACACACCACATTCACACTGTTAATAAAACACATCACATTCACACTGCTAATAAAACACACCACATTCACACTATTAATAAAACACACTACATTCACACTGTTTAAGAAACACACCACATTCACACTGTTAATAAAACACACCACATTCACACTGTTAATAAACACACCACATTCACACTGTTAATAAAACACACCACATTCACACTGTTAATAAAAACACACCACATTCACACTGTTAATAAAACACACCACATTCACGCTGTTAAAAAACACATCACATTAACACTGTTAATAAAACACACCACATCTACACCAGAAACACACCACATTCACACTGTTAATAAAACACACCACATTCACACTGTTAATAAAACACACCGAATTTACACTGCTAATAAAACACACCACATTCACACTGTTAATAACACAATACATTCACACTATTAATAAAAAAATGACAACCACCACAACGACAACCACCACATCCACACTGTTAATTAAACACACAACATTCACACTGTTAATAAAACACACCACATTCACACTGCTAATAAAACACACCACATTTATCATTATCATCATATCGTAAAAATAATTAAAAGAATCATCATTATTATGATCAAAATAATCACATAATTGTAATGCTACTAAAAAAGTAATAATAATAAGAAGAAAAATAATCATCATATTCATAGTTATAATTATAGTAGAAAAGCACACACATACACGCTGTTTTTTAAATACATTTTAAATGGTAGAATTTTTTGCAATGATAAACCATAAACCAGGTTTAAAGTTAAACAATATATTCTATTCTTTTAATTTTTCATAACTGTGCAGTTTGAGAATTACCCTTAAAAGGTTTATAAAAGACTTACAGCGCCTCCCAGTGGTCACTCAGCAAAACGTACTCTACTCATATTTGATTAAACTCGATCGTTCCAATGTGGTAGATGTTTGTGTCATCTTTACACAGCTTCAAGATTAGATTCTCAGCTCAACTTTCCGTCTGTGTGAGTTTTACACGTTCTCTCTTTTTCTGTGTGAGGGTGTTTGCCTGATAATGTGTAATTTGGTGTGTAATTCTACCTCACACTCTGGATGCTCCTGTAATACGTAGGGAAGTGGTGGCACAGTGGTTAAGATTGTGTGTCCCATTCCCAGACCCACCAGGTTCACACTGCTAGGCCCCTGCGCAAGGCCCTTAATCCATAATCAGTCAATTGTATAAATAACTAAATGAAATGGAAGTCGCTCTGAATAAGGCCATCTGCCAAATATGTGAATAATAAACTCCATATTCACGCTCACCTGATTCATAAGGAATCAAAAGTGTGTTTTAACAAACACACAGAAACCTGAAACAGAATCTGTGTGCTTGAAGGCAGTTACATGAGAGGAGTATGTGTGTGTGTGTGTGTGTGTGTGTGTGTGTGTGTGTCTTTAAGTACAAATGTGGCTGTGAAACAAGTAATTCAAGACAGTGTAGACAGAGTGACATGTGTGTGCCACTGATAATAATGAAGAAAACACTGTTGATGTTGCTGATGAATTTAAACTTTGGCTCTTTAGAACTGTATGGACGCAACACAGTCTTCACTCCTGGAAATGTCATAATTGGGGGACTTTTTCCCATCCACACCACAGTGGAGCAGCCAACTAACTTCAGTAATCTCCACACTCCTTGCAATATGTAAGTAACACACATACACACACATTTGATGATGATGGGATATATAAATGAATCTCATAAACCTTATGAGACCCTAATAGTTATATTTTCTATTATTGCTAATTATTACTACTAGAATAATAATTCTATTATTATTATTTTAACAAAACAAATCTGAAGTTTTTTTTAATTAATCTTGCTTAATGCTGAAGGATTTTAAGGATCAGCGTTTGAAAACTCATCTTTTTCTTAAATACCTTGCTCTTGACATTTTATTAAAAAACGAACAAAAAAAACCCCCTTACTCTATTCAACAGGCTTTTGTTGTTGTTGCACCTTTTTGCGAACTATTATATCGGTATTGAGCTGACTCAAAGCACTTCTTGTACGTCACTCTGGACAGCGTCTGCTAAATGCTGTAAATGTAAGGATCACAGATGAGTCTGATTCACTTTGTTTGACAGTTACTGACAGATACAGAATTTTTCAAACTCAGTAAAGATCAGAAGGAAGGTTATTATTATAAAATAATATTGTATTCATATACAAATCTTATTAAGGATAACAGACTGTTCTATGTAGGATAATAAAGATAATATAATTATATAATATTCGCTGATCCTCCCTTTGACTGCTGCTTGCAACCTTGGGGTAATCATGGACAGTCAACTGTTATTTTAAATGTTAATAACTCGATCCTGCAGGTTTATCCCTTTATATCATGAGGAGGGTTTAATCATTGTTATCTACTTAGTTGCTCAGTTACTTGTGCAGTCTCTTGTAATATCTAAACTTGTTCCTGGAAGGTCTAGGGACAATTCGTAAGGGCAATTCGTCCTCTGCAGATGATTCAGAATGCAGCTGCGCAAATTGTTTTCAACCTACCAAAATTTCACACACCACCTTACCTTTCTCATAGTTTTTATTCAGGGTGATAATCAATTTAATTGAGTAACAGACTTGTTTAAAGTCTGATTTTCTTGTTTTCCTGCAGTCTGAGTCCAACCGGTTTGGCTTATTCCCTGGCCATGATCCACGCAGTGGAAACCGCAAACATTTCACCTGCATTAACAGAACTGGGCATCACTCTTGGATATCACATCCATGACACGTGTTCGGACGTCACCACAGCCCTTAGAGCCACAGAAGATTTTACTGACAATTGCAGATCTGAAAAAAACATATTGCAATATGTCCGGCCCGTAAAAGCAGTGATCGGCGCATACCACTCAGAGATGTCCATCGCTGTGGCTAGAATGCTCAACCTGCAGCTCATACCTCAGGTTTACACACACTTGCTATCTATCTACCCATCTGTCTATCTATCTATCAGATTCTCTCTGTCTGTCTGCATGTCTAAATAGTAATCTGTTTACTCCACTATCTGATCTAAAATCCAAAAAAGATGAAATGCCTTGTGTCTATTGTGCAGATCAGTTACGCTTCTACAGCAGACATTTTGAGTGATAAGAGTCGTTTTCCTGCGTTTTTACGCACCGTCCCAAGCAACGTGCACCAGACGAGGGCCATGGTTCAGCTACTGAGTGAAAAGAAGTGGACCTGGGTGGGTTTTCTGAGCACTGACGGAGACTATGGTCGTGCTGCTTTAGACAGCTTTGTTTCTCAGGCAGGTAAAGCTGGCATCTGTGTGGCCTTTACAGAAATCCTCCCCGACTCTTTGAGCGATAAACCCAAGCTACAGGCTGCCATCTCTCACGCTGTTCACACTATCCAGACCAACCACAAAGCCAGGGTCATTGTATCGTTCGCCAAACCAGAGCACATGAAGAGCGTGTTCGGTTTGCTGACGGAGTTTGGTGCAGACCGACGGCTCTGGATTGCGAGTGATAGCTGGTCCACAGCAGGACATGTACTCACTCCCGAGCAGCTGACATGTGTAGGATGGGTGCTGGGCTTTTCCTTCAGGGGCAAAAACATCAGAAACTTTGAGGAGTATCTAAAACATTTAGACTTAAACAGCGAGGCTCAGAGAAACAATTCATTTCTCAAAGAGTTTTATTCTTCTTTTGCAACCTCAGTGAATACGAGTGAGGCGAATGTTTCCACCCCTACAGATAAGCTGTTAGCAAGTGCTCAGGTAGGTGTGGTGTTCAGCGTTCAGATGGCAGTGAATGCGATCGCTCAGGCAGTGGCCTTCATCTGTAAAAAAAACGACTGCGTGGCTTCAGGAACTGTTAAGCGACAAGAGGTAAATCAGCAGCTCAATTTGTCTATCTGTTAAATTCTGACTGAATATTACAGTCTATGAACATCAAAACAAAACAACCCATACTGTTAAAATATATCTTTTCAATTATGTTTTGAATATATCAATATATCAATATATTCAAAATATATAAACATTTAATTACGTACGTATGTTTTTCACAAATAATGTTTCTGAAAATAGAAAAAAAAACATTCACATTCAGCTGGAATCAATCTCAGGTCACAGTGGTGCCCCATATAACAACATGCTACCAACTAGTCTATTACACCAACCACACATAATGGTTCAGGAAAATCTTTAATAGAATTTTATGTCTAATACTTTTAAAACAATTTAAATAATAGATTAAATGATTTGTAAAAATGTTTGACATTAACTTTATACATAAAATGAAAATAATCAGATTTTTTTCTCTCTTTTAGTCTCAAAATCTCTTTCTAATGCCGTCAGTGTTGGGCAGTAGCTGCTAGTTTAACTACAATTTTTTGTTTACTTCCTGTTTTGTGTTCCTTGTTCCTCATGTATTCCTGTCACGTAATTCTCCTGTTCTTGTGTCATGTTTTCATTGGTTAATTTGGTCATGTTTTCCCTTAATTTTTTGCAGGTGTTTCTTGTTAGTCTTGTGTGCGTCTTGTCTATATATAACCCTCTTTTTAGCCTTGTGTCTTTGTGTGCAATCGTGGTGAGCCTGAACACTTATGCTAGTGTTCATGTTTTGTCAAGTAAGTCAAGTCAGGTTAGGTCCAGTTTATGTTATTGGTTTTTGTCAAGTATGATCGAGTCAAGTCAAGTTTATGTTAGTTGGTCACTCGCATCCTACACATGCGTCTCACCACAGTGGAGACTGTTACAGATGTTTGGCTCCTTAGGCAAGATTAGAACAGTTACCATACAAGCTAATAATACAAGTTAATAATCATTGCAAAATAGCCTGAATTCCAAGTATGTATGTAACTATATAATGGCCCTACAGCTCTATTTCTCTTCCTACAAGCAGTGGCAGCTAACACCAGGACGACAAAATAGCAAAATACTTCTACTACTTCTGAACATTTTTGCACATTAAAATATAAACACCTCACCTTGTGTCAATCATGCTTATACACTGCTTCCGTAACATTCGTCCGTCATGTAAAAATTCAGAACAAAATGTTTGGCGTTTTTTACATCCGAACCGCCATACAAGCCAAAGCCAAAATCCAAAATGGTGAATCACTTCTGTAGAATATTGTATGATGGTGTATGTGTGTGTGTCCATACCTTAGACATACTGCCAGTTTCTGTTCAGGATCAACTGGTGCTTCTGTTTAATGTGTGGTTTCAGTATCGCTGGCAAACTATGAAATGGAGTTACTGACATCCTGAAATAATTTTGAAACTTGACGAATATTTAAAACACAAGTATTAAACTGAGTTTCTGGTGGGCCACCACCCTGTAGAGTTTCGCTTCAACCCTAATTAACTAGACCTTATCCAGCTAATTATGTCCTTCACACTCGTTTAAAACATCCATGTTTTGTGGTTTGGTATAAGGTTCAAACTAAACACTGCAGGGCTTTGGCCCTTTAGGAACCGGGTTCGACACCCCTGGAATAATGAATGTGTGGAGAGACCTTAGCTAATAGATTAGCTTACTGTATTTTCATGTAGCTTGTCCAACACTATGATTACAGATACATTTTTAAAGGAGTGCTTTTATTAAAAAAAAACCACATCAAGTTACTATAGTAATTAGTCATTTGTTTATATTACTATAGTAAATTCACTATAACAATTGTAGTAGCTTTACCACAATTACCACATGCTTCAAAAACACTTTGTTGACTTTGGGAACGTTGCAGCTGCTGTC
This sequence comes from Bagarius yarrelli, assembly GCA_005784505.1. NCBI lineage: Eukaryota > Metazoa > Chordata > Actinopteri > Siluriformes > Sisoridae > Bagarius > Bagarius yarrelli. The sequence continues at coordinate 1,385,497 of VCAZ01000054.1, read as the reverse complement.
TGCATTAAGGATCAGAAGCTTCGAGATGGACGGCGTCTCTTATGAGTTTAACGATGAAGGAGATATTAACCTCGGTTATGACGTCTCCCTGTGGAACTCTGACGGAGTAAAAGTGGAGACTTCCACAGTCTTATCTCACTATCAGCCCTGGGACAGCAACCTGAACACCACCGCATTAACGCTGGTCAATATTCACACCCGAACCTGTCTGTCTCTACGCCTACATACTCTCACTCTCATTTTATTTGTCTCTACATTAAACCTGTCTCAATCTCATTATTGTCTTTTTCGGTTGTGTTTTGGATCAGAGTTTGGTGTCTAAATGCTCAAACAGCTGTGAACCGGGACAGTTTAAGAAAAGTGTTGAAGGTCAACACACCTGCTGTTATGAGTGTATCAACTGTGCAGAGAATCAATACACCAACAACACAGGTAACATGCATACACACAAACGCCTCTATTCCTGTGTCGGTTCCGCTGAAGAATTTCTTTCATTTACGTGTGTGTATGTGGTGGTTTCTAAGATATGGACCAGTGCTACAGCTGTGATGTAAACAGTGAGTGGGCGGAGTCAGGCAGCTCGACGTGTAAAGAGAAGAAGGTGGAGTTTTTTTCCTGGACTGACCCCTTTGCAGTGGTGTTGATTTCTCTTGCGGTTCTTGGCGTAGGTGTGGTCTTCGCTGTATCCGTCCTTTTTTTGTATCACAGAGGTTCTCCAGTAGTAAAGGCAGCCGGTGGCTCGCTGTGCCAGCTCATCCTGGTGTCTCTTAGCGGGAGCTTCGCAAGCGTCATGCTGTTCGCCGGAAAGCCGACGGCTGTGCAGTGTAAAGTGCGTCAGGTTCTTTATGGCCTGAGTTTCACTGTGTGTGTGTCTTGCATCCTGGTCAAGTCCCTGAAGGTTCTGCTGGCGTTCCATATGAACCTGACGCTGAAGCAACTACTTCATCGCCTCTACAAGCCATATATTATTGTAAGCATTTGTGTGGGGTTGCAGGTGGTGACCTGTGCATGTTGGTTGATCCTGAAAAGCCCGAAAACCACATCTACCATTTTTCTCCGAAGTGTACTGGAGGAGTGCGACGAGGGGTCGTATGTGGCGTTTGGAGTGATGCTAGGTTACGTGGCGCTGCTGGCTCTGGTCTGCTTTGCCTTTGCTTTCCAAGGACGCAAACTTCCACAGAAATACAACGAAGCAAAATTTATCACGTTCGGCATGCTTATCTACCTTATCGCATGGATCATTTTCATCCCAACGTACGTCAATACCAAGGGGAAATATCTCCCAGCCGTGGAGATGATCGTCATCCTGATTTCCAGCTACGCCGTCCTGTGCTGCCATTTCTTCCCAAAGTGTTACATCATCTTATTCAGGAAGACACAGAACACCCGAGAAGCCTTCGTCAAGAGTGTTTACGAATATTCCAAAAAGACTGTGGCAAATCTTCGTCCACCACAAGCAGAGGCAAATACACCTCAGTCACCGTACGCCACAACCAACCCCAGTTTCATTCCAGAAAACAAGACATAGAAAAGCAAAAACAAACTGTTGTCCAGTTAAACATATCTTAACATAAACATTACACAATCTAACGCCTTTCTATTCTATTCTATTTTATTCTATTCTATTCTTTTGTATTCTATATAGTTTTTAAAATTCCATTTTAACACTGATAGATGAATGAAAACACAAATACTTTCTGTATATTTACATTTCTGACATTTCGCAGATTTTTTTACTCAAAGTGACTTACATTTATCTCATTTTGATCCAACTGAGCAGTTGAGTGTTAAGGGCCTTGCTCAGGGGGCCAGCAGCAGGCAACACCTTAATCACTGAGCTACTACATCCCCCTACACACAGTAGTATAAGTCTCTTTATTTACTTGAATTTACTTATTATTCATTCATTCATCTTCTATAATTGTTTATTTCCTAATTCAGGATCACAGAGATCAGCTGGAGTCTATTCCAGCCATCTCTGAAAGGGTGAAAGGCGGAAGGGGGAACACCCTGGACTGGTCGCCAGTCCATCACAGGGCCACACACATTCATTCATTCATTTATTTTCTATAGCCGCTTATTGCCTAATTTGGGGTCACAGGGATCTGCTGGAGCCCATCCCAGCCGCCTCTGCAAGGCCTATTATGTGATGCAGCAAAAAGCAACAAGGTTTAAATAAATGTTGAAAATAAATTGTGTGATTGTGTGTTTTGCTTCAAACTGGATGTGCAGGTAGAGTTAGGGGAAATCCTGTAATATCATTGTGTTTGTCTGCACCATTAGAATGATGTCATAATTATTATTAGTCTGGAGGCTGTTTCTAGTGAATAACATTGCATCAGTTTCATGTTTCAAGCCTCTGACAGTAAAACATTCGCAGGTGTTTAGAAACTGGATACCTTCACACTGATCCACTTACTGTATTTCCATTTTTTAAAGCTTTACTGAGTAGGTAGGACGATCAGATAAAAACGAGGAGAGGTCCACAACCCAGATGCCTGAGGCGCAATAGGACCCTATATGTCAACATGCTACCCTATAGGCTACCATGCTATATATTTTTTAATGAAAAACCTTTAAAGAAACTATTTAAAACCTCCCCAAGCAACAATAGCTATCTTTTTCTATCCAAAACTGCACCGTTTTCATCCAGAGAGAACAAAATTGTTACTTCCTGATAAACTGGCGACAAATAGCAAAAAAATATATATATTTGCACATTCCATTGTTGTTTTTTCATCAATAATGTTACTTTTTTACAATTGATTGTCCACCCAAACATACTGGTCACTTTTGGCTAAAAATCACATGACTTTTTGACGTACATGCTGGAATTTATATGGTAACTGTGTTTCCATCGTGGTTTATGTGTATTTTTATATCAGATAAAAAGTTTGTCCTACTCAGTTGTGTTTTTAGTATTTATGTGCATAAATTCTGAATTATATGCGATGACCCAAAAGTTATAGAAATAAGTGAATGGAAACACAGCTAGAGACAGAATAGTGTAAACGGTCTTACAACACTAAAGGTCTCGCTCTGTGTCTCTTCCTTAATGTTTTCCAGTGAATTACAGTCTCAGTATGTGTTATTGTCTCAAAGTTGGACTGTACGTGTCTCACACTGCCTCACTGTCTGAAGGTGTCTTGATGTGTTTGACTGAAAACAGAGAAGAAAAAGAGAGTATTAACATGTTCTCTGAAGGTGTGCCAGTGATTTATGTTTGTCACTGTTTTTCTTTTACGTCACTCGTTTCAGGGGTTTTTTTTCCGTCTAGCTGAGGTTTTTTTTTTTGTTTCTGTCTACTTGTGTTGAAAGCGTGTGTGTGTGTGTAAGTTGAGGTAGTTTAGTTCTGTGTTGAGCAGCCTGATGGCTTGAGGGTTGAGTGTGTGTGCAGTCGCCACATACAATTGTGCCTTGTATGAAGTTTTTAATGATGCGGTCTGTAACTTCCTTAACACAAAGATAATCCACTGTTTCCTAATTTGGAACTGTGCAGCGTCTTGTCATCAGAGCCATCATCTCATTTACCTCTCACATACATGCATGAATCGGTGGGCGGGGCCTAACAGACAGTGATGTGGAAGCAGGTGTAATCCACATGATTACGTCATCAAGTAGAACATTCCAAAACCTGTCGTTTTTGGCTGACTGCCTTCAATATAAGCTATTTTTAGAGTTTGAGTTCTGAGACATACAGGATGTTTTTGTTTTATTGCACAATGACAATGACATGATATATGTCAAAATGATTTCTCAGTTTGTGACCCCATTAATGCTTTCAACCAGATAAAGAAAATAGACTTTAAAGATATCGCAAGTAAATGATAAAAAGATTTAGGAATAATTTAGTTTTAAACAACAATTGTAACAAGCTTAAATATACAAAGGATTAAAGAAGTAAACACACCATTTATTGAAATATTTAAACGAGGTCTCCAAACTACAACCCAGCCGGTCATGTTGATGGCTCTCAATGCCAGAACCCGAGGCTTCCAGGTTGGGATCCATATGTAGCTTTATTCTTTATAAGCATACAGTACAGAGAAAGTGCTTTATCTCCTAATTCAATACACAGCATAACGTCAGGACATAAAAATAGAAACACAGGAAAATAAGCACGGTGATGCTAGAACAGAGGGCTAAATAAATACGAAAGAATCAATTAAGTGGTCTTTGCAAAATAAAGTTTGGGGACCCCTGATTCAATGTATGACATGGCAATAAAAAGTGTTCAGGTTTAAATCAAACATCAGCAATTAAAACACACCGATTGAACAAGAACATTTTATTTGTTTTATATAATTTTATACAATTTTCAACATTTTGATGTCCTTTATGCTGCAGATCAGTACAGACATTAACTTCCCCTGACGAGAGGAAAAAAAACCACAACAACCTGAAAATCAGCATATAAACATGAGAAATATTACAGCATTAAACTGTATGTGCTTCTGGAACAATCTCTCGAGTAGACGAACCAAATGAGGAGTGAAATGAAACATCATTAAACAGAGCATGCTATCAACAAAAAAAAGAAACCCAAAGCTTTTTTTAAAAAAAAAAAAAAGTTTATTTCCACATCAAAATAACAAAACTCAATTTCTCCATCAGCATGCTTCATTAAAAAGTCCAGCATTCGGTTTGTACAGTGAGGAGAAATCTCATCGTTTATTTAATCATTATTCTGTTCGTTGTCTTCCGATTAGGTTAGAATACAGATGGGGGTTTTTTTTTTCCTGGGCGTCCACGTTAAAGCCTGTTCCATTCCTTGATCTTGAGTGTTGGCTGTGCATCAGAAGAGTGTGTGTGTTGAAGACGGTGCAGTCGAGACGATGTCTTCATAGAGTTACAGCAGAAGCTCTGTACCGTAATCACGCTGTGTGTTCGTGCATTTTAACACCATGTGTAGGTGGTGTTAAAATGGACACGGCGACGTACAAGGGAACATTGCGCTTAAAGGGTTGTTGTACTGTAACACACAAAATTTACCACATCAGCCGCAATAATTACTGCACTGTAGTGACCTTTTGACCTGATCTTACCACACATACACACACACACACACACACACACCATCTCTTTCTTTCTGAGAACACTGACAGCTCACATGTAACGTCCCTCTTTTTTCCCCAACAAAAAAAATTACCTAATTCTGAACAAAAAAAGAGGACGAAGAAGAAATTAGTGTAAACTGAAAGATCAATAATGAATCAATAATCATTTTTTTCAGGGTGTGTCTGACAGGTGTGTCCTGAACAGTTGTTACAGGAGCAGTTTGTTTTTTTAGAGTAAGAACTCAAGCTGCAGCAGTGATCCTGCTGCTCCCTACAGGATTAAAGAGGTAGCTTCACATTGCAGAGGGGATACCATAAAAGATTTGGGATACCAGTGCTTATATCTAATTAATATATATACACACACTGCTGTATATAAAATAATTAAGAGAGACAGAGACAGTTCAGGGTTGAGAAAGTCTGTGGGGCTCCGAAGTTCAACAGAAACTGAGGCTGTATTTCCCAACGGAGACGGATGAAGGAGGAGATGGCGGGATGGAGGGCTTTAGAGCTGGAAGTGGTCAATGGGTCCCTGGTGCTGTTGGAAAATGTACTGGTCCTGGTTCTGGTCTACTTGAGGTGCAATGGTGGCGTCTTCTTCCTCCACGCCAAAGAAACGCTCAATTAAATCGAACGCTTTCTGATAAATCTCCTGGTTCTCGTGGCTCTGCAGGAACTCGATTTTATCCAAACCTACAACACAAAATTCACACACAAATCTAAAGTTACATTTTTCACTTTAAAATAAACCTGATATTTTGGGTGTGTGATTACATTAGGGCTGCACGATATTGGGAAAAAAACTGGTATTGCAATATTTTGTTTAATGATGTGTATTGAAGCACTTTCAGACGTTGCTCTGGATAAGAGCGTCGGCTAAATGCTGTAAACGTAAATGTGAGGTCGGCGTTGAAATGTGCAGCAGGTGTGTGTAAGTGTGTTTTTTGTTTACCGTAGGCCTCCTCAATAAGCGCACAGTATGGATTAATGCCTGTGCCGTTCTGTTTGGATTCCTGCTCTCCCAGCCGGAGGATATTTTCCAGGCCGTTTAGAGAAACTTGAACTATTTTTGAGTCCATCACCGTCAGAAGATCACACATCGGCTTAATGCAGTTTAGAGACACCAAATACCTGCCAAACACACCAGTGTAAAAACATAATTAGATACTGTGTGTGTACGTTTGATCTGTTTAATACAATACCAATGTGAGCTCAGAGCTGAAGATTTTGTGCTGCACCTGATTTGTTCCGGTGTTCCTCCACTGGTGGCGTTGGTTATGGCCCACGCTGCTTCCTTCCTGGTGCGGAACTCCGCTTTCTGTAGAATCTCGATTAACACAGGAAAAATGTTGGCATCGATCACCGTCTGCGTAAGGGAAACACAGTAGACACCATGTGGGCTTCCATTCACACACCTGGAATTATGACCTATACAGTGGATGTTTCAGCGGATAATCGAATCATTTTCCCCCTCACTGTATACAGGTGGGAAGTTAAAAAAAAAAAAAAAAGACACTGACCTGAATCTGGGCTCGATTTCCTGCTGTGATGTTTGAAACAGTCCAACAAGCTTCTTTCTTTATTGACTCTTTAGGACTGCTGAGCAGGTGAAGAAGACAAGGCAACGCAGAACAGTTCAGAATCACCTAACACACACACACACACTCAGATGATCAGATGTCCATAGCTGCAATGGTAAATTAGGAGAATCATATGTGGTGGTAATCCTCAGTTAGAATCTGCAGTGTGTGTGTGTGTGTGTGTGTGTGTGTTTGTGTGTGTACCTGAGTCTGAATATCATCTCCAGTAACAATGTTCCCCACAGCCCGCAGTGCAGGAGACACCACTTTATAATCACCGTGCCTGCAGAAGCCAGAAAGAAACACACCTCAGACATGGGGTAGTCAACTCAGTGATAGAAGCATGCATGTGCGTGTGTGTGCGTGTGAGAGAGAGTGTGTGTCTCATACATAAGCAGCTCCACTAATCTGCGACACACGCCTGAGTCAATCACAGCCTGGATTTTCTCATTCGGACCATCAGACAAATAGGAAAGTGCCCAGCACGCATCTGCCAAAACATCTGGATCACTGCTAAACAGCAGTCTGGAGAGAACACTGAGTGAAGGAGACACCTGGAAAAAAAACAACACACACTAGTTCAACCAGAGATAAACACAAGCACACAATTTTTCTACACTTTTTGCATTTTTAGGTTGATAATGTTTCCATTTCAATTCTGATATTAAGAGAAGTATTGAATAGAATATAACTATTGTTCTTTAATTAAGCAAATAAAACAAGGCAAGCATAATGGACATATCACGACCAGTTCACTATAAAAGCTTTGCAGCTTAAATGATTGTCTGGTGTCAAAGCACGTACATGTATATCCCAACTAACATCCGCGCACCAGATTTTTTACTATCCATTATCCATTAAGATATGCACATTTGCAATATTTAGATCATTTCGGTTTATTGCGCAGCCCTAAAATAAACGCCATCAGTACAAACGCACATTAATATTCGCTACTTTAGTGTCAAAACGGTTTCTATAGAAATTTTCTGTTGTTATTACTTGTTTCTGATTCCAGCACAGGGTGATGGAAAAATAATACAATTGTGTCAATTGTGTCGCAGTCACAGTGCGTTATGACACCTGGTCTATTATATGACGCTATGATATTTTTACGCTGATGTATATTCTTGTAAATGTTGTGAGAACCAGCGCTCAACGTATTTGAATGATACCGTTTTTGTACATACCATTTTCCCAGAGCAGACCCTCATTTTTTAAATATCCAGTCTTTACAGTTCTGTTGTCATGTACAGCAGTGACTGTTCATCACACAGCTCACACGCTCATTTTCCCGGCTGTAATTTATCTTTTTAAAGCGTATATGGCTGCTCAATGCAAGTGTCTGAATCAGAGCTGTTTGAAAATTGTGCTCCTTTAAATTGTTATTATCATTTAACGCTGATTATCACAGGACAAACATACAGAGTTTGTGTACAGGTGTGTGTACCTTGCTGAAGTCTGGTGGAGGGTTTTTGCCTCTGCACAGATTGGATAAAGCCCACACAGCATTCCGAGTGGTAGAGAGACGGTTGGATTTCGCAAGTAACCTACAGAAACACACACACACACATACGGAATGTCAAACAAAAAAGAACATTGGTTATCAGTTCTTTAGCCATTTTTAGTATTTTAAAGTATTGGTAATGGGGTGTTAGAGTGATAAGGATGATGGTGATGGTTGTATTTTAAAGTATTGGTGATGGTGTGTTAGAGTGATGAGGATGATGAAGGTGGCTCAGATGGTTAATTACACTCACTGCTGTAGTGAAGGGAGAATTCCACAGTTAAGGACAAAGTCTCTACACTCTGCGTTGTCTCCTGCAATGTTTCCGAGTGCCCACACAGCCTGTACACAGACACACACAAACACACACGTAACCTAGACTAGTTACATTAACAGATGCTGACTTAAATTTAATTATTTAAACAACTGAGCAGTTGAGAGTTGAGGGCCTTGCTCAGGGGCCCAACAGTGGTAGCTGTATGGCCCTGGAAATTGAACTGAGCACTCTCCTTATTCAGAGTCATAACGTGTTTTTTAATATACAACTAAGCAGTTGAGAATTAAGGGGCCTTTCTCAAGGGCCCAGCAGTGGCAGCTTGATGATCCTGGATATTGAATCAATGAAGCGATAATTAGTCACCATTACTGGCTCCTAAATTTATTCTAACATGAATTTAGGTACTCCTTATTAAACTGTTTATCAGTGCATTAGCTGTTCCTAAGCTAGCTTCCGCTAAACTGGCCGCTTTGACTGACCTTGCAAATGCTAATGCTAATGCTCACCTGCTCCTGCACTTCTTCATACTCCGAGTTAAGCAGCTCAATGAAAATAGGCACAGCTCCTGTTTCGATCACCACTTTAGTGTGCAGGAATGTTCCAGAGGCGATGTTGGTCAGAGCCCAAGCTGCTTCAAACTACACAGAGTAACAAAACAAATAAAATCAACATCTTTAACCATCAGCTCACAAACAGCTTTAGTACTTCAACCCTCAGGTTAACACCACAACTCATACTGAGCAGTCTAAACTGAAGAAGAATATATCTGCATGTGTGTGTGTGTGTGTGTGTGTGAGAAGTTGATGTTTCTTGCCTGCAAGGTGGAGTTATCACTTCTCCTCAGAAACTCCACAAACTTGCTTACGACCCCAGGGGTGGCGATGACCTCATCAATGGGTGGGTTCGGCTCTGCACATAGCGGAAGGAGTACCGAGTTTATTTAAACAGACACTTATCAGAACATAAACTCCAGATGTTTTGAAGTTAAAGCTCAAAAAGAGGTTGAAAAGTTTTGTGCCTTTGGAAAGTAATTTCCTGAATTTTTGTGTGGCGAGAAGCTGCAGGTCTGCGTCTTCGGAAAAGATCATCTGCACCATATCTGGAGTTATAACTGCCTCCTGCATGGGACAAACACACTGCCTCTTACAAACGTGATTAAAGCTGATTTATTAAGCAGCACAAATTAAACATCCTCAATTACCTCTGTGTTCATGCTAACTTTTTAAGATGATCAAAGCTACTACAGAATACAGCGGTGTGTGGTTTGGGATGCAGCCCATTGAATGTACTACAGAAGGAGCATTGTGATATTAATTAAAAAGGAGCTGAGAGGAACTTACGGAGGACATGGGTACTGTGGAGCTGATGTCCGGGTCCTGGATGGGACACTCGAGCATGGACTCATCACAAGAAGGTGCGGACACATTTCTTCTTTTAAACAGCTGCACACACAGAAAGGACAAACTCCTCAATGGAAGAGCAGTGTGAAATGGGCTGGATTTTAAGAAAAAACACCAAGTGGAACTGTATGATGTGTGAATCGAATCGTGAGGCCCATTCCAGTATACAGCCCTAATAATAGAAAATGTACAGTGATGACCGGGGTCAAGGGGTATTACGTTAATGCGCCGGCACAGACATGGTGCTCCGGGCAATCCCATCTCTCCCCGCTTCATCCTGTCAATAAAGGCTATAATACGCCCAAAACTTAAAAAGAAAAAAAGATTGAAAAGTGTGGGGTTTATATGGTTCCTTTTTTACTACATAAATGTGGTGTTTATCTACAACCTCCAGTCTATTAAGGGCCCCTCCCACATGACCAGAAAAAGTAGGAAAGTTACAGGTGGACCCAGTAAAGCATTAAACAGCCACCGATCAACTTTACTTATTGATGAAAATCAGTGTTTTGTGTGTGATGATGCATGTAACCCACCTGTTCTTCTCGTTTCTGTTTGCGTAGTTGAATGCCCTCCTCCTCTCTGCGCCGTCGCATCTCCTGCGGGTTCAGAGCTTTATTTTTGTAGCTCTTCATCCGATAATTCTCCTTTCCTGGACTTGCCATTGCACTTTCTGCAAACAAACAAGTCAGAACACATCCATATCCCTCCTCTTTGGCCTTCCTTTTTGCATTCAGCACTATTTTCAACATCCTCCTACGGATATTTCCACTCTTCCTCCTCTGCACATATCCAAACCATCTCAATCGGTCTTCTCTGACTTTAATGAAACACAGTTCGTTTATTCTGCACACCTGAGCAACCTTTCTGCAGTTTAAGACAAATATAAGCATTCAAAAGTATCTTTTCAAGCTAAAGAAGTGTTTTAGTCTTGATCCACAAGATTCATTAAAGACATCATTAAAACCCATGGACACACACTCAAGCTTACTTTTTCCTTGTTTAATGATCATGTACACATATCCGATACAGTGGATGTAATTCTGCCTGTATTAATGTAATTCTGCCTGGAAACTTCACGTTTATCGCATCCATAAACCTCCTCTTTGGTCTTCCTCTTTGCCTTCTGCCCTGGTAGCTTCATTTCTAACATCCTCAACTCATCCTCAGTCAATGCCAACAACATCGTTTTGTGTTAAGCTTCACATCAGTAATGTGTCGTTTGCACATTAAAAAAAAAACATCCAGTTGTTAAATTTTTGTCCTGAACGACTGTATGACTTACTGTTGCATTATAAAGAAAAATGATTCTCCCAGTATGGCGTCTATCAACAAGATTACCCAGAATTCAATGCGACATGACGTCACATTCTCACACACTGATTGCAAACTCCATTTACATGGTTTCAGTTTACTGACAGACAGATAACACAATAACATTACAGTCTATCACTATACACACACACACACACACACACACACACACACACACACACACACACACACTCATTATACTTCTCTACCCAGGGTTAAATCTGTAAACTAATGTTACACCTTTCAGTTTGAGTTTACATTTTTTTTACATACACACACAAGAGGGAAACAGAACAGTTCCTCTAAATGTCATAAAGGGAAATATTTAAAGAAAATAACATAAGTTAAATACTAGAAACATTTCAGTTAGAAAGACACTGGAAAAACGGGGTTCATTTTAATAATATCCGCTTTGAGCTAACACTGACAGCTAGCACAACTAATCTTAAGCTAATGAAGTAGCAGTGTTAGCTCAGATACGCAACCATAAATATATTTGGTAGTGTAATTGATCACTTTTTACAAAGGAATTACATTTATGGATTATAAACAGTAACGACACGCTGAGTGAATCTTACCCATTTAGTATGAGAAATGAGTTGTGCGTGTTCTTTATTTCCTTTTCACACACTTCCAGTATCACTCCCACTGAGGAGGGCAATATGGCGGACAAAAGATACTGACGGCTCCTCAACATTACTTCCGGTGCCACTTACTACATCACTTCCTGCCTCGTAGTCGGGGCATCAAAACAGCAGCAGAAGCCTGGGCAATATGTTGCCGCGGAGGATGTCTGATTGACATGTGAAGCAGCCAATCACAGTTCGTTGTGTTAGACATTCTGTAGAATCCAACCAATCAAAATAACTTTACAAATTCTGACAGCATTTCCATTTTTAAGTACTCAAACGAGACCACGTATAAATTATAGAACTATAATTAGTACAAAACATACATCACACCTCAGAATGAACATTTTAACAGACAAAGACATTTTTTTGTGAGTTAAAAAAATAATTTAAGCATTTTATTAAAATGTATTGTAGAAACAATGGCTTAAAAAGTCACTTTAGGTCGATCCTGCGCGTCGTTAAACACACCTGATTTAGATATCGTGTCATTAAATCCCGATCAGTTTAAAAACAAGCGCTCTGAAACGACCTCTAGATGTATTGTCACGTGATTATCACACCATAAGTCACGTGACCACACCCGGAAGGAAGCACGTCTCGGAAGACGTTTTGACAAAAAAGAAAAAAAATACAGTAAGTAAGACTGTGTGTATGTGTATATATGAAATGTGTGTGTGATCGTGATAAGATAAAACTTTCTGTTATATGTCAGAATTCCGGTAATTTATAAAGACAATGAAGGACAGTTAGAAAGATTGGATTAAGAAATGAATAGATGACTAGGAGCTCGACAGAGAGCGGGACGGATCGAGAGTAGTGTGTGTTCACAGTGTGTGTGTGTTTTCTCTGCAGCTTCTTTAGCATGCCGGTGTGTGATATCTGCAGTGAAGAGCTCTCCTGTGAGTCGGAGCTGAAAACTCACCTGCTCCTGACACACCTGGAGAATAAGGTCACGTGTCCACTCTGTTCGCTCTCAGGCGTCTCTTATGATGAGCTAAACTTTCACATCAACACGGCCCACAGCGAGACATCCAGCGGACACGCACCTGCCACAGGTGATCCAAGACAACCAGAAGCGACAGTGGTGTCCTCTGTGTCCCGCTCACCAGAAACTCTGAATATGGCAAAAAAGCCGAGCCGCAGACCAGCAGAAGAAACCAAACGTCAGGATGAACAACAGGAAAAGAAAAGAAATCAGTTGATGGAGCCGTTCGCTATAAAACACCGGCGCCTGTCCTTCCAGAGTAAAGGTAACCTCCAGACAAGACGCATAATGTGTCAATAAAACTTCACTGTATATGTATGTGTGTTTGTGTGTGTGTTACAGGCAGAACGTTCTCCTGTCCGGTGTGTGAGCTCGTCTACACTGACTGTTTTATGCTTCAGGAGCATGTGGAGCTTCATCTCCAGGACCGTGCTGTTCCTGACGGTGTGTGTTCACTTCCTGTCTCCACATTTCCATTGCTTTCAACTAGTGAAAGCACGAACTGACAAACAATTACACTTACTGATGAAGGGCAAGTCGATTAAGCTGTCTAAAAGCTTTGCTGTGTGTGTGTGTGTGTGTGTGTGTGTGTGTGTGTGTGTGTGTGTGTGTGTGTGTGTGTGTGTTTGCCAGACACACCATATGTGTGTCCAATGTGTGAGGTGGTGTGTGACGACCGCTGTTCTTTGCAGGAGCATGTTGAGCTTCATCTGAACGGTAGCTCAGCAGGTAGAGGTACACACACTCACTTTTCCACCCCTACACACCTATTTTTCAAGACACACACCGCTCCATCCACCCCTCCTTTCGGCTGCTAAGATGAAAGTGAGTAAGTTTGGTGTGTTTATGATTTTAGTAGATTTGTATGCTGATCTGCAACTCGCTCAGCAGCTGCAGCAGGAAGACGAACGCCAGAGGAAGGAGGAGGAGGTGAAACGTGAGGCAGAGGAGTTTACAAAGCTACAGGTGATCAGGAAACTTGTCATATACGTCACTATGACACATTACAGTCCCAGCGAGACTAACACTACACTAACTATAAAATCATGGATGGTTGTATATTGGGGATGCTTAATAATACTGTACGCAGTGAGAATCACAGTGTATTTATTGATCTATTTATATATATATTTTTTCTGGAGTGTGGTCATTTAGGACATGTGGTAAATTCAATTCAATTCAGTTTTATTTGTATAGCACTTTTTACAATGGTGATTGTCACAAAGCAGCCTTACAATTAAAAAAAATATGAAACAGAATTAAACATAAATCAGTTTGTCCCTGATGAGCAAGCTGGGGGCGACGGTGGCAAGGAAAAACTCCCTGAGATGAGATAGGAAGAAACCTTGAGAGGAACCAGACTCAACAGGGAACCCATCCTCATTTGGGTGAAAACAGGTAGCAGGGATCATGAGGTTACATCGTGTGTGTGTAAACAACTATAATCATCAGTCCTTAGCAAGCAGCCGGAGCGTCTTTATGGCGAAGTGGGTCGTCCTAGATCGCCCTGGTGATGCATCATCCGCTGGGCAGGTCACAGGGAAGGGTCCCACAGGACGGGGTCGGAGGTGGGGACTGGATCACCGGCAGCTCCGTTGTGGCGTATGTAACTCGAGAGAGAGAGAGAGAGAGAGAGAGAGAGAGAGAAAGGAAGGCAAAAAGAAGGAAAACAGTTAAATGACAATGTAATCACATGGTTTGGATTGATTAAATGAATAATGTAGAGTGCAAGGATGGACTCCGGCAAGACTAACTAGGTCAGCATAACTAAAAGGAGAACCAGAGGGAAACACAGACATGAGGGCTCCCTGATATGTTAAGCAACCAGCCGCTCTCATCATCAACACCGTGATCAATAATAAGTGTGGAAGACAGCATCTAAACATACCAGATCACCATAATACTCAACACCCATGAGTCCCCCGGATCTGCTCCTTTATCTAAGGGGAATCAAATACAAAAGGCTTGATTAAATAAGTATGTTTTTAACCTGGACTTAAACACTGAGACTGTGTCTGATTCCCGAACATACATAGGGAGGCTATTCCATAGCATTGGGGCCCTGTAAGAAAAGGCTCTGCCCCCTGCTGTAGTTTTTATAATGCGCGGTACTGACAGGCAGCCTGCATCCTTTGATCGAAGTAGGCGTGGCGGAACGTAAGACACTAGAAGTTCGCTCAAGTACTGCGGTGCGAGACCATTTAGAGCTTTGTACGTTAAAAGTAGTATTTTAAAATCGATGCGGTGTCTCACTGGGAGCCAATGCAGTGTGGATAGGACTGGAGTGATGTGCTCGTATCTTTTAGTTTTAGTAAGGACTCTCGCTGCTGCTGCGTTCTGGACTAGCTGAAGTTTATTAATGCACCTAGTTGAACATCCAGACAGTAAAGCGTTACAGTAATCCAGCCTGGATGTGATAAACGCATGAACTAATTTTTCGGCATCAATAAGTGACAAGATATTTCTTATTTTAGCGATATTTCTGAGATGATAGAACGCTATCCTGGTAATATTGTCGACATGGGCCTCGAATGAGAGATTGGAGTCTAAAATCACACCCAGATCTTTTACTGTTGCACTCGGTGAAACAGAAAGACTGTCTAGGGTTAAGGTGTGATCAGGAAGCTTACTTTTAGCTACCTGTGGTCCTAGAACCAGAACCTCCGTCTTGTCAGCGTTAAGCAAGAGGAAATTGCTCAATTTTATTAAAATGGCCTTTCGCATCAGGCCTTGATGAGACGTATAACTGTGTGTCATCAGCGTAACAGTGGAAACTGATATCATGCTTACGGATTATGTTTCCCAGAGGCAGCATGTAAAGAGAGAAAAGAAGTGGGCCTAAAACCGAGCCCTGTGGAACACCATACTTTACAAGGGAGCACGCAGAATAATCACCATTTAAATCTACAAACTGGTAACGATCGGTTAAATAGGACCTGAGCCACGCAAGAGCTGTTCCTTTAATTCCTACTGATTTTTCTAATCTGTGAAGAAGAATATCGTGATCTATAGTGTCGAAGGCCGCACTAAGGTCAAGTAATATAAGCAACGAGACACAACCTTGGTCGGATGCCAGTAAGAGGTCATTAGCTACTTTGACCAGTGCTGTCTCTGTGCTGTGGTGAGGCCTGAATCCTGATTGATAAAGTTCGTGTATGTTATTTCTTTGTAAATATGAACATAGTTGTTGCGCAACTACCTTCTCTAGAATTTTAGAGATAAACGAGGTGTAGACTATTTCTTCTTTTTTTTTTTATACTTTTGTTAGGCTTTTTATAGATAAGAAAATGGAAGGTTAGATATCGGCCTGTAGTTTGACAGCTCATTGTGGTCGAGGTCAGGTTTCTCAATTAAAGGTTTAATCACTGCTAATTTAAAAGATTTAGGAACATACCCACTGCTGAGAGAAGAGTTAACTATTTTCAACAGGGGTTCTGATACTGCCGGTACAATTTGCTTAAGAAAGTGTGTTGGTATCGGATCTAACACACAAGTTGATGGTTTTGTGTAATCATTGTTGTCATGTTGGTGTTTTAGAGGCAGTTTGGGCTGGATAATGGTGGAGGCTATCGTAAGCAAATGGAGAGGAGCATGGAGCGAGCCGTTTCCCGAGGTCACATGACTCCAACAGAATATCACCTGAAGCGAGTGGAGATGATTGAGACTCTAGCTGCAGGATTGGATGATGGCCAGAGCAAAACCGCAGGTATATGAAGCACTAATAAAGCCTGTAAACAGTTTGTAATCAACTGGATTAAACAAATATATACTGGAATTTTCTGTTAATTAACTTGTTTTTGTTACCGCTTTGCCGTGTGCAAGGATTGCTGTCGGCACTGTATCATTTTTACCAGTGCGAGCGCCAGGAGGGGACGCGGGTGTGGCTGTGTTCGGAATCCGAACACTTTTCTTCATCAGACGGAGACCGAGGCTGGGGCTGCGGCTACAGGAACTTTCAGATGCTTCTGTCCTCGTTACAGAGACTAGAACAGTACAACACACTACACACCCTGCCAGGTAAAACCCACCAACACACACATACACTAAGTGTATTAAAAGGATGCTACTAGTTATTCTACATTATTATTTGTGCTGTATGTGGCACAGGCAAAGATAAAAACACAACATGAAATAAATACAGTGATGGAGAGGTGATAAAAATGACCTGAGTGAAGAGTCAGCATGAAGTAAATATTTCAATGAATAACTAGTTTAAACTTGGTGTTGTACACACTGTAAAACTGTGGTTTAGAATCATTTCCCAGCATCCCACGGGTGCAGACTCTAATCGAGGCAGCTTGGGCAGAGGGCATCGATCCTCAGGGCGCGTCCCAATTCAACGGAAGACTCAAGGGCACTCGGGCCTGGATAGGGGCCACAGAAATTTACTCCGTACTTACCTACCTCAAGCTCAGGTGGGTACATATAAATGTGTGTGTAGGGACACAGATTTAAGCCCAATCCCAATTTTATACTGCTACTCCTACCCCTTGCCCCTTGAAACAGAGTATTAAAAGGCAGGGATGAAAATATTCCCCTAAGTAATCTTATCTTGCGTGCAGTAAACAGGTAATCCCGCCGCTAGACTTTTATTCCATCAGGTAACTTTATCAGGAATAAAAATGTTATGTAAGCTAGCAAACTTTAGTGATATTTTTCATATTTTTTTAATGCTTCTGTTAAAGAACATGACAGTAAAATATGAACACAGTATTGAATGTAATAAAACGGATTATTCCTTATTAATGCCAAAAAATACTATTTTGTGAATGTCTTCTGGTCGCTTGGGTGGCTGTGTTGCCACCGTAGCTGGTGTATCTTGAGAAGTTTCTCATACCGTTATGTTTAAAGTGTGGTCCTAAAAATATACGTTTAAAGATGTATCTGTTTCTTCCCCCTTTCCCTACACCTTTAACCTATAAAGAGTTGAGATGCCTCTACCCGTTCACATGAACAGGTGAAACAGAGGGGTATGTGAAAGAGGGTAGGGCTAAGGGGTAGGAATGGGATTGTGTTTAAGTTATTGTAAGAAGTGTTAGCTCTTGGCTTCGGTTGCCATCTTTTTTAGACATGGCTTAAACATTAGGTCTTTTCTCAGAGCACGGATCGTAGACTTCCACCAGCCCACCGGTCCAGGTGGCACACACCCACGACTGTTCCAGTGGGTGAAGAATTATTTCTCCATCCCATCCAGCACAGGTGCCAGAATTCAACCTAGAGTAGTGAAGACAAACCTGCCACCGATTTACCTCCAACACCAAGGTGCCTGTACTGCTGGATTCTAATTACACACACTACACACTACACACAGTCTGTCTGATCTCGTTGGTGTGTGTGTGTAACCGTCAGGTCACAGCCGCACTGTAGTGGGTGTGGAGGAGAGGAGGAACGGCAGCATCTGCCTGGTACTCTTTGATCCGGGATGTCCTCCAGCTGAAATGAGGAAACTTCTAAGTCCAAACTCAAGCTCTGGCAACTTTAATCGTCTGCGAAAATTTCCGGCCCACCTCAAACACCAGCAGTACCAAGTGGTGGTGGTAGGAGGAGTGCTGTCTGAAGAGGAAAAACAGGTAAACACATCTGTTTGAATCAGTACAACAGGGCTGCAACAAGCGATCCTTTTAATAATTGTAAATCATTTGTGCAACTCGTTCAATTGTGAAGTGACGTCTGTTGTAACTGATAAATAAAACAGGGAAGTCAATTCAGCTTTAAAAAATGTCTTCTTCATAGGGCTGTGATTATTTTCCTGATTGTTTAGTAGCTTTGATCAATAATCAACTTTTGCAATTATTTGAAATATAAATTCATATTATTAAAACAATGGAGTAATATCAACTTTTTGAATCCGCCAAGCAATTATGTTATTTATATTTTTGTAAATTTATATTTTTATTTATTTCTGGCATGCATTAATAGGATTAACCCTCCGCTAGTTCCACACTGAACTGTTTTTAATAGTTAAGTTTGCTAAGATGCTTTAAAACAAGCTATGGTCACATTTACACTACAATTCTAGTTTTATGATTATATCCTTTTTTTTTTTTTTTTTTTTTTTTTTTTCCATGTCCCACTTATATCATGTTTTAAAACTGACCCATATCTTTATAAGATAAACCATTCGAGTTACACAATACACTGCAAAATAACCCAATGTAGACGTACTGACCTGAAAAGGAAGTAAAAATAGTGCGATTAATTAATGGACGCACTAACCAAGACAAAATGATTATTCCGAATTTTGCTTCTGCATCACATTAATAGGTTGGCAAAGCAATGATCTCTTTGGGAGACAGAAAAAAGAGGAAAGCCCTTGTTACAGCCCAGACGAATGTAGCATTGATTGCTATAAGTTTATATATCAATTTTTTTTTGCAAATATTTTTAGACATCCGCCGCTTATTCATTGACGTTTGACTTGCGTTGACAGGTGAAAAATCCGATCTGTCTGCTTACATGACAGACCCTAATGTAGAATGTCTTGTGCTACAGCGCCACACTGGTTAAACCGCCCCATTGCAGGCACTTACATCCTGACTTATAAGACAAACGACTATTCTACAGCAAAAAAATTATTTTGGCAATTTTTGTCAGTCCATATAAAGTAATATAAATAATAATAATAGATGAAGTCTATGGATGAACAATATAAGGATAAATTCTAAATACAGCAACGTTGTGTGTTCTGACTGAAACGTGACCCTATACAAAGTTACAGGAATTTACAAACACTCTGTTCTCTTTCTGTTGTGTTGCAGGAGCGTGTTATAAACTCAAGAACCCTTCAGGCTGAAAGAATTCCTTGATGTCACCGTGTTGTATGTGCGTTGTGTTTTAAGTGAGTGTATGTTGTGTCTTTACTTATACATATTAAATTATTTTTTTAATTTATTACTGTTGTAGTTTTTTTTTAACAGTCGAGTAGTTTTATTGCTTTCTCAAAAATGGTCCGAGAAAAACCCCGTTTTGTTCTCAATCATTTTAAAATCTGGACAGACTTAACATTAATGTAGCGGTTCTTCAAAATTGATTATTATTGGCCAAGTGGTGGTGCTATAGCTAACTATTTTGCACCTGCCTCTGTGTGAAATCTAATGTTTTAATTTGCTACTTTTAGTTTCAGAAAAATTACTTAAGCATACACTAAAAATTGCTTATGTGCCTAATTTGCAAAATCCACACTGTATGGCCAAAAGTATGTGGACCCATGGCCAGCTAACCAATCTATTCTAAAACCACTAGTATTACCACAGATTAAATTCTCCTCTTTTACTGTTTTAATAAATTCACTCCTCTGCAAAGTTTTCTGATGGATTATGGAGTGTGTACCTGAGGATTTGTGTACTACAGGAGCATTAGTGAGGTTGGTGGATAAATGTTCTTAACGATAGCTGGATCGCGATTTTGACCTGCCTTTTGCATTGGGGAATAAGTGCAGATTTAAACACTGCGCCGGTTATTTATTTGTAGCATTATGGAGGGAAAAAAAAAACTAATTTTGTTTTTATTGCAAAATGTTTATTAATTGATTAAACATTAATCGTCATCACTGCCCAAATCCAAAGGATCAAAATCCGGATCATCTTCATCCAGTTCCAAATCATCCATGTCCTGGAATAAAGACTCGTCTACTTCCACACTGTTTCCAGCTAAAAAGAAAAGAGTTTATTATTTGGAATTTGCCCCACTGTGGGCAAATAAAGGTTTATCTTATGATTTTTTAAAAAAATCTGATTTAATACTCTAATATTAGAAATATTTAGCATTTGTCATTGTGTGACAACAGCAACATGGCAGCAAGAGATCACTAATAAACCGTGTGCAAAATTAGGCTAAAAAATGTTGATTGTTGGAATCCTTAACTTTACTGCAAATTAAAAGAAACAAATGTTGTATACAGAAAAGGTTTCTCACCAAACTACAGCATTACATGACACCTGTTTGAAACTGTGATGTGATAACCAAGACCACCGTGTCTCATAAATAATAAAAATACAATCTACTAAACTGATTTATTTCACAAACTTTATCTTCAATAATTCCAATTTTTTAGGTTTTCTATATTATCTATTATATATTACAGTATATTATCTTTATATATATATTAGTGGAATTTAATTAATTCTAAAGCCAAAAATCTATATTGTACTACGATTATTCTTGCAAGAAAAATAATGTAAATGCAGATGATTCATTTCAGACACCCAAAAATATTACAAATTTTCAAAAAGATTGTGGGTTCGATAAATCTAAGTCGCGCTGAATAAGGGCGGCTGCCAAATGCTGTACATGTAAAAAAACAAAGTGTGAAAAATTATGTAGTTTTTGAGCGCGTTCTAAGGGTAATGTCGGTATTGTGGGTTGACTACTCTTTCATAACAGCTTTTGCTCACTAAAAAATATTGTAAACTCTTTAGTTGGCTTCGCTTGCCTTTCCACTACCGCAAATTTTGCTTGGTTCGGTTCGTTCAGATGCCAAAAATGCTTCGTATGCTGATGCAAATTTCTTGAAAAATTTCAATGTTTTTGTGGAAATTCGTAATGGAGGGCATCTGTATGTTCCCGAGTTCCACTGTATATAGTAGAAACAGATAGTATTTTTAATCCTTGACCTGGTAAAATAGTGTCAGAATGATGACTTGGTGTCACTGCTGTATAGGTATAAAGTCTAAAACTACTCACATTCCTCCAAGAACTGAATATCCGATGTGTCCAGGTTCCGGTCTTTCTCAAACAGCTGTTTTCCTGAAACACAAAAAATTAAAACACAAATTTATGACTTTCATTAGAAACAAATAGAAAATCTGTTATAAAATCTGATAGATGATACATTTTAGCACTATAGGTCATTACATAAATAACACTGACAATAATAGTGAGTATATTAAGGATGAGAATAATAAAAGGATTAGAGGAATTATTGAGTGTGGTGATTCTTTTCAATGGCAAGAATTTATTCTTTACACTCACCTGTAAGTTTGTTTTTCCCTGCCTGCTCGTCCTCTTTCTGTTTTTTTCTCTTCAGTTCCGCCATCTCTTTCTCGAACTGGGCCTTCCACGCCAGGAAGTTCTCGATCGTCACCACAGTTCCCTGAAACTCTTTCTGCAGAAAACATAGAATTAAATAGACACATTATTTCTTTAAAACTGTCTCTTTTATTTCCATGTTATGAGCCCATTTGCTCGTTGTTCTTGTGTGATTTACAGACAGTAAAATGTGTGTGTGATACCTTCTCTGCCTCTTCAGCCTCTTTTTCTCTTCTCTCCTTTTCTTCTTCTTTTCTGATCTTCATCTGATCTATGACTTCATTTAGTCTTTCCTGCACAGCAGTCACTAATGTAAAGATCATCACCATACCCAGGTTCTCCTCTGCCTGGACACACACACACACACACACACACACACACACCCCAGAGCACCCGAGAGATCAATAGCGGCTCGTCTAGTCACTTTTACTACAGTCGCTATCTCCATTTCCAAGCTCAGTAGCTGCTTGAATCTGGAATTTATTACTGTGAACTAAATAACACAACATTTACTGCAAGAAACTGGTCTCTTATGACATTTGGGGGTGGGGGAAAAATCGATTCTTCGATGCATCGCGTTGTGGATGTAGACGACTTGATTTCTAAATGAAAAAAAAAACGATTTTCTATTTTTAAACGTAACTTGATGTTGACGGAACGCAAAAGGCTAAAATCTAAAGTGTGGAAGTATAGCGCCTGGACACTCATTTACATAACAGATGTATGATGCCAACAGAGAAATAGCAAAAGATTTAGGTACCCTCTAAAATATACTATTTAAATACAAGGATTAATATTTTGGCTGTTGCTGATGAACTGGGGATATTGTATGCTGCTACAGGCGAATGTTTCAGTACCTGGTGATTCTTTGTAACTTTGTTCTTGACTTGCCAAATACCTTTCAATTCTTTTATTAATAAAATATCCAGGAAGTGATTTTATTATAGGTTATTAGAGATACAGATGCTTTAATAGTTAACCAGTATGAATCTTTACTAAAACAAAAGATGCATTAAAAATCGTTTTATAATCGACTCCCAGCCATCTGAATCGAATTGTGAAGTGCCTAGATGACGTATCTGTTTCTAACAATCGTGTGTTGATGTTATTTTCAAAATCTTAATCGAAAATGGACTTTGTCGATATTTGTTCGTTTGTTAGCACCACCACCGCAGCATAACATCTGACTCCAGATAGACATCACCACAGACCTGCTGCTGTAACAGAGACAGGATGTCCTCAACGTCTCTGTCCTCCAGGTTCTCCTGTGACTGAATCTCCCACAGCGGCACTTCATCTGGGTAATTCTCCACGTAGGTGAACTTCAACGTCACCTGTAACACTTAGATACACAGAAGAACCTTTGGGATGTAGTTCTGTCAAAGGTTGACCTGAAATATGAACTTTTAGAGACTTACTGTCATCACTTTCTCCAGCGTCTGAGGAAACTGTGATGGTGAAACTAATCGGTTCTTCACACAGAACTGTGAAAGATAAAGCCAGATAAAAATTTGTGTTCATAAATGTGTTTGTGCACATTTATGTTCCTGTTTATTTCTTTCAGTTCTACTTCTATTTTTATATACATCATTTTACTCCAGGGATTAGTCTTAACATCTCTTTAAGAAAGTAAAAAAATATCTTCTCTACAGTTCAGAATTCATTTAAAGAACTCTGTGACTCTGATTTGACCAATCAAGAATTAGATTTAATTTAAATCGTAAATGTAATGATGGCCCAACCTCAGATTTTCTGAGGTTATCACCTCAGAGTTATCACTAAACTGTAGTGATAATAAAGATCTAATAATCTTAATGCCTACTTTGAAGCAGGTTTATTATTATTTTGATTCCAAAAACCTGGAAAAGACAAAAGGATTTTAGATCATCTATGGCCTATTATGCCTCTCAACACTGATTACAAGATATTTTTAGTGATTGTTTCCAGGTTATGGGTGAGACTTCCCCAAATAACTAGCGAGACAAAATCTGGGTTCCGTAAGGGTAGATCAATTTATAAATTTATAATTTGGTACTCGCTATCATAGAATATAGTCATTTAATTGAAAGGAATAATTTGATATGGTAGAACATCTGTTTCTTTTTCAGACACTTATTTTGGTTTTACTATGACATTAAGTTTAGTGGCCCTTCATAGGGGGAACTTGTCCAAGATTTCAGAGAAATAAGACAAAGCTGTGAGTTCATCTGAGATGAAAAAAATTAAGTCTTTTTAGATGAATTTAACCAGGTTTTTCCATTACCGATTTCTTCCGGAAAGATAAAAGGGATTGATAGACTTAATTTTAATTTCCTCCGGAGGAAGAAGTATTATTAAATAAGGAAAAATGACATAAATAAGAGAATATTAGGATGGTGGGTTTGAGGCAATAGATTTTAATATTAGATTTACTGGTTCGCACATATATTTGGTTTGTTCAAAAAATTTGGAGGTATATAGTTTTTTTTTTTTTTTTTTACAATGTGACTTTAAGATCTAAAATTCCAGTGAAACTGTTGGATTTTCAGAAACAAGTCCTCTTGTCTTGTTTAACTTCAGTCCTCATCATTTTTCCTTATGTAATTATCGTCGTATTTTATATCAAAGAAAATCTTTATTTTCGCGGGACTGGTGGCAAAGAGGTATTTGGTCAGTGCTGCACATTATGGATGAGAATGGCTGCTTATATCCTTACAATGATTTCTGCTCTTAATTTAATTTCAAGTGCAAGGAAAACATTACTTTAAAAAGTTACTAAAAGTATTTCTTTACCATTCCTAAATATGTTAAGGGGCATCTTAAAATATTCCATTATCACTCCCAAGATTTGGATCAATAAATTTAGGCATAATAAATTTTGTAGACAGGAAGTGTTCTAATACGTATATAAGGAATTGTCCTGTCCAGGAAAGAAAGAATTATATATTTTTTTGAATCTAATTTGGAAATTTAGATTAGATTAGATTCAACTTTATTGTCATTGTGCAAGGTACATGTACAGAGCCAATGAAATGCAGTTAGCATCTAACCAGAAGTGCATAAATGGCTTGGTGAGCGTGAATAATGTACAGAAGGTGCAGTAGTGTGTGTGTATATATGGTATCTATAAATAAGGGTATATATAGTATGATACAGTTATAGCTGTGCACGGAATGACATAATGGATATGTACAGATGAGTGTTTGTATAATACAGTAACTACAGGGTAAATATGGATAATTTGTAAATAAATGTAGATGCAAATATTTACTATGTCCAATTCCAGCAAAATATGAAGACGCACGTGTGTATGATATGTATTTTGCTTAGGAATGTCTGAGAGTAAGATTTAATGTAGATTGTAATATTTGTCAGTTGTGTAATAACGATGTAGAAATCGCTGACCACTTGTTTCTTTATCATTATCTGGTTAAATCGTTTGGGACTGATGTATGTAATTAGTTAAGCGAAGGTGGAGACTTTGTTTACTTATAATATAGAAATAATTTATTCACAAATGTAAACGTTTGGAAACAGCACCCCAGTTTAATGTCTGGCGAAAGTGGTAGTCTAGTGGTTAAGGTGTTGGCTTGGTCATTGGAAGATCGGGGTTCAATTCCCACCAAATGCCACCAAGTTACCACTGCTGGGCCCCCGAGGCAGGCCCTTAAACCCCTAATTGTTCAGTTGTGTAAATGAAATAAATGTAAGTCGATAAGGGTGTCTGCTAGAAATATTAATGTAAGAAAGGAGCTTGTGATTTTGTTCAGTGCCCTACACTGATTATGGTTTGCAGGAATGTATTTTATTTTATTTTTTATCTTATTTGGATTAATGTCTTGTATTGTGGTTTAGTTCTCTGTTATAATAAGAATAATATGAATGTCTCTGTCTGAGGACATGCTGTTAAAATACAACAACAAAAGATGTTCCTGTTTTTTAACTTATTCCAGAAAAATTTCTTTGATTTTAACTTACTATAAAAACTGTACCAATCTGTATAATATTGTTATAAAGTAATAATATAACAGTTTTAACCAGAAAAGAGGTTAATAAACTCTTAAGTACCTTTGGACACATTTAATACTAGTGATTATAAAGTTCAGCAGTTTTTAATTTTTTTTTTTTACATGAACAGCATTTGAACATTATTAATGTTTTATTTAATATTAATAATTAATTTTCTGAATGGAATACTTTAATCTGGAAAAACAGTATGCTTGTAGGCTAAGTGTAATTAGCTTAGCATGCTAACATTACACAGCTAACATGTCCGACCTGTGAATGAATCAGGATAAATGGACTGAATCGCTTCCAGCTCGTTCCGCTGTTCCTCCCCGTAATCCGTCATTTTATAAGACTTTGTTAAAATTATCCATCGACTAAAGTCCCACAAAAGAAAAGTAACACAAAACGCGTGTGCGAAGCTTTACTGCTAATACAGCCCAGGTTGCCAGATTACACATTCACGCACATGTTGCCAGGTATGTGCGAATTCCGTCAGATAGTTAAATAACCAACGTGATCTATACTCAGATCTCTCTTTCTAGCACATGTATTAAATGCTATAGAAAAGAGATTTGAATACATATATCCTTCAGCTGGTTAAACTACCAACTTGAGGACCCAGGTTCGATTCCCAGCCCCACCAAGCCACCACTGCTGGGCCCCTGAGCAAGGCCCTTAACCCCCAATTGCTCAGTTGTATAACAAAGAATATTGTAAGTTGCTCTGGATACCCTTATCTGTCAAATGCTGTAAATGTAAATGTAAAGATCAGTTTCAAACCATATGTTAGACATCTGATTTAAAATATACATACTCACGGCAAGAAGGTCCCAGGTTCATATCCCCAGCAGGGGTATTTTGTATTTCTGTATGTTCTCCCTGTGCTTGTGTGGGTTTACTCCAGGTTCTCCAGTTTCCTCCCACTGTCCAAAAACATGTTCGATGAAATGGTCATTCTGAATTGCCCATAAGAGTAAGTGTGAGTGTGTGTGGTTGTTTGTCTGTATGTGGCCCTGTAATGGACTGGCGACCTGTGCAGGTTGTTCCTCTGCTTTTCACCCAATGACGGCTGGGACAGACTACAGCAGATCCCTGTGACCCTGATTAGGAATGAGTGGGTATAGACAATAGATAGACAATGGATAGATAGATGGATGAATAGATGTTTTATACTGTGCACAATGACTTGGCTAGTATCATTATGCAAAGGTTGCCAAGATTCAGCCAAGTTTGCACATGAACACAAACATCTTTGTACGTACATTTCCATTTCTTCATAAATTATTTAACTTTCTTTCTTTTTCAATTTTTGTGTGATAGAGAATATATATTTATAATCATATTGGATTACCAGTATTAAATTCTTCATATGTTCACTTTTTTCTCTTTTGCTTTCAACCTTTTTCATTACTCAGCTTATTTTTGTCAACAAAAATATTTACTGTTTTTAAATAATTCATTTATTTCTACTGATCAGCAGCAACCCTGCGTAACTCTACAAGTGTGTATTTAAACCGTTTTAAAAATTGTGTTTGGTTTATCATTTCAATAACATATTTCTTTCACATCACACACCATTGGCACTTAGTCTTAATCTACTTGTCTTAGGAAATGTTTAAAAGTTGCATTGTTTAACTTGATTGTGTGGTTTGCAGTGAAATCCGGTCATATTTTCTGTGTAATCAAATCCAAGTGCTATAAGATTTGTTAAAATAATAGGAAAAAAAACTATTTCACTTATGTTTTATCACTATCACAACATATTATTATTGTCCTTTTTCTTTTTATTATTATTATTAATAACTTTAAAAAAGTGTAAGCCAAAAGGATGTATTTGTGACTTGTGAGTTTTAACTCATATAATTCCTGGTTAAACCTCAAGTAAAAAATGTTTATCATCATAGTTAACAACTAGAATGAATATATTCATGTGAAAAAACATAACAACATGAGACCTCTTAAATAGTGTTTTTCACAGTTATGTAAAGTACAGTGTAATTTAGATTACATTTTGTTTTAGCTAAAAATCATCAAAGAGCTTTAGTATTTTAAAGCTTTGACTTATTGATGGGACAAACTAGTTGAATCAAACTATATACCCGTAAATGAGAAAGAAAGAATGAGAAAGAAAGGGTGGTTGAAAGTTAAATAATTCATTAAGAAATGTGTGTACAAAGATGTTTGTGTTCATATGTACTTTTCAATAATTTGTCAGACGTCCTTATCCAGATCAATTTACATTTATTTCTTTTATACAACTGAGCAATTGGAGGTTACCCTTGCTCAGGGGCCCAGCAGCGGCAACTTGTTGGTGCGGGAAATTAAACCCTGATCCTCCAATTAGCTGGCCAACACCTTAACCATTGCGCTACCACCTTCCCACAATGTAGTTGATTAAAACTTTGCTGAAATATAGCATCCATCTATCTATCCATCTGTCTATACCTGCTTATTCCTAATCAGAGGCATGGGGATCTGCTGAAGTCTATCCTAGCTTTTATTTGGTAAATGGAAGGGTTACAGTCTATCGCAGGGTCACATACAAACAATGACACACACTCACACCTATGGGTAATTTAGAATCACCAATTAATCGAACATACGTTTTTCAGACCACTGGAGGAAACCGGAGTACCCAGAGTAAACCCACACAGGCACAGGGAGAAATCCACACAGAAAGACACCTAAAGGGGATACGAACCTGACACCTTCTTACTGTGAGACAACAATGCTAACCACTAAGACACCATGCAGCCCACAGAATAAAAAAAAAACCCAAAAAACACCAAATATAGCCCAAAACAATATATTTTATTTTTATTGATTACAGTCATTGGGTTACATTGTTCATTTTTTTTTAGAGGTTGGTCCTTTAAATCTTTATCTTCTAGTTATTTGGTAGTTAACACACATGTAACAGGTTAAAGTTAGAATAGTATCATTTCCTATGAAGATGCCTTTTTAGGGCAATTGTTTAAAAAAGCATTTGTATAAAAAAAAAAGCTCATTGCTTATACAATTATAATATTAAGTCATATATGCTGAAATAGGCCAGATTTCTTTTCCAGAGATTTCCCTTCAGGTGCTCATAGTGCTTAGGATAAACTGAAATAAAACAAAACAAGGAGAGAGAAGCATCAATCAACTGCACATACGATTTGTTGGGATTTTTGAGATTTGATGTTGTTGTCATTTTGTACAACACGCTCATACATACATCATCATACTGGAATGAAGCAGTTCCATTCTGTGCCTGGTCCCTTCTACGGAAAATATCTGAACACAATATAACACGCCAATTAGCGAATAACTAAACATTCAATCAGTATCTGGGCAGAATTCTGTTAAAGAGACAGAAAAAAGGTCGAACGTACCAGTCAGAGTCCTCAGTTTGATGCAGCATGCGACGTAATCATCGAAGGAGATCTTTCCTTGAGTGCTGTAGCGCTTGATGATGCAATTCATAGCTTGAGGGCTCAACCTGTAGCCTGTAGAGAAAATGAAGTACAATGAAGCAGAAGTACACCAGGACTATAAGATATAATAAGATGTTAAAATTAGTGCCTTGTACCCATGGAGGTAACAGCTTGGTTCATTTCCTGTGGGTCCACTGTCCCACTCATGTCTCTGTCAATGGACATGAAGTGCTGCTTCCAGCCATTAAGCACCGCCCATAGCTCCTTAAACTCAGGAAAGCCCATGGAGCCAGACATGTCACGCTAATAGAATAAAGTTAAGAAGTAAAAAAAAATATTTTGGGGGTATTGCATATTAAATCATAAGAAGAGCAAAATTATTGTGGAATTTTCTAGTTCCGTTTAGGGAATGTCCCCAAAAAGGCCAAGTTAACCTTGAGTTCTGAGTGAATACAGGTCTTGATGCGACACGAATAAATCAGTTACTAAATGTTATTTGTGGGGAAATTATATTGAATTCATTTTGATTGATCAAATGGATAGGGTTAGGGATGGGGGCTGAACCAAACAGAAAAGCTCCATGCCAGTATCAAAATTTAAACATTTTAAGATGTACTTGACGCAATGGCTGTAAAGGATACGTCAAGCATGCTGATCATCAATCTGCAGGTTTCCAGGTTGAAAGCTGTAGAAAAAACATGTGGTTAAGTAAACTGAGTAGTTCATTATGTTTGTTCTTTAGCAAACACTTATCTTTTTTTTTTTTTACAATGTCTGTATAACCCAAGTATAGAATAGTCCTACGTTTGTAGCCTCCAGAAAAGTTTGCCTGGGTTAAACAGGCCTGGAGCTCCTCAGCAGATATATGTCCATCCTGAAAGTAAAACAATTTTAAACATCTTTCCTCTGTCTTATGACTACACTTGTTCTGCTATAGCATTTTTATACATGAATGAATAATAAGCTACCTGGCCAGCAATTGCAGTGAAGTATCCAAAGAGAGGGTCTTGTTGCTGGCCGGGAAATCCTCCAGGAAACTATATATAATAACACACAAGTTAAAATGTGATCAGAAAGACTTTGACCGTAGGGCGTTTTTTATTGAACGCGTTAAGATTTTTTTTTAAAACCAAGTTTACACACAATAGCTGATCTTACAGCAAAAGCTAAGGAAATACAAAAAAAAAAAACTTCACTCTTTACAATCACGTTGAGGAGAAATCACATCTGAATGCAAAACATGTCCTGTGTGGATTAGCTAAGAGCAAACGAACACTCAAGGTTCCTCTATTATTAGTCATGAACAGGAAGCTGAGGCTAAGGTTTTACCAGATCTAAACAGGTAAACGGTGGATAATTATCATGTGGTGTGTTTTCTTTTTTGAGTAATACTCCGGTATGTATTAGTCGTCAATAGTTTATTAACTTCAGCATAATTACATATGAATTGTTGAACGCCCTTCAGAGGGTGGTGAAAACCGCCCAACGAATCATTGGCACTCAGCTACCCACCCTGGACAATACACACAAAAAACTCTGTCTGCAAAGGGCGAGAGGCATAATCAAAGATCCCTCTCACCCCAACCACGGACTGTTCACTCTTCTCCCATCAGGCAGACGCTACCGATGCCTCAGAGCCGCACAAACAGACTGAAAAACAGCTTCTTTCCTGTGGCTGTTTCTGCACTGAACAGCTGATATACAGTATTAATTACTACTGCACTGCCACTTCTGTACTTTGCACTACTTTATTATTATGCATCTTTGCACAATCTATAACTATCTATTGTTACACCTCTATACTCTATCCATATACCTCTGTGCATTATTTACCCCCACCTCTGTAACTATCAACCCCATACCCTATTTATTGCACTGATATTTATTGTAAATAAGCCACTTATGCACTTCTGGTTAGATGCTAACTGCATTTCATTGGCTCTGTACATGTACCTTGCACAATGACAATAAAGTTGAATCTAATCTAATCTAATCTAATCTAATGCATACACATTATACATGCAACTTGGACCAATCAGAATGTGCAAACTGATCAATTTCCAATCTGTTCTATTATATAAGTATAATTTTGTTTATTCTAAATAATTTGTGTTTCACAAAACAGGCTCTAAACGACTCTTTATAGGAATCTAATTTTTCTTATACATTTCTGGATAGTTTTGACAAATCAACCAATCAATCAAGTGATTTTTTTTATGGATTCACTTAAGATCTGAACTCTTGACGTTCTATAGAACACCCCATCCGACTATTCTATGGGGAAGTGGTAGCTCAGTCATTTAGCTGTTAAGACTGTTAATCAGAAGATTCTTGGTTTAGTTCTCAGCATCATCAAGCTGCCATGTTGGGCCCCTGATCAAGGCTCTTAACTGCGCGACTGGATTAAAAATAGCGTCTGTGGCCATTGGAGTTCATTTGTCCAGATCGTTTTACATTTATTTCTTATTCTTTAATCGACAAACTACTGGATTTTATTGAATGTAAAACAACTCCAGGAATTTGTGTCGTTACAGTTGGGGCGGTGCATGTAAACGCATCTCACATCTACTGCGGATTAAAGAGGAAACCGGAAGTGCTTTAGTGCTCTGGTTTAATAGCTAAGAAACTCAAACTTTACTAACAATGGCGAGGATATTTCTATACTAATATTTAATTAATACTCCTATTTAACCTGAGCAGCATTACGTACATTTAGGTTTCATCGATCATTGTTTTGATCATCAATAACAAATAAATAAATAAAAACGTAGCTCTTACCCCTCCGGGATATCCGCCACCGGGAGCTCCATATCCTGAAAAACTCATATTTTAACTTAAAAACAAGTTATTTGTTTATACAGAATTATAAACGTAAATTCACAGCCTTTAAAAGAGCAGCTTTTATTTTATTTTAAGTCACACCCTTTTCCGTTTTGAGTGTTTCTCGTATCCACCAAGTCCCGCCTTTAGCGCTGGGATTGGTCTAATGAAGCCCCGCCCATAGCGATATGATTGGCTTCAGGCTACAATTATTGTACGCTATATCCCGAAGACCGACAAGTGAAAATAATTAATTAAACATTTAAACGCATCTGTTATATAGAGTAATTATCTTAAATTAAAGCTTATTAGACGTTTCCCTCCTGATGTTAAAATTTTACAATGATATAAATCATTATTGCTATATATTTGGAATAAATAAATTAATATGAGATCATGTAAAATCTTGTTAAGATTAACTCGATGACTTTAATTTGAACCCTGAGAACTCAAAAAACAAGTTGGGCAAAATATCTAAATATTAGATAAAATAATGAAACTTATTGCCAATAAGACATTTTAATTGAAATAATGACAATTATACCAATTATTCTGTCCACAGGGAATAATAATCAACCCAGACATCACTCATTAATTACACAGGTATCAAAACATAGTTTTAAGATTCAATATTCAATCTAAACTGATTTCAAAAGACAAAATATTAACTACATTTACACAAATAAACAAGTTCAAAAGTTTACACGCGCTTAAATCTTAAAATCTTAAATCTTTTGAATAAAAGACATATTTATAGCAGAACCACATGAAAAATCTTTATTTTAACAATTGAAAAGCATTAATTAATATATTTTAATTATAATTTTAAGAAAATATATATATCAGCATTATGCATATTCTGCCTGTATTCGCTCTAATACAGTGCCTGATGAAACTGGATTGTGATGTGATGTTTTCCAACACTCTTCTAGTTTGTGGTTGTAACTCTTAACCACTAACCTGTTTTGTAAATTCTCTTAAGCATTTATCCTGTGTCTGCATTGGATTTTATCCATTGCATTGCTGACACATATATTCTTAGTAGTCTAAAAATTGAGTGCATGAATAATAGCTTAAATGATCAGGGACACTGGTGTTGCTATGAATTCAGGAAGCGAGTGTAGTTCAGACATGCATTTTTTTGCTTCAATCACTGTGAGCTTCAATTGATTCCACAAGCTTTTGCAAACCTTTGGAGAAATCTTAATAAGTGATTGCAGAGACCAAGAAAGAATCCTTTCCTCTGTTGCCGTCAAGAAAGCGCTTCCGCTCCTAGAAAGCAAACACAAAGAGAATAAAAAGGAGCTATTCCTGCAGGCCATTCGGGCCCTCGAACAGGAGAGCACCTGAAACCGGGATTTTCTGGGCTCACACACACACACATTTACATTTGAAGCATTTGGCAGACGCCCTTATCCAGAGCGACTTACATTTATGAGCCACCCCCCCCCCCACACACACACACACACACACAAACACAAACACACCAGAACTCCTCAACATTTTTACTACACACATTTTATTCTATTGTAATTTTTTATTTATTTTTTTTTAAATCCTGATTTAATTTAATTTTTAATTTGGACAGCTGTAAAGAACTGTTTATAATCATGTATGTGACAAGTAAAACTTGAATTTAATTTCGATTTGATTTGAAAGGCCACATAAATTGAACAATATAGTACAAAAAACAAAAAACGAAATACAAAACAGTCTATGATTGTTCGATAGGGTCTAAAATGATATTTATATATATATATATATATATATATATATATATATATATATATATATATATATATATATATACTGCTCAAAAAAATAAAGGGAACACTAAAATAACACATCTGAATGAATGAAATATTCTTATTAAATACTTTGTTCTTTACATAGTTGAATGTGCTGACAACAAAAACAACAAAATCACACAAAATTATCAATGAAAATCAAATTTATTAACCCATGGAGGTCTGGATTTGGAGTCACACTCAAAACTGAAGTGGAAAAAACACACTACAGGCTGATCCAACTTTGATGTAATGTCCTTAAAACAAGTCAAAATGAGGCTCAGTGTGTGTGGCCTCCACGTGCCTGTATGACCTCCCTACAACGCCTGGGCATGCTCCTGATGAGGTGGTGGATGGTCTCCTGAGGGATCTCCTCCCAGACCTGGACTAAAGCATCCACCAACTCCTGGACAGTTGTTGGTGCAACGTGGCGTTGGTGGATGGCCTGTTGGAGGTCATTTTGCAGGGCTCTGGCAGTGCTCCTCCTGTTCCTCCTTGCACAAAGGCGGAGGTAGCGGTCCTGCTGCTCCTCCACGTCTCCTGATGCACTGGCCTGCCTCCTGGTAGCGCCTCCATGATCTGGACACTACGCTGACAGACACAGCAAACCTTCTTGCCACAGCTCGCATTGATGTGCCATCCTGGATGAGCTGCACTACCTGAGCCACTTGTGTGGGTTGTAGACTCCGTCTCATGCTACCACTAGAGTGAAAGCACTGCCAGCATACAAAAGTGACCAAAACATCAGCCAGAAAGCATAGGAACTGAGAAGTGGTCTGTGGTCACCACCTGCAGAACCACTCCTTTATTGGGGGTGTCTTGCTAATTGCCTATAATTTCCACCTGTTGTCTATTCCATTTGCACAACAGCATGTGAATATGTGTTGCTTCCTAAGTGGGCAGTTTGATTTCACAGAAGTGTGATTGACTTGGAGTTACATTGTGTTGTTTTAAGTGGTATATATATATATATATATATATATATATATATATATATATATAGGGTCCAAAATGATATATTATATTTCACTCATTTTATTTGTTTATTCTGCACTTTATTTGATAAACACTTCTATTCATATTAATTCTTTAAGCAAAACAGGAAATCTTGTGCGTTCTGTTAATCAGGTTTCGAGTTTTACTTAAATTTACTTACATTTTCTCATCTTTTTATACCACTTGTAACCTATCTGTACCAATATTCTGTAGCAGATATAATAATATTCTAAGGTGGAGGAGAAGGAATCACATGACCTCCCAACCTATTTAAACTGGATACTGAAAAATGTAGGAGGATCAGAAAACAGAGGACCTCCAGCAGTGGTATGTGAGCCGTTCTCAGGGGACGGAGTGGTTGATAACTGCTAATCGTTAAGGAGATGCATCACCAACATAATCAGTGTTCTCTTACAGACAGACATTGTAGCTGCTGTGATAGTTTGAGAAGACATCATGGAGGATTTGATTACGCTTCATGTAGGGAGCAACAAAAGGAGAACAGCAATGTCCCCGGGACACAAGAATGTCCGGCTGGGTGTTATTTCACAGGTAAGGAAGGACAAAGATCTTTAGATTTGTTTGTAATTCAACGTTTTTTAATTTAATATTAAGTGCAGGTTACAATTTGTGTTTAAATTACAAACGTATTCATTTCTAGTCGTTTTCTTAGAATTGTTTTAGATTTAAGATACTTCAGTTTTACTGTATGATCTATGCATGTATGTTGTTATTTATGTTTAGTTTATTGCATTCTGGGTAAACACATATTTTGTTGGGGTTTTTTTTGTTAAAATCTCAAATTAGTATTTTTTATTTCTAATTCCACAATCTGCCTGCTTGGTCACCAACACAAGCGGAAAACCCAGCAGTGAGTGCCATACACAAGCTCAGCTTGCATGCTGGCACACAGAGGATTACATCACCCTGCAATAAGGCAGCTCGCCAACCTCTTCATCCTTTTTATTTTGTCTTCTTTCTTTTCTTTTTAAACTCTTATATTAATTTCTACAATAAAGCTACGACTTTTAATGTATTATCCAGTATTATCTTGTGGTTAATGCCTTGCTGCTTAAAGCTGCTTTTAAGATTTAACTAAGGTTGTACTTTTATTTCTTTATGGTGACTACTTAGAATTTTCCTAAACTAGTCACTCCAGGGAAAACAGCTGTAGACAATATAACAAAAATATGAAAACATAATATTTAAAGACATTAGAAAGGTGTACAGTGACATCACTCTAAATCTTATATCTATTATATGATCCAGCGCTAATGCACCATTTCATCATCTTCAAAACAATATGCACAATTCAAGAGTTTATTGTCATTTGTACAGAAATTGTCTGTTGCACCATACAATAAAATTTGTACAATGTAAATCCTCCCAGCAGCGTATGACATAAATTACAAGGGCATAAGAAAAGAAGGAAGAAAATAAAAACACAATATATAAAGGCACAAGATATAAATTTAGTTTACAAAAATAACTATAAGTGAAAATATAAAGATTACATTATGTGCATGTATAAGTGTGAAATTTAAATACTGTAACATGCAGTGTGCATATGTAAAATCAGCACAGGTAGATTATTTACTTGTTAATATGTCTGTTACATATGCAGAGATTAACTGTTGTTCTGATGTTGTAATAATGCTATTCTGATGCAGCAGACTTAGACAAAACAATGAACAAGCAAAAAAGACGATCAAAGCAATTAGGCGTTTATTATTCTTTCCATTGTTTTCGAGTTTTTTTATCTGGATATCTTTTGGAGCAATAATTTTTGGGAGAGGACAGATTTTTTTTTTTACTATTTTAATGTTGTGTTTTCAAACAGCTTGCTTCATGTAATCTCTGCTTGGATTTCATTGGTCCGCCTTGTTGTATAACTGTTTCCAGGAGATAGCGAGTTCACCCATTCATACATTCAGGATGATGATTCCTGCTTGAGTGATTCCCAAAGTGATTTTGAAGAATTGTGCCACCACCAGGAAATGCACGATGTCCAGATGGATCCATGCTTCCAGATCTGTAATGGTAAAGAAGACGACCCTGAGGTTTCCCTTCCTCAAAGCAGTCAAGAAATAAATGAGCCAGAGCAGGGTGAAAACAATGTCTGCCCCTGCAGAGCTGTACAATCAAGATGGAATAGCAATCAATGGTCATCGTTACCTCCTCCATGTTGTAATGGTGTGTTAAAAAAACACATTTTAACAATAAATAAAAATGTATGTGGTAAAATACATTGCTCAAAAAAATAAAGGGAACACTAAAATAACACATTCTAGATCTGAATGAATGAAATATTCTTATTAAATACTTTGTTCTTTACATAGTTGAATGTGCTGACAACAAAATCACACAAAAATTATCAATGAAAATCAAATTTATTAACCCATGAAGGTCTGGATTTGGAGTCACACTCAAAACTGAAGTGGAAAAACACACTACAGGCTGATCCAACTTCGATATAATGTCCTTAAAACAAGTCAAAATGAGGCTCAGTAGTGTGTGCGGCCTCCACGTGCCTGTATGACCTCCCTACAATGCCTGGGCATGCTCCTGATGAGGTGGCGGATGGTCTCCTGAGGGATCTCCTCCCAGACCTGGACTAAAGCATCCACCAACTCCTGGACAGTCTGTGCTGCATAGTAGCGTTGGTGGATGGAGCGAGACATGATGTCCCAGATGTGCTCAATTGGATTCAGGTCTGGGGAACGGGCGGGCCAGTCCATAGCATCAATGCCTTCGTCTTGCTGGAACTGCTGACACACTCCAGCCACATGAGGTCTAGCATTGTCTTGCATTAGGAGGAACCCAGGGGCAACCGCACCGGTATATGGTCTCACAAGGGCTCTAAGGATCTCATCTCGGTACCTAATGGCAGTCAGGCTACCTCTGGCGAGCACATGGAGGGCTGTGCGGCCCTCCAAAGAAATGCCACCCCACACCATTACTGACCCACTGCCAAACCGGTCATGCTGGAGGATGTTGCAGGCAGCAGAACGTTCTCCACAGCATCTCCAGACTCTGTCACGTCTGTCACATGTGCTCAGTGTGAACCTGCTTTCATCTGTGAAGAGCACAGGGCGCCAGTGGCGAATTTGCCAATCTTGGTGTTCTCTGGCAAATGCCAAACGTCCTGCACGGTGTTGGGCTGTAAGCACAAACCCCCACCTGTGGACGTCGGGGCCCTCATACCACCCTCATGGAGTCTGTTTCTGACCGTTTGAGCAGACACATGCACATTTGTGGCCTGCTGGAGGTCATTTTGCAGGGCTCTGGCAGTGCTCCTCCTGTTCCTCCTTGCACAAAGGCGGAGGTAGCGGTCCTGCCGCTGGGTTGTTTCCCTCCTACGGCCTCCTCCACGTCTCCTGAGATGTACTGGCCTGTCTCCTGGTAGCGCCTCCATGATCTGGACACTACGCTGACAGACACAGCAAACCTTCTTGCCACAGCTCGCATTGATGTGCCCATCCTGGATGAGCTGCACTACCTGAGCCACTTGTGTGGGTTGTAGACTCCGTCTCATGCTACCACTAGAGTGAAAGCACTGCCAGCATACAAAAGTGACCAAAACATCAGCCGGAAAGCATAGGAACTGAGAAGTGGTCTGTGGTCACCACCTGCAGAACCACTCCTTTATTGGGGGTGTCTTGCTAATTGCCTATAATTTCCACCTGTTGTCTATTCCATTTGCACAACAGAATGAGAAATTGATTGTCAATCAGTGTTGCTTCCTAAGTGGGCAGTTTGATTTCACAGAAGTGTGATTGACTTGTTGTTGTTTAAGTGTTCCCTTTTTATTTTTTTGAGCAGTGTATACTCAAGCCACAGTCTAAATTTATGTGCAGTTATATTTACACTATTGTTGTATTATTATCGTGTTTTTAATTGTAATTGTCTTTGCTGTTTAGTGAGAAACACATTGGTGGTGGGTGTCGAAGTGGATGTTTTAGAAGAGGTGGTCTATGAGGACACCGAAATCGTTCAAACACAAAACATGTAAGGCTATAAAAGAATTGTTTTTAATATATTTTAAAAAATTTTAATGAACAAGTTAAAATTCGAAAGAAGTGTGTAGATCTCTAACCTCTGATAGGTTTGTTGCCCTCTGCTGTCTATATGGCGAACTGTTACTAAAACATTGATCCAACACTGACCCAATAATTTCAATTGTGTATGTCTGTAAATTGCATATAAACAACAAAAGCAGAGCTGAAAAAACTATTAATTTTGATTCTTATTACATAAAATTTAAGATAAAAAAAAAAATGAACCACCCACTTTAATTCTGCTCTTATGTTGTAGGTTCGATGGGTGTCTGGAGGAGATGGACTCATGGTATTTTTCATGTGACTGAAACAAGCAATTATTATCTATGACTGTAACTATATATTATTCCCAGCATTATGGTACATTACAATATTCTTAGAGAATATTATTACTAAATACAGGTTTATTCAGTGTTTTTATGTATTAAGATAAAATACTAATAACAGTCACTTATATCATTAATTTAAGTAGGATTTATGATTGCTTCATATTTCTCAGCATTATACAATTGTGACTGAAACAAAATGTGAATCTGTGAAAGTTTCAGCTTCTGGCATAGCATAAAGACATTAATAAATTAAGGACATTAATAAATAAACTGATTCTTATGTTTTAAATATAATAAATGCATGTTTTATATATTAAATATAGTGTACATAAAAGTATTATTAAAAGCTTAACTAAAAGAACCACAAAAGGGCACTTTAATGTTTCACATAATTTTTTCATGGCACTACACTTTGTTAGTCGTGTTTTGTAATTTTAATAAAATGTAGATAACTATAAATGTATAATATATTTTACTGAAAGAGAAAAAGTTTGCGTATGTCTGGACAGCGTTAACACATATCAAAGGCTAGGTGATGCTAACTGTAATTACAGTGTAATAATAACCATATGAAGACTTGTTAATGGTTAATTGTAATGTAATGGTTATATTTCTGATTTCTAATCTTTTATCTAACCCTCTCCAGTGTAAATATATAACAGCTATTTTATAACAGCTAGCTTAGGTAAACAGCTAGTTAATATCAAAAGATAAGGATCTAAATTGGACTTTTTTGCTCTTCTCACCTTGGACTCAAGAATCTTTATTTGTTTAAAAAGTTTACTATTTTCTTTGACAGTTTGAGTTAAAACATAGTGGTAATTGACTCAACACGAGGCACCCCTGCGAATGTGTCTGCTCAGAGACGGGCTCTGAGTTCCGACAGCTGATTATCTTAAACAATACGATGCTTTCTAACATTTGTGTTTATTAGTAATTATTATAGTGTTTTGAGACAATTTGTGTTGTTGGTGTTTTCCCGTTTTTGTGCGGGTTGCTAAGCGTTTCCATGGCGTCATAGAGACGGACCATACCATTTTCTAAATATTAGGTGTTTTAAATACAGCAAAACCCAGATAATTAAGCTAAATTAAACTTTCCAAAATCACCTAACACACATTTTTAAACAACATTTATTTTAATACACTTACAAATAAAAGCACTTGAATATACTGTTAAAAAATACGTATTTCCAGTAAAATGCTAGAGCGCAACCAAGCGCTGGTTGACAGGACGCGGTGGGCGGGGCCAAGTGAACGCACGAAGACGAAGAGGGGCAGCATAAATGACTTCTTTCTAGCAACATCGACGGTTGGGTTATGGATAAAACCGCGGTTGTAAAGGTCGGGGCGGTGGCTAGTGCAAGTGTATGCGCTCTTTTTGGAGGAGTCGTCCTCGCTCAGTATATCGTGGCCAAGAAGAAAAGAGCTGGCAAAAAAACGAAGATCATCGAGATGGTGAGCTTCCGCTAGGGCATCACGCATGCGCAGTTAAAATTACAAGTACCGCCCGGATCCTGAACGCCTGCTTGTGTGCTTCATAGTGCCCTACACGAAGGCTATAAATGAGTAGTGCGAAAGCGGTTTTTAGTGCACTTCATCTAACGCGAGAATGTATTGTGGTGTTCGGTCGTACATCCGCGTTAGAGGTCAGGTCTTGTAGCGTTGTAGCCGGTGCCATGTTAGCTTAGCTTTGTAAAACATTTAGTAACTAGAGATTGTAATTAATCTTTATTCTAAACACGAGTAGTTACAGCGGTATAATAATGATAGTAAGAAATATATTTTAAAAAAAGTTTAAACATTTTGACTGGTCAAAGCACACCTAACATTATGTAGATAATAAAAATTATATTTATTTTATTTATATATAGATTTACGTCTCTAAACAAATTTTACTAAATAATCATTTATTCCTAGTCTAAATCCTTGTGGTTATATCCAGCAGGTTTCTCGAATGACGTCGCTATTCAATGACGTCAGTTTTACAATTGGGTCAAAAGTCACGTGAATCGAGCCCAACTAATTGATCCATGTCGCAATATTTGTGATAAGACGGACACTACAGACTATCAGTGGCAGGGTTTGTGTAGAGCTTCATTATTATGTAAGACTGAGGACATCCTGCATTTTTACCTCTAATTTATTGACACAGATAAATTTCAGTCTTGTGCAATTGTGAGTCCAAAGTCCAGTACAATTTAACTGCTGATAAAAACCACGAGAGGAACTGCATATAAATGTATATCTGAATTAAGCTGTTGATTAATTCTGAGTACTGATGATAGTAATGCTGCAAATCAAATGACATTGTTTTATTGATGCATGTTGACTCATAATACATCATTAATTTACAAACACAAAACAAGCTGAATGGTACTGCTTTACACACTAAGCTCAAATCCGGGTTTATTCGGATTAAACCTTATAAAGATCCGCTTGACAGGAATCACCACATTTTTATTTCCCAGTATGTTTAATTTCATTTTATTTTAACTATATATATTTAATAATAATAATCTATATAGGTAGTTATTTCAAAAAACAAAGGGGCTTTGTATGAAAAATAAATTTAAATACTTCAGAAATAAAAAGGACTTCCATAATTTTTTTCTTTTATTTGGTTCTTAAATACAGCAAATAAAATATAAACTTGGATTAAACTTACCATAACAATAAACTTCACTGTATGTCACATTTCTAAAGCTGTATGGACAAAACTTATTAGCATAAACTTTGCACAATTAATATCTTTTTACACATTCAAATTAATATCACTTAAATAACAAAAAAATTCTTACATCTAAAAATATAGATATATAAACATTTTTAAAAATCCTTCGTTCGTCATGTTTTTTAACGTACTCCCAGCCTTTCCCTCAGTCCTACATGCAACATCTTGCTGAGGTTCAAGAGAGTTACACACCCACTTACCTACTTCTATTACGGTTTATTCCGTGGTAATTAAGCCTGTCATAATTATTAAATAATGCCATGATCGCAATTATTTAACCTAACTGTGAATGTTGAATCGAACCACAGTTATTGCACATTTTTATTAGCCACAAGGGGGAGCTGTTGTACTTGGAGCACCATACTTTCAACCAGAGTGAGTGAGTGGAG
Source organism: Bagarius yarrelli (assembly GCA_005784505.1). Taxonomy (NCBI): domain Eukaryota; kingdom Metazoa; phylum Chordata; class Actinopteri; order Siluriformes; family Sisoridae; genus Bagarius; species Bagarius yarrelli. The sequence goes on along the minus strand of VCAZ01000054.1, from coordinate 1,343,209 downwards.
AAGCGTGATTTTAAAAGTCGGCGCTCCAAACGCGCTTTAATAACACTCCATCAGCAGCTCAACTCATGTTAACAACCCATAATGCAACTGCGAAGAAAAAGAATTAATTTCTATGATGCTAAGCAGATAAACACTTGTGGGTTCGATTCCCACAATTCCCAGCTCCACCAAGTCACCGCTGTTGGGCCCCTGAGCAAGACCCTTAATCCCCAATTGCTCAGTTGTATAAATGAGATTAATGTAAAGTCTCCTTTGGATTAGGGCGCCTGCCAAATTTAATTTCCTTAAATACGATTGATCTATAATGAAATATTTACAGTAGAGCGTTAATAAGGCACAAATCGAAGCGATTATATTATATCTATAAATGCTCTAGCAGTCGCCAGTATAAAGCATGTTACAGTTTAGGTAATAACTGTATGTGCTGTGGATAAATGTGGTTAAACATTTTTCAGAACCTCCTTTACTACTTTGAGAAATCTTTTGTTGTGCTTTTTCAGCATTTCTTTATCATGTACCTCAAGGTAATTTTTAAAGATTTCCTGGATCAATGCATTTGAGGTCTGATTTCGAGAAGAAATGAAATGAAAAGAAAAAGCATGATAAAGAACAGTATATCTCAGCACAGTGGAATTCTTTCTGACATCAAGGTCAGTGAGTGCAGGCGGTGTTGTAACGGGTTCGTCAGCGAGCTGTAGGCTCAGGCGTGTGCATTGTTCATGCGCCATCATGAAGAATCATGCTAACTGATGAAAATGTAAGAAGTTTCGAATCGGTCTGAATCCTGTCCATGATCATGCTTTTACAGTAACAGTGTGTTAACGTACAGTACAATTAGATCATTTATCAGAATCTAATTAGGTGAAGGGTTAAATATACAAAGACATTGAACTTTGACGTTTTGCCCCCTGACCTCCGAGCTCATGCATTGGGTGAAGTGAGAATGAGTGAGAGAGACAGCACACTGGGTCCACAGTTTCACTGGGTCAGATTTATGTTCTAGTGTTTTTTGCTTAGATGTGCGTTTTTCAAAAGTGCTTAGACTGAAAACTAGTTCAGAGTAAAACCCTCACAATCCACTCGCCATCAGGAACCCTGTTAAAAAAAGTGCACAAAATGAGTATGGCTTCAGGGGCCGTTATAATAATATAAAGTTAGTGATAAATGAACACAGTGAATGTTAGTAGAGGAGAAAATCAACAGGGTGATGTCATAAAGCCAAACGTTATTCCACTCGGAAATTCCTTATTTTTCAAAGACAGAGTGTCTTGACGTGTTTTCCTTCCATTATAAATCCACACCTAGTAGAAAAAAAGAACAAGACGAACTATTACTTTTCTGTCTCTTTTTTTTTTTTTTCTTATTCTCTCTTTCTCTCATGTAATCATTATCATAGAAGCATAAAATTATTTGACATACCTGCGGTATCCAACTGTAATTATTGCGCACATTTACTAGTCAACAGTCAACAGAAAGTCATATAAAGACTTTTTCAAATAATGATTAATATTAATTATGATATTAATATTATTGCACTGCACTGTAAAATAATAATAAAGCAGATCATAAAGCTGATCAAAAATGATTTATTTACAGTTTTTATTTTAAAACTGAGCTGAATAGGCTAAAATCTGAGCCAAACATTAACACAATTTAACACAAATCATCCCAGATGTTTAGCCGCTGACGGTCAGCCTGTTGCTTTGTTTAGAAGTATTATTATGTGTGTTATGTGACAAGGTATACCAAGATCCTTGGTTCCTTGCTGAAAGCTGCTCACTTTTGGTGATGTTGATGTAACACAGCGACATAACAAGTCAAAAAAATGTATGCAAATGATGTATGATATGATGCATACACAGTATCAGCTGCTGAATGTATACACCAGCTCCAACTCTCCCTCCAAACTGCCCTTAAGCTTTAGTTTTCAATAATTCTAAGTCACTCTAAAAGAAGAGCATCAGCCAAATGACATAAGCGAAGCTTAATAGTTTAAACTAAAGCCTTATGCATGGTTAACCTTTTAGCCTATAGCACAGCCCGTAGGGGATTTCAATGGAATTTAACAATTACAATCTTGACACTTGATAAAAATGGAAGCCAATACTTCATGACTTTGGACCTAAACGTTTTCCAAGTCGATCCACTACAGGAAGAATTAACCTAATCACAAAAAGAATGCTGGTCACAGATTCCTCTCTACTTTCGTAATCATATAGCCTGATTATCTGGAGCACTAAGAGATTGAGGTTAGACCTGAGTTGTGTAAGATCTCGTCCAACAGGTTCTCCGAGAGTCTTCATAATGCCTGTGTTTAAATTTCATCATATAATTCAAATTTCATTGAGTTTACTTTTCTCTCTGCAAGTCTGAAATTTTACAGTTCTCAGGTTTCGATTCTTTATTTCCGCACTAATACAGTCTTTATAATACGCATCTCATTTAGTGTTTGGTGTGAAAAAACATCCACAACTATAAGCTTGTGTGTGTGAAAGAGAAAACGAGAGAGAGAGAGGGAGAGAGAGAGAGAGAGAGAGAGAGAGAGAGAGAGAGAGAGAGAGGGAGCAAAAAGTAGGCCTCTTAGAAGAGGTGGGGCTTATCTTTAATGTTTGTCTGGGACACGCCCCCTTTGTGGCTGGGCTATATAAACCGTCATCTGACAGACAGAATTTTTCTTTCCTTGTTTTTCACGACGCTTCAACAACAGCACAGGAAAGGTGAGTGAACACACAGAAAACAAATCAAGACGCAAGTTCGATTGAGCTGAGACTTGTGTATCTTGTGTAAGTCATGCATTTGTATCTAACAGTACTTAAGTCATGTCTCTGGATTATTAGTACAATAGATGGAAATATAATAGGGGTGTAAGGTAATGCAAGCTGAAGGGTCGTGTTAATTACCTGTTGTCGGTTTGCAAAACAAATTTTGAGGCTAGAAGTCTTTCAGCGGTTTTTAGAAGTGCAGGAGTGTAATTAAAGTGTTACTGCTCGTTTTTAGTAATAACAATCATACATTAGTAATATTAATATTATATACTGTTAACACAGTGCATGATTGTAGTATGAAATGCATTATTCTTTGTTGGAGTCTTTACAATATTCTACTGGATTATATTTTAGTTGCGCAATATTGTTGTTTAGTGTTATGACTGTTTTGACACACACACACACACACACAGGTCAGACATACCATGTGATTAGCAGTCTTAAAAATACACCTTCTGTCCATACCGAGGATGTTTGTGTCTATTTTTTCACCACTTCTCAGAATAGGTGTGTACACAGAACAAGGATCAAATTTAAGACCGAAGCCTCTACGGACAAAATAACACATGGCATGAAAGCTAGAAAAAGAACAGAATCTTTTTATCTATTTTATTTTCTACTTTATATCATGTCAAAATATTAATAAATATAAAGCCTTAACAGAACAAGAAATGACATGAATACATGAATGATGTGTAATAACTTACTCCTCGAGTTAAGCTGAAGTCTTTAGCGTGAAGCTCCTCTGCTCTGCACGAGCCTGATTAAAATACACACACACACGCACACAGTTTATCTGAATGCCAGAGATAAGGTTACCTTTGGCTTCTCTTCCCCTCCCAGAATTTTGAACTCCTCCCCTTGTACGTCATTTGTCTAAAAACAGTTTTATATCAGAAAAAAAATGTATAATTGTCTTAAGGGTGTAGAAACGGGGAAAGAAAAAAAACACATATTAAGAATTTAAATAAATAGAATAAAATGATTGAAATATGTATAATAAATGGGTTTGATATGTATGAAATATATTGATAAAATGTATATTTCCTTAAATAATGACATCCCCATAAAATTAATGTATTAATTTAATCGGGCAAGTCCCCCCCCCTAATTTTTAATATTTATTTATTTATTAGTTTCAAGTCTTAAATATGTAAACATTCGAAATATAGGGTATAAGAATAAATAACAAACAAAAAATTATATGAATACAACTTACAATACAATTATGTTATTGTTAGTTTACATTTGTTATTGTCTTTTTTATTTATTTTAATTAGGTTTTAATTAGATTTCTAAATATTTTTGATTAAATTAAATGAAACTTTTTTTATTTTATTTTATTAATTTAAGCAAATACAATGAAAAAATCCTTTAGTTTTCCTTTTTATTTACGTACCTACTTACTAATTTTATTTGTGATCTGTATAAACTTTTTTTATTTACAAATAAATACAGCAGAGCAGGTTTTAATAAAAAGAGGAAATGAATATTTCACATTGCCCTGGTGTAGCGGTACAGCTTCACACCGCTGATTGTTTAATGGGTGTCTTCACAGATGCCAGAGTTCGAGAAGAGTACGGTTCACATCAAAGACCCCGAGCGGGTGGAGCAGATCATCTGCGGTCTAATTCAGGGCGGTGCCTCCAAGCTACAGGTACAAATATCAGACATTTCAATCTGAGATATGAGCTACATCCTACTGCATCAAAATATACTACTGTAACTATAGTGTTATTACTATAGTATATAAACAGTTTATAACTAAGTTTAAAATGAAATAGAGCCTATATCTTTCTCCTTCTTATGTAGATCATTACAGACTTTGACATGACATTAAGCAAATTTGCCATCAATGGCAAACGCTGCCCGACCTGCCACAGTAAGTCCACCTCTCCACCCTCGTACAGTAACTTAACTCTACAAATAAGCATCGAATGGCATAAAACAACTCAAGCTTCCAATCACTGATCAGCCTCTTTCATTTTCCACAGATATAATCGACAACTGCAAGTTTGTCACAGAAGAATGTAGGCAAAAGGTGAGCATTGCATGGCAAGCATGTCCAAACATATATACATTCCTCAGTTGCTCTAGTGAGTTAATACTGAAACATTTCCCCCTCAGCTGTTCAACCTGAAGGAGACGTACTATCCTATCGAGATCGACCCACATCTGACCACCGAGGAGAAATATCCGTTTATGGTGGAGTGGTGAGTGGAGAACTAGTTAATCAACACTCAACTCTATTATTATTTATATGTATGCTTATACAGTTTATACATTCATACATACTGTGTTATATTGCATATTTTTTGCGCCTTTTAGGTATTTTAAATCTCACACATTACTGGTAGAGCAACGCTTACAGAAGGACAAATTCCCAGAAGTGGTCAGAGAATCAGACATCTGTTTACGGTACGATCATCTTTATCATCATCATCATCAACATCATCAGCATGATCATTTAGACTCAAACTACTTTTAATCATAACCTAAGGTACAATTAGGGCTGTCCTGATTATCCAATATAAATAAGATTTTTTAGCTACATTATTTGTCCCAGCTTCTTGAGAAATTTCGTTTATTGCCCCCCCATGTGATAGGCAAAGTTTATGCCCCTGCATAAGAGGAATTAAAATGATCATAAAAATAATCACAAAAGTAAAATCAGACAATTACAGATGAAAACAGTTAATAATCTAAAAGGATGCAGTTAGTTGAGATAAAGCACAGTGCTCGTTCGTGTAAACTACTTAGTATTATAATTAAACAAGAAATTATTTTATTTTTACAGTAACATAACCAAAACACTGGTTTCTCCCCACGGTGCATGAGCAATGGCATTTCTTTTTCCTTTTCTTTCATTTAAAATGCTTCATCACTGCACCCACTATGTTTACTTAAGCACACTGTAGAGAATTCTTAAAAAGAACATTAAGGACACATTTATGTTGTCTTTTTAAACCAATAATTTTAACTGAATTTTGTGCTGAAGTATCTGCCTGATGTTTACACTGTGTGTGTGTGTGTCATGTCTGTGTGTGTGTGTGTGTGTTGCAGGGAGGGTTATGAGCACTTCTTTGACCGGCTACACCAGCACAATGTTCCGGTGTTCATTTTCTCAGCAGGACTGGGGGACGTGCTGGAGGAGATCATCAGACAGGCTGGAGTTTATCTCCCCAACGTCAAAGTCGTCTCCAACTTCATGGACTTCGATGAGAACGTGCGTATAAACATTAGTTGAGGCTGTAGCATTTTCTATTTTTATATAAAAACTGTAATAAACTAGTTATAGTTATGTCATTGGCATTTGTGACCTTATTATGTCACTTTGACTATCTCGCCTGACTAAAAACTTCCATCATTCATTTCTACAATGTGTTCATCCACATGATGGTTGTCGTCCTGCAGGGCATCCTAAAAGGTTTCAAAGGCGAGCTGATTCACATGTACAACAAGCACGACGGTGCACTCAGAAACACAGAATACTTCAAACAGCTGAAGGACAACAGCAACATCATCCTTCTGGGAGATTCCCTCGGAGACCTCAACATGGCCGACGGCGTCCCCAACGTGGAGAACCTGCTAAAGATCGGCTTCCTTAACGATAGGGTCTGTATACACTCCAGAATGATAGGGGTTAAATCTGAAAGTAGTGTTTCTTTAATATTGTGTATTAATAATAGTTCCCTTTCTTTTGTTTGCAGGTGGAGGAGCGCTTGGAGAAGTACCTGGACTCTTATGATATCGTTCTAGTAAAAGACGAAACCCTTGAAGTGCCCAATTCTATTTTACAGAAGATCTTATAACTGTAAAGAGATTCTGGTTATCAGATTACTATTAAGTGATCTAACATGTGCACCCACAAGACATACAAACCCTTCATCACGATCTGCCAACATCACTCCTCAGCTCAGACAATGTCCTTCACCATTTGTGTGTCCGTTCGGGGGTTTTGTCCTATTATTTCTATTTTTTAAGAAAAAAACAAAAACAAACTTCTGTTTAATAGTCTTTATTAACCCAAAATGTATTGAATGTGTACATGAGTAGACTTGTTAATGTATTATTTTTTTTATATAGTCGATATCATTTAATGCTCATGCACATTAATAGTCAGGATGAAGTGTAAGTCCGTTTTTTTAAACTAGACTGTAAGTGTGACCATTTTAAAGTTATCCAGCGGTAACTGCTGTGTACTACAGTAAGACTCATACAGAAGATTGGGTCTTACAGTACCTGTATATTTTGTGCTCCAAACCATTCATCCATCCATCCATCCATCTATCCATCCTTCCATCCATCCATCCAACCAACCAACCATCTATTTTCTATACCACTTATCAAAACTACACAGTTTACAGGAAGTGTGGACTCAGGGGACACCAACCACACACATTTAATAACACAATAGAGATACAAAGCATGTTGTTGGACTGAGGCAGAAACCCTAAAAAAAGCACCAAGAAGACATGCAAACTTCATACACGGTCTATAAAGGATGGTGGTGGAAATCTAACTCTTGACCCTGGAGGTGTAAGGCAAACATGGCAACCACTCAACCCCTGTACCCCTGTTAAGTTAACGTAGCCCTATCCAGAATCACCTCTTACAGTCTCTCACCCTCATCCACAGCTTTTTGGCTCAACTCGAGATGTGTACAGGATGTTTTTCTCTTCATTCACAAACATTTCTTTTTGTCCTGCATGCTTCATATCTAACAGGGTTAGATGTAACGTCCTGCGAGGTCCTGATGCACAGCGCAAGTCTTGACGGGATGCCCTGTAAACCTTCTGCATTATCATTAATGAACACATGTTCCTTTCATTCTTTTATTCACATCCCTAGTACATATTAGGGGTTGACCGATATGTGTTTTCCAGGGGGAATGCTGATACCGATTATTACAGGTCAAGTAGAGCGATAACCAATGTTTTGAAACAGTATATAAGTCTGGTGTAGAAATAAAAATTATATAACAAGGGCTCTAACAAAATGCTTTTAAACATGTTTTTATTTTTAAGAAATGTTAAAAATAATAAATAAACGTTAATATTAAAAATAATAATAATACAAAAAAGCGCAGGGAGCACCCTGCTGCATTCTGTAAACATTTTTTAACTTGACAAAGTAAACAGCAACAAATAAACAAATAATGGAAAATAAATCCAAAAGCTTCCTTAAGTTTTATAGTAAAATAGGTAACAGTTAGTAGTCTCACTTTAGCAGCACCAGATTGTGTTGCAGGAAGCAGAGCTGCTTGTCCTGCTCTCTAGTGAACCTGCTTCTTTTGTCAGAAATCGCAGAGACTTCACTAAAGACAGACTCACTAGGGATTAATAAATGCTCATCAGAGCCAAATACCATGTTTTAAAATGAAATTATTTCATTAGCAAATCGGTTGTAAAATTGAGTGATATCGATAATCATAAAAATACCTAATATCAGCACTAATTGGCCAGATCGATAATTGGTCGACCCCAGTACAAATACTAACAGTATGTTTACATAATAGGACAACATTTATTAATTATACACCAAAATGTACCCACTGTAGAACACTGTAGTTTCCTCCTGTATTTTGTTTCGTATTGTGTGAAATAGATAGAAATATTGTATATCATATATAAATATATATAAAAAGACATTATATATGCACATGGATGTTAATTCCATGTCATTTCACAGCAATACAGTATATCCATAACCATGTAAGATGAATGTATTGTGTATTTTTATGATCTTTAACACGTTACGCTTTAGGTGCAGTTTGGAATTTCGGTCTGCTTTTAGTGTTTTGAGTTTTACTACCTCTTTAAAAGAAAATGCTAAACTGCTAATGTGTGAGCGAGAGCGTCAGAAAACCGCGATCAGTGACATCAGCATTTTTCAGTGGAGAGATTCAGTTGGACTTGCACTAACGTTGTCATTAGTAGAGTTGTGTTTTAAGCTGTTGAGAGCCGTCCTGTACGCCCTGCTAATTTGCATGTTGCCTTTGCTGTAATAATGAAATGTTGGAAAAGAAGAGCTGGTTTGTCAATAAGTGTAGGCAATAACGACAAGCTCTTTTTATTAAAGGTTTCAAGGATCAAAGGTTTTCAAATATGGCGAGAGTTATTTCTTTATTTGTTCTTTACATCAAGCCACATCTACCGTCCTGTTCTTCTTAGTCACTTGTGGTCCCCTAATGAACTAAAATCATTTGTATACAAACAAAATCTGAGGTTCTTTCTAGTAACATCATTTGTTTATCATTTAGACCAGTCATTTAAAATGAATACTTCTTTTATTATTTATTCCATTAACAGCTTATTCAAAACATCAACAGAATCAGGCACTCAGTTTGAACATTTTAAACACATTTAAATTAGGAAAGATTCTAACTCAGATACGCCACCATAGGGGCAAACCAACAGTCCTGCGTCCTTCCTTTTTTAGCTTGTGATGAACCTGAACACAGGCCCCCCCCTGCTGTTTCCACGTTTTCTCCACACCTATAGAAAGACGACGGCTCATTTCTTCTGGAAGATGTAGATCTCATAAATAATTGCTTATCAGGCATTTACAGAAAGGTGACTCATACAAACACACATACATACACACACACACTTGCTTGTACACAGCCGCAACCTGACAACGGGCTTGTAACAGTACAGTACTTTACTTTTCTCTGTGAGCTTTATTACCAGTCGTGTTAGTGCTCGTCTGCAGGCACAGCATATACAAAATAAACACATCTAAATGAACGAGGAAATATATAAATAGGTCAATGTTAATAAAATTAGCTTTTTGTACAAGTCTTTAAAAAAAGTCTTCGTTTGAGTGTCCGGTTGGCATCTTTCCTGCAGTTAAAGGTTCAGTATGTCCCAAACTGAAAAGCAGCTCACTTTCACACCATGTAGAAGGAGACAATGTCCTCTGAATGCAGCCTGAATTGTGCAACAAGTTCAGAGTCCACATTTGTCCTCTCCCAATGCACAAAAAATAACATACTGTAGGCTCACGAATGATCCAGTCCTTCTGTGAGGGTGTTTGGGTGCCTCAAACCTTTCATTTGCTTGTATTGTGTAGGCTGCAGGATCGCCGTAGTCACTCTGGTCACCGACCAGGGCAGGACATAGGTTTAATGCAGTGGCCCTGGCTGAGCACCAGGTTAGCCGGGCAGTGGCAGCCGGCCACACAGGGTTTACTGCACGGGCCGATCTCATTCCAGTTGTCGCAGGTTTTGGTACAACCGGGGCCGCAGGTGTCGTATACAGCACCGTGTCTGCACTGTGTGGCTGCATGGAGAGTCAGACAAATTTTATTTAGAGCTAAAAATTGCTAATAAACAAGTAAAACAGCAAAACAAATAGCACAACCTGAACTACAATATTACAATATTGTTACAAAAAAATCAGCTGATTATAAACAGAACAATAAAATCAAGGAGTAAGAATAACAATCAGCAACAATAAAATTACAAACCAACATCAGGATTCAGAATTCAGCATAATAAATTATTGTTTTACTTTTTTATTTCTTTCACAAGGAAACTAAAGGGGATGTGAGCATTTACAATAAACTGTTTATATAGAAAAATAAATATCCCAGCAGGGTTATGAGTGTGGAAAATGTCATTCTAGATATAGATCAGCACTATACAGCAATTTGTCAACATATTTTAATTTTATTATCACTTAACACATAATCATAACACAAAATCCTGAATGATATGTTTCTACATTAAATATGTTACTTACTTATACACGACTGTTCAGGTCTCCAGAGCACAGCCGCTCCTTCTCTCTCACACGCCCTGCTGTAGGCGATGAACGACTCGCAGTAACAGTTCTTATGTACTGGACACTCACACATGTCAGTAACACATGACCTGAACAGACAAAATACACAGCTTTAATTTCATTAGATTTTAATCAGCATTACATACTGCAGATCAGAATCCCTGCCTGTAAGAGCCTGTGCTGTGAAGTGAAACAAGAGCAGCCTCTAGCGTTGAGAAGACGAATTACATGTAGATTTTTACTCGCCTGTTAAGCATATTTCGTTAAAAACGCAAAATATACCGTGTTGACTAACAAAGACTAAAGTCCATCATTTTTCTCTAATTTATAACAATAAATTAAAATAAAACGTATCTATATTTACCAGACAAGTAGCAATAAACTCGAATGCTAATTCCTGATTGTGTTTATTAGCCAGTTTTAAATAACTTTCACATTAAGCAAAATATAAGAAAAGAGGAAGCTTATTAGGAAATAATTTAATCAATATTGTTGGTATTAATTTGACAAAGAAACAGACAGTTTATCCATTTTGAGGCATTTTTGACATTTTAAGCTAGACTTTATATGACTACGCTGTAGCTTTGATTGGGGTTTAAAAACCTTGTAATGAACCAGTTTTACTTTGAAAATAACCCTTGGTTGTTTTAGGTTGTCTATGTAGCTAGCAAATGTTGTTTACTCTAATGCTAGTTAATGTTCAGCTTGTCTTGCAATACTAATACACATGCTTGTTTACGATGAGGTAATGAGGTAAACTATTTACTGTAATGCTAGTTAATGAGGTAATCTGTTAACTGTAATGCTAGGTTATGAGGTAAGCTGTTTATTGTAAAGCTAATTATTAAGGTAAGCTGTCTACTGTAATGCTAGTTAATGAGGTAAACTGTTTACTGTAATGCTAGGTTATGAGGTAAGCTGTTTATTGTAAAGCTAGTTATTAAGGTAAGCTGTTTACTGTAATGCTAGTTAACGAGGTAAGCTAGTTGTTGCGGTAAGGTGAATAAATATATGTAAAGTTTAAAGTGTGCCAGTCACCTGTAAAAGGGGGCGAAGTCAACTACAGAGTGACATTTCTGAAACTCCCAGGATTTGAGTTTGTGGCAGGAGCGATGGGCTCGGATCTTCACCTTGACTGATCCTGGGCAGAGGAACGGCGTGGGTCTGCGAGGAGGCTGTTCACACACCTCATTACCATCCACACGCCACGACTCCGCAAACTCGTCCACGTCATACTTAAACTGTCCATCACTGCCTACTGCGTCATCCCGTTTGTGTCCATTATAGTTACCGCACAGGCCACAGAGTCGATTCTTTAGGTGAGGAGCAGCCACCACTTCCACCAGACTGTCACCATCCCATGTGATCTCCAGACCTGAAACACACAAACACAAAGAACCATTTTTTAAAATTGTAGCCAAAAATACATACAAATCAAATTGTTCTGCAAAATAACAACAACATATTTTAGATATAATAATAAACAAATACTCAACAAAACAAAGAATAATAGACTGAATAGCCTGCTTGATTTACTGATTGTTTTGTTCCAATGTTTAAAAATTAAATTGGTGTCTCTTAATGCCTAACACATGATGTTCCTTGTCAGTATCAATCATTAATGTTTTGCCTTACAGTCTAACATGAGCTGTCTCCCTAATGAACACGTTCCTAATCCTGTCCAACCTCGTCACTCCTAAAGAAAACCTCAACATCTTCAGCTCTGCTACTTCCAGCTCGGCCACCTGTCCCTTCCTCTGCACAACAACCTCTAAACCGTACATTATAGCTGGTCTCTCCACTGTCTTGTACACCTTCCCCTTCATTCTAGCTGATATTCTCCTGTCACACAACACTCCTGACACATTTCTCCTCGTCTGTCAACCGATCCATTACCACAGCAAACAAAAAGGGGCTCAAAGCTGATCCCTGATGCAGTCCCACCTGCACATATCCTGCACCACCCTGACATACTTCTCTCTATTATATGATACCACAGCTCTTCTCTTGGTACCCTGTCATATGCTTTTTCCAGGTCTACAAAAGCACAATGCAGCTCCCTACGACCATCTCTGTACTTCTCCATCAGCATTCACAGAGCAAAGATTGCATCTGCAGTGCTCTTTCTGAGCATAAAGTCATACTGCTGCTCACAAATATCTACTACCCTTCTTAACCTAGATTCTGCTACTCTTTTCCATACCTTCATTGTATGACTCATCAACTTGATGCTTCTGTAGTTGTTGCAACTCTGAACATCACCCTTGTTATTAAAGATTACACCATTACACTCCTCCTCCATTCCTCAGGCATCTTCTCACTCACTTAAATCTTGTTAAACAATCTTACTAAAGAATTTCCACCTCTGCCTCCCACCAGACATTGGTACCAGGATGAACGAATGCATGCTGGGATTTTTTTTAACAAACCTAAAATTCCTGATGATATAAGTAGCCTGGAGTTTAACAGTAAACTGCTAAGTATAAATAGTAAAAACTCCTGAAATACTGACTTTTGTATCATCTACAGGTTTATATTTCTACTGTAAGTGCCTAGAATGTTAAAAATCCTTGTATCAAGTTTGCCCAGCCTAAAGAGAACAGACGTATGAGTGTGTACACTAAATTATAGATATTTCTTCTGAGCTGGATATGATCCTTTCGTGGCCTGGATTTGGCCGTCAACTGATTCCCTTTAATTCTAACAACTAGCATCACATCATAAGTAATATCCTGTTAATCCTTACCTACTATGGTGGTGAGTTTTAGCAGGTATCCGTCGAGACCGATGTGGACACCGGTGCTATGGAATGGCAGGGCGATTCGTGTGCCGTTCTGGCGCACTGTTAAGTGCTGGTGTAGACTCACGGTCATCCCCGACATACGCAGCTCCACCGACTTGGTCCAGGAGAATGACCGTGTTTTCCGTGCATCATTCTTCACCAAGACAGTAAAGCCGCTCGCTGATGTACAGTCCTTGGTTAAAACATACTGACACGTCCCCTGAAAGTTGAAGGTGCGTCCATCGAACGTGTTGTAATGGGGGTCGCCGAATACAGTGCACACGCCTGGCTCTAAGATAGAGAAGGAACATGTTATCATCTAAACCTACAGTTTACTTTTACATAGTTTAATTAATTTTGTGTTTTGTTCAGTTAAAACATGCCCTGGGTTTGCCATTGCGTTTTTATTGCAAGCCCATTATTTAAGAGGAAACATCAGTGTGTGTGCTGTTAATCCACTGTGAAGAATTGTGCAGGGCAGATCTGGTTGCGGTAGTAGTTAATATGAGGCAGACTTCAGCTGCCAGGGCTTATGACCTTATCATGAGTGGAAAAGAGTTAGATTTTTTACCTACTGAATATAATTTAATATGTCAGTACTTCTTGGTTGCTACAATCAGTACCAGGACTGGATTATAGCTAGTTTATTTTCAAGTAAAGTAGCATTTGTGAAGATCTTCTGGTTATTTAAACATACTGCCAGAGTTATACGTGTCTTATTATGTTAATATAAGTGTAATCATCTTGATTAGATAATTAGGTTTAAAAGTACAAAGATTTACCACACCACCGTATCATGGTAAAAAAAAATAATCTTTAGTATGACAGCTGTTAAATAACTAGAAGCAATATTACTATTTGCTTTTCATAGTAATAGTAATATGGAGTACTATGGAGGGCAACAATAAAAACTCCATAATCTGAAAAAGTCCTAAGAACAAAACCAGTATAATAGTGAATGTAAACTTACTCACTTTCAGTGCAAACAGGACAGCAGCCAGTACGATTAAGTATCTTGTTCTAAAATAAAACACACACATGGACAAAATGTTTTATAGATATAGTGTAAATATTCACACAAATAAGCATTGTGCCTCAGAGCCCCACTAAAGTCTATTTTTTTAAATACCATCAGAAGTACGCATCAAAGGTTCCTTCCCCCCAAAACCACCTTTTCCGACCCCTTCCAACCCCTCCCACCCGAAACACAACAACACACACATCAACCCGTACACTCAACCGGAACCCCGGTGCATTTAGCATATACAAAGGCCTGCGGTTTAAGAGAGCGTCTAAATATAGAGGCCCATTTCTTTGCTGTCAGTCAAACAGGAGGCAAAGCAGTCAAAGCTCTTGGTGTCTGGCTGTCCAAATCAAGGACAGGTGTGTGGGAAATGGGTGGAATGCCGAATTGACGAAAATCAGATATCAGGATGAGTAGTGGAATCGCCTGAGGCTAAGATAAATCACAGGTTCAGAGAGAGTAAATCACGACAGGCTATGTATTGTAACATCAGCGAGCCACACAGGAGCATATTCCCAACGCTGCTTAGTTCCAGGCTGTAATTCACAAAAAGTGATGGGTGGTGAACAGCTGCTCAGGGTTAGAAAGGTAGGACATACAAGTCTTACTGTGAAGAACTAGATTTTTATGACTGAATAATATATATGACTGTTGGTCATGTCTATTACCTGTCACAAGCTAGACAATGGAACGATTCAGTTTAAGCCATGGATTTTATCATAATAAGACTGATTACTTACACACATATTTCTAAAATGCAGACAGTGTTATATTTCTAAGTCTGTATTTCTTTACTGGGTGGATACTGTAACCTCTTTGTCTAAAGTTTCTGTTATCTGACCATTCGTATAATTCTTGTTCGATTGAACAATGTGCAGTTAGCTACCTTATACTTCTCGACCAAAAGCAAAAAGATCCTTTTCCCTTTTGTTTCTGTTTATTAGACCTGTGACAGTGATTTTAGAAGAAGACATTAGCCTTAGCCTGTTGCCTTTTCATATCATTGTATACATTCTTCAAAAACTGTGGTCCTGTTGTTTTTCTTAGGTCATAATAGTGCTTGTTAACTCATGTAAAATGTGCTGGTAGGTCTGCAAACATAAAGGTCCTCACCGCAGGGCAGCTGTTGACTGGCACACACTGTTTGGGTTGGCACTCAATAGTCCCCTTTACACAGGTACATAATGTACAGTTCACAGACGACCAGCGATCCCCATCCTACAGAAATACAAGAAATAAAAGATAGATTAATCCACTAATTTATCAATTTTACATGTAATCACAGGGCTATCTTTCAAACCAATTATCTATCTATCTATCTATCTATCTATCTATCTATCTATCTATCTATCTATCTATCTATCTATCTATCTATCTATCTATCCATCCATCCATCCATCCATCTATCCATCCATTTATCCACAACAAATTATTTCTTGTATCTATCCATCTATCAATAGATCCAACAGTTTATGCATCCATCCTTTTGCATCCAGTCTGCTGAACTATTGTTCATGTCCTCACCCTGTATATCTTGTTTTTGACCCTGCAGTATTTGATTTCCTCCATCTTCATGTAAGAGAGACACTCAGGGCAGCACTGGCCGCTCTGGCAGCTTCCTGCAGGAGAGCAGCGTTTTCTACACAACACCGTGGAGTCCAGACAGGTGCAGGTCGTACAGTTATCTAAGCTGAAGGATGTATCGTTCTCGTAGACTTCGCTGTGAAACAAGCAGCTGCCCAGAGACAGATCAAACACTTTTCTCTGACCTGGACACAAGCATAGACAAGTTCACACCTTGTCATTCACTGGACGAACTAGTAAAAATACATTTAGTAGGTGTGTATAAATACGACACTTACCCTGACACCTGGGGCAGCACTGGCCTGGAGGGGTGTGGCTCAGATGGGATGGGCAGGACAGAACGGGACAAACCTCCTTATGGCACATGGTTCGACTTCCCTGAAAACACCATAAATAAAATATCGAAATCTGTTTAGTCTGTGATGTACCTGAACATTGATTTTTTTTAAACCCAAGTCTACCATAGCCCTGACCAGACAAATCTAAAGTATGGACAAATAAAGGGATGTAGTTATGTTGGTGGACCGACGATCAGAAGATTATTGTCAAGATGCTGGGCCCCTAAGCAAGAGCCTTAACCCTCAACTGCTCAGCTGGATTAAAAAAAAAAGTTAAGTAAATGATCATTTAGAACCTCTTATCTGTTCATAGTGCTATTTTTTTCCAAGTCCATGTTTATCAGGAAGGTAATAGTGCTTAAGCTAATGCTTGCCACGGATGTCATGTAACGTGAGTATGAGTATAAACAGCTGTGGTGGCGTAAAAAGAGCACCATTCATCATAAAGAACATGAAAAAATGTTGTAACATTTATCTTCAAGTGTTTTAACTTTACAATAAAGCAAACCAGGTTCCTGAGTCGTAAGTTACTGTGGTGTACGACTGTGTGCAGGAATGTTAGGACAGGAGGTGGAGCGAATGACTCATCTGAGCTCATGTATAAGGTTATAACACTGCCTTTATTAAAATGACCAAACAAAGCCATGGAGAGGCTCTACAGGCCAGTGGTGTTGGCCATGTTCCTGTATTTCCACCAACCCCACATACACACACAAGCTCTCTAATTGACTGGGAAGCACAGTAAAGACTGTAATGTGTTTATCTGTAAGGGTTTATTTATTGTTAAAGGGTGCTGAAATCAGCCCAGTGGCTCCCAGGAGAAGCGAAGACTAAACCATTAGCTGCAGATATCAGAACTTGGCCACATACCATACAAAAAAACTCGGAAACATAAACATATCATTCTTTAACTTATGTCTTAATCTACAAGACTAAAATAACTGTATCTGTGAAATACCAAAGTTGGAGAGTTTTATCAGATCTGAGTGGGAATTTGTATCAGGAACATGTGTGTGTTAAAAGCTATAGTGTATGCCTGTTTGTCTGGAGAAATTCTCAAACACTGCATTGTACCAGATATTAAAATCACACACAGATGTCTTTTGGGGAAAATTGCAAAAATGACATGGAGGACTCACAGTGCAAACGCATTTGATGCAGGGCTTCCCCTCAGGTTGAAACTCTTCTCTTTCTTTATACAGGTGACCTTCGAAAATACAGCCTGAGCACAAGGAAGATAGAAGGTGCATTAAGTTTCGAAACATTTGCCGTTTTTATACAATCATTAAGCATGCGGGTATTTAAAACATCAAATTTGTTTTAACTGATTTAAAAAGCAAAAAAGAAAAATCAATTTACTGTACTTTAATTTTAGGTTTATTGTATTTCTACTTTTTAAATGTATTTTTAGGTTTTTAAGCAATTAACCTATTGGATTCAAGATACCAGAAAAAATAAGCTAATAATTAATAATATCAGCTCAATATAAAATGTATAATTGTTTTGTTACCCATCTCTTTAAAAAACCTTTAAAAAAAACCATCAAACCCCATACTTTACAAATTGCTGCTCTAAAGAATCAGTTACAGTTAACAATCGACTCAACTATACACACTCACCTGGACAAGAGGGGCAGCACTTTTTGGGATGGATTTTGGGGTTCTTGCAGGGAACCACACACTGCATTTCTGCTTGGGTTATTACACCTTCCTGTTCCAACACAACATCACAATCATAAGATACACAATTAACAGATCATTTGCATATTAACCTGTAAGAATCCTGTAGGTGCTTAAGAGGGAGGTTTCTTACACAGTTGTGATTCCACCACCGATTTTTCATTTTATATATATATATACAGTATATATATATTTTAAATTATGCCTTTGCTTCGGTTTGTATTGCATGTTGATGATTTTTATGACTCAAAAAATTAGTATTAAACCTGTAACTGATTTATACAAGCGATTACCTATAATCACACACTTCCCAGTCAACCAGATAAGGATGGGTTCCCCAATGGGTTCCCCAATTCCTTTTTTATTTTATTATTTATGTCAAAGACAGTGTGGCAAAATTCTTTTACTGCTTGTTGCACTGTGCTTGGTTTTGGAGAACCGTATTTTGGGAAAATAAGTTCTGTTCAAGTTGTCTGTTTTTGACACAAATGGCTTCTAAACTGTATGTTAGGTGGGCAGAGAGTTAAGATGGCCTTAAATTACAGCACTCTGCATTCTGAGGACACCAACCTGGAAAATTCAACCCCTTTTTCCCCACAACTTGTTGAAGCTCTCACCACAGCAAAGCATTTTTAGATTCTGAGTGCTTTAAATGCTATTCTACCCACACACACACTTTGCTTTGCGCTCACGTGCGACATGCAGTGCTTTCTTGTGGCTCGGCAATTCAAGAAATCAGAAAGAACTTGATGAGGATGAAGTGTGTGTGTGTGTGTGTGTGTGTACATTTAGAAAACTAGGTCCCAGATGTCTGAACAAAAGACTCAAGTTCACCTGTTTAACGTCTGTAAGGAAACAAGCTATAAATGTGTCCTCAGTCCCACACTCTACACTCAACAAACACTTCTACTCTAAAAAGTAATTATAGTTAAAATATATGATTTTTTTTTACTTACATATAAGATCATGTCTGTTATTAAATGTTTAAAATAAGGCTAATAAAAACTGTAAGTGCTTTGCTTAATATTTTTTAAGCAGGGCTCATACACATCAAAGCTGCACTCATGCTCATACAGGATCACATAAATATGTAGTGGATATGAAATACTTTATTATTTTTACAGTGTTTTTTTTTTACTTTTCTTTTATTCTTTTACACATTCTTATTGTTAGGTCTCAGAGTAAGCATGCATCTGGCATAAAAAGCTATACACAATATTTTGGTAATAAAACATTTAGTGCAGTTAAAGTGAACAACTACAAATTACTTTTATAATTACACCATCGTATTTAATCGCAGTTTTATTTTAAAATTTCAACAACTATAATTAATTCATATTTTTGGTTTATTAATTTTTTATTTAGTATCTGATTTCTAATGCTGATAAATATGTATCAGTTGGCTAATCACCTATTTGGCTGAAGGATTAAAACTTCTAAAGATTGTGACTTTACAGAGAAAGGTTTTTCATTACACTTATTCACATAATCCAGGTTTGCTTAGTGATGCTGCAACTCTACATAACCTAAAGAGTGAAAAAACATTCTAAAACAAAGACAAGTGTTTGTAATAGCATCTGAGCGATCACAAATTTACCATAAATAAAAATGCATGTATAAGAGGTTGCCCTTTGGGAATTTAACAATGCGTCAAAACACTCTGCTTCTAGTGACCACAGTCTGAAGCATGTGTGCAATCAGTCCAATCAAAGGCAAGTCACAGGCAGGTAACATCAACGACCAAAGCACAAATGCGGGCATTTTAAAGCAGTGCATGTTACCGTGAAGCAATTCATCATGTGCACAGACATGCATGAGCTTTGCGTGGCTTGTTTTGGTGTGTAGCATGTGGACTGAAAGCATGTTTGTTCCTTCCTGGAAGATAACCTATTGCTTCACACTCCCAGCTCTGAGAAGTTGGGAGCCATGCGCTATGGCTCCAGGGCTGTTGTGGACCACCACAGCCACCTGTTGAGGAGCTGATGAAGGTGGTAACTGCAGCTAGGCTAGACCTAGCCTGGCCAGCTGAGAGGCAGTGTCATGGCAGGCCGTAGCCAGCATACACACAGGTCAAGCAGGCCGACCTGCTTTGTAACCAGGATAGTGGCGGAGATATGGAACCGGCCGCCGTTCAAGAGAGGACAGAGCAGTGGGGTGCTCTATGTGGCTACAAAGTGGCATTTGTGGCTCAGCCGTTTGAAGCTGCAGGACATGGATCTGGTCAACATGCTAGACTCCCTTCTCCACCCCTATGGCCTCTTCAGCAATACAGTAGAAGCTGTAATAAAGAGGTTTTTGGAGGCTAGGAGACAGGAGGTGGCTTTCAGAGCCATGTGGCTGCTGGGTGAGGGCAGCCTCAGCCAGTCAGCATTTACAGACATGAGGACCCAAAAGCATACTCACAGGCTGGCACCTCCCTTAAGTATAACCACGGTTCCACTTGGAAATGAGAGAAGCTGTGTCTTTCAGCCATAGCGCTGGTATCCCTGTCTACTTACTTTAGAAATAGAAGACTAACGTAGCATTGCTGAATGCATCTACGTAGCATTGCTTTATGCTTCCTGGATGGCTGACGTCACCTGCCCATGATGTGTGACTGTATGATAGGACAGATTGCACATGTGCTTCATACTGTCGTCACTGGAAGCGTTTCCATAGCGTTTTGAAGTAGAGTCTCATTCCCTTGGGGAACTGTGGTTAGTAACCCTGAGACATTTTCTAAGAGCATATGGTAGTGACTGATGCACTAATTACTATTAAGCGTGCTTATGTAGATTCAGCCATGATGGGTTTTTTTATTGTTCTACCAAATATGTTAAAGGTTGTACACTGAGTTAACCGTGGATTGCCTAATAAAACTAATAAAAGAAACGACTCAGATGTTTTTAGCGAAAGGTTCATACAGGGCTCACCTGACACCTGCGTGTGATGCATGGTTTAGACGGGGTCGTCCATGAATATGAGCTGTTATAAGACTTCCCTTCCAGCTGACAGCCTAAAAATAAGAAAAACAAGAGAGAGAGAAAGAAAGAGAAATAAAAAGAAATGAATTCTAAGGCTGAAACAGACACCACTGATCTCCTGAATTCCCAGTGCTGCATAGTTTAAACAGAAAACACATTAAGTCACTACTGTGTAGATGGAAACCCTACTCCATGTGTAGATATCAGGGGCTTTACTGTAAGCCCTCTGGAGCCTCATGCGCCCTGTGTCACCTCGCACCCTACATCCCACCTCCCCGTACCCAACGCCCCTTCTGCTGCTGCGCTCACAATGTTACACATAAACCAAATCCAATATGGCCCTGAATGAAAGGAAGCAGTGTGGAGCCGTGAGTTTTGGAGAAAACGCAGGAACAACACAAAGATGATGACTGGGATTTTCCATTCAAAACTAACAAAACCTGCTGTAACATTACAACAACAAGAAAAGAAGTCCAGGCATCCTTAATAAAGCCTGACTCATAAAAAGAAAAGAGGGACAGGGAGAAAGAGAAGCAGATCACTTAACAAAAGACTTCACCCCTGCTGTGAAGATATGAGTTCAGGCCTGTGTGACCTCAGACGTCTATTTTTCTTGTTCTTTCAGTCACTTCTGATGCACATGATGAACTATTAATGAAGCTACAGAACTAAAAGTAACGAGGATTTTAGTTCTGTGGCCTAAATAATATATATATATATATGTATATATACAAGAATTCCATTTCTACAGCTGCTAAATGTGTGTGTGTTTGCGGAGTGAGAATATTTTAAAGAAAATCAAGATGTGGGTTAAAAAAAAATTTAAGTTATTTCCCCAGTCAGAACTTACATTTATTTATTATAACTTAAAGTTAAATAATAATGATTTCTTCTTATTTATTACATCATTATTAATTTAATTTACAGAATGTTTAGTGTCAGAATTTATGTAGACTTAAATAAAATTTATGGAATAATTACACACATTTTAAAAACATCTATAGGCTTTTTCAAACAGGATAATATCTTAATATCTTCACACAGGACATACCGTAAGTTTGCACATGTAAGCGTATTTTAATAAATAAAAGATAAAAAAATATATACAAAAGTCAAATGATTATAGTATAGAAAAATATTAACTAAAATAAAAATTAAAATACCGTATAAAAATCATGCGACATGTAAAAAACCTGCAACAAAAAGTGAATTATTGATTTATTTATCAATATTGTTTCGAGAGATGCTGACTGTTTTTTTACCTTTGCATTTTTCGCAGCAGGCTCCGGTCTGCTTCACCACCAACGCACAGTCATCTGCCACTAGGGGGCATTTTTCCTGCTTACAGTCTGCTTTATTATTCTACAAAGGGAGAAAGAGAGAGAGGGTGAGAGAGAGAGAAAGGTGATAAAACAAAAGCAGACACTCAATTGTCATATTAAAGAGTGTGTGAGAGAGAGACAGACAGACAGACAGAAAGAGAGAGAGACAGACAGAAAGAGAGAAAGATGGAGAGAGAGAGAGAGAGAGAGCGAGAGAGGGAGAGAGAAAGGTAGATTACATTAAATTTTCATTTTACTTTTGTAAGTTTATCTTAAACGAGTGAGTGAATAGAATTTATAGCTTTGAAGAATTCCTATCCTATATAGAGCATTTTAGAAACGATAAAACGATCTCTCTTCCTCTCTGTCAAGAAGAGAAAGTGTGAATACCAAAGATAAAGGAAAGCATTAGGACTATTACAGCACGACTTTATGATAGTCTCACACAAGTCTGGTTCATGTCATTTGGAAAGAGGATGAAAGCGAGAGATAGGCGATGTGAAGGAGCGAGCAGCGAGACTGTACAGGCGAGTTTGAGACAGTACAGTCTCCATCCTGTTTTTTTGCAAACTTCACCAAGGTCAAAGGAATGCTTTGCACCGCTAAACGCTGTCAGAGCTATCCGCTTACAAGTCAGCCGGCAACAACCCGCCCTCTATTGATTTCCTTTCATAAAATCAGACCCTGGAGTAAGTCAATACAAGGAATTCATTAACCCGTCACGTCGCCTCAGAGAGATGACAGCAGACGATGGAGGCAGAAAACCCAAGAGTCCCAGCGAGACCAGGTGTCCTTTTGACACCAATCAAAAGCCGGTTGGGCTCGAATGCCAAGCTAAAACTCTCCGATTGTGTCAAAGACATAACATTTGACTCGAGAGGCTGTACAGTGTTGTTCTTCTCTAACCCTCTGTAATGCCTCTGAAAGGCTCTTTCTACTGCCAGTAACTGCGCTCATTTAGTATAAGTCTTAAATTCTATAAACTGATTGGTCGAAGGATGTTAAGTCATTTTTAATAAGAACTGCTTTTACAGTAGACCTGCCTTTAATTCCGAGATTTTAGACTTTCTTATATATAATTAGAAAATATGTACAGGAATTTTTATTCCACATTAATAAAAGGAGTTTCCAGTGTCAGTTCTTCACAATAAACAATAAGATTTGTGTCATGGGAAAGTCTTCTAGACACACAGTGTTTTTTCTGTCTTACTAACTTCCAGAAAGATTAGAAAAAGTGAAGAATATTTAAAAAAAAACATCTGTTTAAAGCTGCTTCCAGAGCTGGGAGTGTGAAAGAAAAGAAATCTGAAATATGGAACTTAAAAGCGTGTTCACCAACATTAACAGTAAATGGATTGAAAATCATGGCCTGTCATTCTCTAATCTGTTTCCTGGCAAATCTGTGCATTACAGAGGAGAACAAAAACTTTACATTAATATTAATTTCATTCTTTCAGCCTCGTGATGTCTTTTTTTTGTTTCTTCCTCTTTCGTGGCAAACGTAACCAGGAATTTTACAACGTCTCAAGTTTAACAAGCTCAACGCTGATTTTACGACTGCTTCCTGAGCATTTCCCTGGTTGCAGTGTTAAGTGTTTGAGCATTAGCCTCTGTTTGCCCATCTGTCCATTTCCCTTCTATTGAGTTATTACCTCAGATTATACACAGCGATGTTCCCCTTTATGAAACAGGTCAAAGGTCTGGGGAGATTAAAAGTGTTAAGCTCATGAAATTTTTAAGAATGAGACGTCCAGGCGGAATGAAGGCCTGTAAAATTCTTCAGTTGCCCCATGCTGCTTTTCATGAGCCATGCACTAAATCTAACCAATAGACCCCATATTTGATTTGACCTGGAAGGCGGTCTGATTGTTTTAAAAACCGGTCCATCATAAAGAGTTTGCACTTCTTCATCTATAAAAATAAAAGATAGAAAGTAGTCCGATGATAGACAAGTTTTGTCCATGACTTGTCACTTAAAATGAAATAGTAAAGAACCATGTGAGAGATTTATGAGTTTTCTGGAAATGGCTACTCGACGTTAAAATTCAACGAACAGAAATAGTCTAAGCTGTAAAGTATTTGAACTTGTGGTGGTGGCTTAGTGAATAAGGTGTTGGACTGACACTGATACCAAAAGAACCAGGGTTTGATTCCCAGCATCACCAAGCCACCACTGTGGGCCCCTGAGCAAGACCCTTAACTCCCAATTGCTTAGTTGTATAAAAAAGAGATAACGTAAGTTGCTCTGGATAAAGACGTCTGCCAAATGCTGTAAATGTAAATTTTAGCCTCTTATCCGCAAGATCTGATTGGATTATTGGCCTTTAGATCAGATCAAATGTTAAAAAAAGTCTGGCAAAGAGTATTTTGTTAATATATAAATTAAAATAAAATTAAATTAAATTTGGGATCCCTGGGCGCAGCATCTAAGGGCTCCAAATTAATGTTACATAATTACGAATGAATTTCAGAATAAAACGTTTTTTTCCCAATCATATCTTAAAAGTACCATTGTTGCCTTAATTATTTTATAGGCCACAAAATGCAGGTTTTCAGGTTCTAAAACTCAAAATTTCAGGAAAGGCATGACACACACCCTTATGGCTCACACTTTGTCACAAGGGGGCTAGAAGGGGGCAAAACTGACTTTGTCCCCGGGCACGGAAACCCCTAGCTACGCCTCTGAACATGGAATGAATCATAAATTCACTGTAATAAAAATAGACAAGTGAGCTCATGACTAAGTGTCCTCCTGTCTCCAAACTCCGATCTCCTCTGACCTTCAACCTTTTCTCTGAACAACATAAAGCCTGTGACCTACACAGATAATCAACTGCTGCCTCCACCAGTTCCTCTAAACTAGTGCTTTTCACTGGGGACAGTAGCGCCCTCCAGTGGGCGTTTAGACAATGTCAGAGGGTGCTGGAAATCTGGTGGTGCCTGGAGGGCGCTTGGACACTTATGCTTGGCGCTAAAGGGACAAGTAGTGGAGATTTGCCAAGTTTTCTCTAGATGTTAGTTGCTAAGCTGTAGCAAAAAAGCTGCTTATATGAAGATGGATCTTCAGCATAGCTTCCACTTTCATAAGGGGGATGTTTGTTCAAAATAGTTGAACCAGTGATCTAAACTATAGTGTCTAATAAATGATTCTAATATTGCTAAAGGCACAAAAAAAAAAAACATTATAATTTAGGGAAATTGATCCATATATTTGCTTCATAAGACATAAAAACCAAGAAATTCTAATTCCAGGTGACAAAAAATTTGTTTGTGATGGTTTTGATTAACAACACACTCCCCTTTACTCTAATTGACCTCGGTGCATTAATGAGGATTAATTAATTCATTTTTCCCTAAATTTCTATATGTAAGAAGGCCTGTGTTTACACTATTATGGTAACAGATTTGTCTCTAAATTTTTTTTCTTTGTGTAGTCTGTTCTGATAAGGAAACAGTCCACCTACAATCTCAGAGAGTTCCATCAGAAAGATATAGAAAGATCCTTCAGCCTTTATATATTAGATCACCTATCTTTTTTTTCAAGTAAAACTCAGTCATTTCTGCAGAGTATGAATCGGAATAATTTTGTTATGACAGTTACAGCTTACATGCTTACAATTTTTGTCGTCGTCATTAGACATTTCTTCTTGTTTACACAAGCTCTGGCTACAGACGACAGATGACTGAGCAGTGATAAAAATGTGCTATTTGAAGTCGAACTCTAACTGCTTTGCTATTTGCGAATTTGCTACAGGACGTCATATAAACATTGACATTGACAGCATTTGGCAGACGCTCTTATCCACAGAGACTTACATTTATCTCTTTTATACAACAGGGCCTTGCTCAGGGGCCCAACAGTGGAAACTTGGCAGTGCTGGGAATCAAACCCAGATCAATTAGCAGTCCAACACCTTCACCACTGCACTACTTTTCCCCAAACCTTCATCATTGACTAATCAGACCAAATGAACTACTAATCAAAACACTTGCCGGGGTTAAATTATTAGAAAATAATCTGTATGGGGAAGGTGGGATGCGGTGGACATGAAAAAGTGTGTTCCTCTAACCAACAAATTGGATTGTTTTCCCTTAACACATTTATACATTTACAACAATGTAATTACTTATTTATTAATAAATAACATTAATTTGTTTTTATATAGTTACTCGTCACTTATGTTTAAGGTCAGGCCACGGGTTGTTCTTTCATCTTTTTGTTCCCTTCCTTCGAGATTTCAGACTTTATTGTCATGTGTAAAGGAAACGTCTGTTACCCCGTATAAAGTTCTTCCTCCTGAAGTGTCGCCGCACACGGCGTTTCATTTTCCATCAACACTAAAGGATCGCAGCTCTGCACCGGGGCATTAGCACACAGATCGGCGCTCCTGTGGCGCTCTTTCAACAGCCATTAGCGCTCATTCATAAGCGATCAACACAAGCCGAGACACACGGCCGACTCTGGAGCTGAAGCTCTCCGGAGAGCCGCATGCACTTAGACTGCGGGACGAGAGGCAGACTGGGAACGCGTCAGGGGGGAGGGGAGGGGTTCTAATAATAATAATAATAATAATAATAACAATAATAATAATAAATAATAATAACAATATATTACTGGGGGCCTTATATTTTATTCCGGTGTACTGTAAAGTCACGTGATAGCGTGAAATAACGCGCGCATTTTACCACCGTTATCCCTACAATCGAATATCTTTAACACGTGACTAATTTTCTAACACGGGTCAGATGTAAAAATAATTGTAAAAAAATATTGTAGTTAAATTCTATCAGAATAAAAATATATAAAAAGAGTTAAGGAAAGCGACCAACAACGCGAAAAATCCCGGGGCGAATTTATTTAAATTATTTATAACATTTATAAACCCAAATAAGCATTTCATCCCGTCGTTTCCACGAGCTGGTCATTCGATCGAGCTGATCGTCTGATATTCGCGTTAAATGAAATAGACATCAGTGGAACAGGGTTTCTCTCACCAGACAGACGCAGGAGATGCAGGGGTTGTCGGTGATGTTGGGGATGTGTAACACTTCTCCTTCATTGTCGCAGCTCGCTTCCGTTCCTGTACAGAGACACGCGGGGGGCATTAACACTGATCTTAACCCCGCGAGGCAGATCAGAGGGGTATATAAATACTGAAACTTAAAAATAAAATTAGTTATGATCCTCAATCCGGTTTGGTCCTGTGTTATTTTTGCATGGACTTTTTTATCGTCTAAACGCTCAAAAAGGAGTGCGTACAGTTAGACTAAACGGGTTCTTTTTTACATAAACACAAAAGACTTACACAAGATTAGCATTAACATGTGAGAAATATTCACTCCCACTATTTTTAATTAAATAAAAAAACAGACTCGGTTTTTTTCTCATGAGTTTCGCTTGATCTCCGTTATATTCTGTTAAATCCGATCACGGACTGCATGCAGTTAATCACGCACCTGCTCCGCACGCGCTTAATTCAACATTTCACATCACATCATTCACAACTTTATGCCAGGAGAACACATCGAAAAACACACCGGAGAACACACTTAACCGGCGGTAGGGCTGCTAGGGTTTACCGGGACACCGAAAAAACCCTGAACCTTAAAAACTGATCAACGGCATCAAACTAATCATTTAGAGAAACACAGAAAATAGTTTCTATCTATCTATCTATCTATCTATCTATCTATCTATCTATCTATCTATCTATCTATCTATCTATCTATCTATCTATCTATCTATCTATCTATCTATCTATCTATCTATCTATCTATCTATCTATCTATCTATCCATCCGTTTTGTCATCTATCTATTGTTTAGAAAGTTAATTCTTATGTAAAATGTATGATCAGTGGATTTAAATCTATATTTTTAGATGAGAGATAAAAATGCAGTTTATTTTTCTGCTCCTGCAATAAGAAATGATACCATTTCCCCCTTAAATTCTACCGTTAGAAATAGTCTGATTATTATGGAGCTACAGACAAAAACAAATTCCATAAATTATGCGTCGAACAATTAAACCACTGGAGTAAATTATGCTAAAAATAATCAATTAAATAGATTTTATTTGCGCGCTTGCGATCAACTTCAAACGACGTTCGATCGTAATAATGATCTCCAACATGTTGACTCGAGGTCGTGATCGAGGCGCGTGTAGAGATCAGCTTACCTGTAATTATGGAGGCGATCAGCCGCGGACTCTGCAATAATAAAAACAATAGAAATACTCTGCGGGGGACGGCAAGCCTCATAGTCTCGCGTGGTGAGGAAAACATCACCTCTTAGTCCCGAGTGTGACAAAAAAAATCCAAACGTTAAATTCCGGTCAGAGTAAAAACGGGAATCTGGAAAAGCTTTCGGTCTCGTGCGTCTTCATTTCCTTTAAAGAAAATCAAAAATCACAGAGCGACTGCGCACGCGACTGTCCTCATTCTGGCTCCTTCAGTCAGTGTTCAGTATGTCCTCTGATGGCTTGTAAAGATGCTGAGAAACATCGCGGTTGGATATCCTGATGCTTACCACGCGCCCAAAAAAGCCCTTGATTTGTGCGTAAGGGAAATGTTTTGAACCTGACGCGCCTCCGACGCTCCCGGCGCGCGCACTGAGCTACACCGCACTGCACTGTGGGGAATTAATAGAAAGTCCGCGCCTCCAGTTAAACGTTACCGCGACGCAGGAACCTCCTCCTGAGCGCCACCAGATCAGCCCCCCACGCGCACTGATATTTAAAGCGCAGCCCAGCGGTTTATCATGCTCATCATTCCAATCTGTTTTGTTCTGTCGGTGGTGTCGGTGGCCGTAGGTCTGCGCGCGGCTCTGTAATAAACACCGTCACGTCTGAACAGGGAGGGGAGTCTGTTTCCGCCTGTTTTCCTATCTCATCTCCTCTTACTGCTAACCAGGTTGCAAAAGGAGCAGCAGTTCACGCGCCTGGGCTGTGGGTGGGTAGGTGGGGGGTGACGGGGGGCCAATCAGCTGCGGCGTGAATTAAACATTACACTGAAAATTCATGCAAAAGACCAAAGGCTACTTTACCTTCCACTCATTTTTTTCTGTTATGCAAACAACCGCGCGTGACCGACTGAATCAATCGAGTCAACTATTGCAACAATTCGAAGATCCAAACAAGCCACTGGATCACACAATAAATACAATCACATGTACATTCACACCATTTTTAGTCAGTCAGTCATTTTAAAAAAAGGTCACACATTTAAAAAAAAATTAAATATCAAGTGCAATTAAAGAAAATATTTAGCTATTAAAGAAAGAGGTGTTCAGTCGTCTCCATAAAACAGCCAGTGACACAGATCTATAGAGAGATCATTCCACTACCCTGGTACCTGAACAGATTTATAGTTAATAGTAATATAGATAAATAAATCATACCAAAATATAAATATCAATAACTCAACCCGATTTTTTTATTGCTGTATCCGGGAAACTTATTTTTATTGCCAAACATTAAATCTAAAATCACCAGCGACTGAAAGAGGTGACTACAGTAAACTCAGCCTCTAGATGGCGCCAAAGAAAACTTGAAATAATTGCTTTCGATAAAATCTTTTAATACTTATATACAGTAGATCTCACATATTGTTGGTGTGTATTCGTGGTGGTGATGATGATGTGTGTGTGTGTGTGTGTGTGTGTGTGTGTGTGTGGTCAGCTGGTCACACTCGTAAGCGGCGGCAGACTCTTAGACTCCGCACGGTCAGCTGTCGGAAGGACAGAAGCGCGCGACCCGTGACCCGCTGCGGGATCAGGTAGGATGAGAACGAATAATGCAGCATGTTTTTATTTATTTACCATAAAATTCTCCCCGCAGTCGGAACTAAAAAACTTTTTTTTAAAAGTTTTTAACAAATATTTTTTTAAAAAGAAAGGATTTAACCTGATTTCGGCTTTTAAACAATTATAAGATAACCAGACATGATATGGTTATACCAGAGAGAGAGAGAGAGAGAGAGAGAGAGAGAGAGAGAGAGAGAGAGAGAGAGAGAGAGAGAAAGGGAACGAGAAAAGGAAAGAGAGGGGAAGATAAATGGAGAGAGCGAAAGAGATAAAGGCAGAAAGAGAGAGGGGGGATAAACAGAGAGAGAGGGGAGAAAGGGAAAGAAAGAAAAAGAGAGAAAGGGAGAGAGAGAGAGAGAAGGAGAGTCAGAGAGAGAGAAAGGGAGAGAAAGCGAGAGAGAGAGTGGGGTAGGAAAGACAGAGAGAGAGACAAAGTGAGAAAGAGAAAGGGAGAGAGAGGAAGGTAGAGAGAAAATGGGGGCAACAGGAGAGAGAGAGATAAAGGGAGAGAGGGGGGAAGGAAAAGAGAGAAAGAGAGAGTTAGAGGGAGAAAGAAAGAGAAGGAGAGAGGAAAAAGGAGAGAGAGAGAGAGAGAGTAAAAAAGAAAGAGAGAGTGAGTGAGCTACTTTTTGCTCACCCCAGTTGTAAAGAAAGCCTATAAAAGGCAAATATCTCACATTGTCCAGTATTTTCTTTGTCCAAAAAAAACCCCAAACAGAACTCAGTATTTTATTTCTTTATTATGTTTCTAAGAACAGATAAGCGAATTATAACAAGACAACTGTTTGCTGGAGGTATTCCAGGAACCCATAGGCTCTCTGAGGTGGGTCTGTTTTATAAAATCCTGCCATGGCAACCCATTTCCGCTGTCCTCCACACACTGAATGAACAGTTCACAAGCACAGAACATGTAGCAATAAGAACTATAAAACACACAGTGATCTACTCCACTTGGCCACCGAAAGCTGCTATAAAAATAATACAAAAGCTGAATCCGAAAAGCTGGACACTTTTATTCTTGGCCTTACTCTAAAAAAAGACTCTGGCACTAATTTACACCTCTGCTACCGAGTCCCCGGATTCTTCTTTAAAGTACAGAAGTGTTTTGGTTTAAAACATTTGTGTTATATGTGGAAGTGTTTGTAATTTTGTATAACAGTTCAGTGATTATTTGAAAATACTGGAAAACGATGTTTATCAGCTGTAGGTTTCAATGGATCACTAGACTGTTTAGCTGAACCCGAGTTTCTTTATCCATCCTTGAGCTTGCTGTATAAGGAGTCTATGCACTACACACTGACACACTACAGACATACACACTGGATATTAAATAACAACACAGGGATGAAGAAGAAAAGGGTTTAAAGTATAAGAATTGGGGCCTGATTGTTAGATTATAAAGAATAAGCTAAAGTTAAAGGGACCGCCTATGAATAAGAGAAAATGTTTCTGAACTTGTTTCGCTTTGCTGTCTGTGTTAAGTGGGAAAAAAATTATAAAATCACAAAGCGGACCTATTATTATCACCAGGAGCTTCGATTACATTTTTTTATATCATAGCAATTTGCTAATAATTGAAATCTTGCATTTTAAAAAAAATACATGCTGTTAGTGTTAGTGTTTATATTATGGATATTATAAACAAATGCGTTCCTGCTGTCAAGTACATTTAAGCAGCTACAGAGAGTTCAAATCAAAAACAAAATTAAAACAACGGCATAAAAATGTATTAAGAAACCGGAATGCACAAAGTTGATCATCCTGGAGACTGTAAAGCTTTACTTTAGACTGTTGCTGTATTAAATGTTTATTAATTATTTAATTAGCGCTTTCTCTATAAATGATTACACATTGTAGTATTTTTATTAAATAACATGTTTTTAGATGAGTTTGTTGTTAGAGTTGTGTTATACCTTGTGTCAGCCATGGGGAAGAGTTGTAATATATTAGAAAAAACATGGATATAAACCTATGACTTGAGTTGTAGCTGGAGTAACTGCATCACTGCTGTAACAGAAATGTAATTAACGTTAAACTCGTATACTCTGTATCAGTCAGGCTCGAAACTCTCTAAACCAGAGAACCAAAATCAGACTCGACTCGATATTAAATGAATATGACAGACGCGTGAAAGCCGCCAGACTCTGGCGTGGAACTGTTGTTGCAGCAAATATGCTGACTACAATGTCTAGAGTCTGGACTGAGCAATACACAGCTGCAGCAAGTGTGTTTGAATGTGTGACAAATATTAAGAGACAAAGCAGGAGACACAGAAGATACATAAGTGTGTTGGAAAGTGGTTCGGTATGTGGTGGACAAGAGAGAGGAGAGAGAAAGTGAGAGCAGAGAGAATTAGAGAGTGGGAGATGGCCTCGCTGTACTCGTCTGTGGCTCGCCTCAGGTTATTTTTAGAGTTTGGAAGGTGGCTTGTTAGGGTGTGTTGTCCGTGAGGGGGCGAGAGAGTCAGAGAGAAAGAGAGAGAGAGAGAGAGAGACAGAGTGGGGTTAGAGTTAGACGTCACGCTGGCCCTGTGTGGGTGGCTTGGTTAGCACTGTGGGCTTCAGCCTGCATTCCCCAAAACACAGTCTCTAAAAAAAACCCCGTTTTAACAGAAAGGTTCCCACTTTCTCCTGTTTCCTTGACTTGAAGGAAGCTTCATGCTGTAGCACTCTCGCATCTCTGCCACTGCGATGAGGATGATGATGATGAAACAGGCGACAGTCGCTGTGGTCTTATCCAAACAACAGCGCTTACAAATAGCGACACTTGGTTTTACATGTCTCCTAAATGAGGTTTTAGTGCAGTGCTTGGGAAAAGCCACCAAAAATAATTGTGTGTGTGTGTGTGTGTGTTGCATTTAGTTAGCCATCCCCCACTTCTTTTTTCTTTTCTTTGACTTTGACTGAGGGCTTTTTGGTGACCCTGGATACTTTCTCTTTCTCAGGCTCCAGTGCAGAGTCGTTCTCTCTGTTCAATTCTTTTTTCGACTCCCTTTTTGAGTCTTTCTCCCTGTTTGGCTCTTTTGAGTCCCTCTTTTCGGATTCCTTCTCTTTTTTTTCTTTAGATGAAACTGTATGACAAAAAAAAAAACACATTTTAGAGAATGTTGAAAATCATTTTTACTGTATTATGAATCATGTCTAATGAATTGTGAATCATTTTATTGTATTATGAATCATATCTTATAAATTGTGAATTATTTTATTGAATTATGATTCATCTCTAATGAATTGTGAATCATTTTTAATGCATTATGAATCATTTCTAATCGATTGTAAATTATTTTTATTCTATTATGTATCATTTTTAATTAATTGTGAATCCTTTTTATTGTATTATGAATCATCTCTAATTAATTGTGAATCATTTCTAACGTATCATGTATGTTTTCTCTTTTTTTTTTATTTATGAATCTCATCTTTTTTATCATTTTGCTATTCAGATAGCATTGTTTTATACACATTTTTAACGTAAAACATTTTCAATAATATATAAACAATAACATATTTCTAATCATGTAAAAATTTCCAATGAAGATTAATGCAGTTTTTGAAAACAAGAAAAAAAAAAAACGCATTAAAAACAAACAAAAAAAATAACCCAATACTGTAGGAACTAGAATGGTGTAAAAAATTGGCTTAAAAGTTTTTACTAAAACATTTTTATTCAATTTAATGTAAGTTTATTGTAGATTTTAAAAGGTTTTTTTTGGTTAACGATTTTAGACAAGTTGCTCTTGCTGTTTATAATAAAGGTGTGTGAAGGACAACAGTAAGTGGTGTGTGTTATCAGGTGCTGAACCATGGCTGGGTTTAGAGGTGAGAGATAACATTGAGATGAACATTGAATTTAACCGATTAAGACGGACTATAAGTCAATGCAGTTGGGGAAATGCTGTGCTTTGGTTCGTCCCTCTCTATATCTCTATCTCTCTGGACCCGGAGGCACCAAGTGCGCAGGTGGGAGGACTGAGACTCCTCCCAGGGGGTTAAGTGTTCTCTCTTTTTGGGGTGTGTGTATATGCGCTGGGCAGAACCACAGGGTTAGGGGCTTGATCCTATGGAGTGTGTCTGATTCTGACAGACGTTTCTGCTGCCTGCTGTGAACGACAGAGTGACAACAGCACCTGAACCATAACAAAGGAAATGGGAACACACATACACGCCACTT
The DNA here is from genome assembly GCA_005784505.1 of Bagarius yarrelli. NCBI lineage: Eukaryota > Metazoa > Chordata > Actinopteri > Siluriformes > Sisoridae > Bagarius > Bagarius yarrelli. The sequence goes on along the minus strand of VCAZ01000054.1, from coordinate 1,308,993 downwards.
TTAGCCGCTGACTAGCTTACTGATAGAACAAAAATCAGAGTCATTTAGTCCCAGTGATTGCTGTGCTTCGTAACATCTAGTAAACTATGCTGTTGTGTGTGTGTGTGTGTGTGTGTGTGTGTGAACTTCTAAGTGATTCCATTTTACGGAAACCTCAACATGCAAATGAGTTCCTGTGTGGCTGCCAAACCAAAACAAGGGGGCGAGATAAGAAGAAATACATACATGAAAAACTATAGAGAGGCTCGTAAAAAAAAAGCCGCGCGGAAAGCACAACAAAGCAGCGCGTGTGATGTGAGGTGGAAAAGCACTAATAAAGTTGGAGTCTATATATAAGCAGAGGCGGATTCGAGAGCGTGTCGAGCCAGCACCAAACCATGCACCGAGCAGCCAAACCCTTAGATCTTTTACAGCTAATTAAAGCTGCAGTATGTAACTTTGTTAAAAATAAAAAGTTGCTGTATGGGAAATATTAAATCAAAAAAGTTTTTAAGGCAGTAGAGGAGAAACCATGCTCATGGTGTCCTGGTGCTGTAGCAACTTATTCGGCAAAATCTAAATCATGAGTTTAAACTCCTTAATGCAGCTTTAAATGCAAAGATCTGAAATGTGTGTATTGTGTATGCGTGTGTGCTTAAACAATTTATTAGTATTTAGACATTTTTTTCATGTTTCTGATTTTCATGCTAAAAAAACACCAATAACAACAACATTTTAAAGCTGCGTTTGAATATAAAAAACACTAATGAGACAATAATTAATTAAAGAATATATAAAATAGTGTCCTTTTTAAGACATGTTTACACCACAGGCAATTTTACGCCTCATGATACTCCGATTGCTTTGTGTCAGACTTTACATCATTAGTTTACTGTTGCGTTAACCGCAGTATCATATAAAGAAATTTGAATAAACCATATTTCAATGACGAAATATACAGTTTTAGATTAAATCTGATTAAAATTGTTGCATTATTCACAGCCGGTTTTCCTAATGATGCTACAAATGATCGGCTCTTATTAAAAATAAATAAACTCTGTCTGATGTCATGTAACATCAAAGGGTTAACAACTACGCCTCTTAATCACACAACGCAACGGTTTCTTTTATTCATGTGTGTAAAAGGAAATAGAGCTGGCAGTAGTTGACGGGTCACAGGTTAATCTGGAGACAGGTTTAATCCTCTCAGCTACTGTGTTGCTGCGGATGAGTGCACATAAAAGAAAGCTGAGGTGCGATTTCTTTACGCAGTCGGAAAAAAAAAATAAATCTTTCCTAGTCATCGAAAATCTGTAATCATTTACCGAAATGTAGTCATGCATCTCATCAAAAGTAGTCTCTGGCACTCCTTATAATAATCAAATAATAATAATAACTGCAAAAACTAACAACAGTTAAAAAGAATTGCAAAATATCTTTTCAATAAATTGCAATGACTGAAACCCAATTAAATATCATAATATAGCCCATCCTCTGGTCAGTGCTATTTTAATTTTGGTATGTCTCTGTAGTGGTTTTTTTGTCTCTTTGCATTGTTTACATCAGGTTTCACACTGTCCTTTTTTATAAGGATAGGACATGTGTTGCTTTTTGTTTTATTTGGCTTTTTGTCATTTAGTACTGGGAATTAAACCCACAATCTTCCGGTTAGCATGTCTAACACCTTAACCACTGAGACAGCACTTTTGTATATGTTGTTTTGCCATAAAGTCACCATTTAAAATATTAGTTGAGTAAAGGATTGTATTGTTTATCGTACCAAAGTACAAAAGGTATTTTCATATTAAAAGTAATTAAGTATTTTAAGTAAAATTACAAGTAAATACAAAAATCTAAAATAATAAAAAAAATGCTCTATAGACAGTAATAATAATAATAATTCATTTAAACAACTAACTGTTTAATTTAAATAGACTCAAGCGACTCGGTCCCGAAGACTCGTTGAATGTGCAGGCAATTTCTATGAATTTGCTGTCGTTGACGACTAATTGTTATATTAAACATTCGTTCAAAATCTCATCACTAAGTCTTTTTTACCAACAAATACGTTTCAAAATAAACATTTTCGTATGAAAAACATTTTTATGTATGGAACATGCAATTAAATCGGTTTTTAAAACAATGGTAGTCATGTAGGTGTTATTTATGATAAATAAGTGAAAATTATTACATTAAAAATTTGTTAAATTTGATTTATTATTATTATTATTATTATAAAACTAATTAATAAATTATTACATAAATTAAAATAGTTTTCCAAATAAAATTGGAAACTAATGGGACACCCTGTATATTTTATTTAGGCAATGAAGTGATGTAAAAGTTGACAGCAATATAAAAACCCATATAAAAGTACAGATTCTCCCAAACCAATATACTTAAGTACTGTCTCATTTCACTGTGTACTACGTCTGCTAATTATGGTTAAAATGACATTAAAAGCTTCTCTTGATCAGAAAGCCCCTTTCCCGTTCTTTCCCCCTAACGGTCACCGATAAACTCTGAAGCTCACTTAATAGCCACAAAACCCCAAACAATGAAACACACACACAAACAATTAGACACACCCCAGACTAAACAACAATCCGGTTATGGTGTATCTACAGAGGAACATCTTTCTTCTCACCTCACATGTTCTGAGCATGCATGAGCTTCAAAGTGACTTTGCAGAAACAACGTGGGCGTGTGTGTGTGTGTGTGTGTGTCTGAGTGTATTTTCTCTACAGCACAGTGCTATCTCATCATGCACCAGCACAAGCACACAGAAAAAACCCACTGGTAAACAGTTTGATAACGCCGGCCGAGGACAAAGCAAATATCTTCATTTCAAAGAGTTGATTTTCCGCTCAGGTGGCTGTGTGAGACTCTGGCGGCCATAGTCAAAACACACACACATGGACACACAGAGTGCCTGCATGGACCTCTGGACTGTTCGATGTGGGAAGCTTGTACTCTCTTCCCACCGTTTTTATAAATACTGCGGCTCTGCTGGCCGACACTGGAACACTGCGTGTGTCGCTGTCGCTGCCTGCAAGCTAAATGTGGAAGCAGTGGGAACCATCCAGTCACTGTGTGTGTGTCTGTGTTTTGAGAGGTTCAGTTTGTCTGTCAAGGAACTTATCTATTATGTTATCCAGTCTATAGTTGGACAACATGTGCTTTTTTTATTTTCACTGCCAGAGAATTTAAGGAATCATTCTTACAAATTTAGAAACAAAAAAGATAAACTTTTATTACATTTCAATTTTTGCCATTCTGCCTTCTATCTCAGATTTGTATCCGACTGAACAGTTGAGGGACTTGCACAGGGCCCCATTAAGGGCAGACTAATGTTTTAGGACTTGAACCGCTGATCTTCCAATCAGCAGTCCCAACATCTTAACCACTGAGCCACCACTTCCCATTTTATGACTTCTTAATCCTGGACAGGGTCAAGGTGCCTCTTGGGAAAAACCAAGTGTGAAGTTGAAATCAAGAAACCTAGATACCAATACATCAAAAACTCCAGTCAGGCTCAAGACTATTTTTTTTGTGGCTTTGTTTCCGTAAAGGTCTGAGTGTGTGAATAGAAGATCTTTACCAGAGACCTACACACTCCACCAGAGACAGGATGCATCTTTCCCAGGGGGTGGTGAGGTCTTAATTAGAACATGCAACTTGGCTGCTTAGAAATTTTACTTGGCTGCTGGTCTTCAATCTCACAACTTGTGACTGAGATCTGGTAAATTAGAATCCCATAATAAAATTTCACTGCTATCTGGATGGAAGAGATAGATTCCACTCTTTCAACACAACGCTATCAACCGTGTACAACCGATGTATACAGAATAGCGCAGTCGTCGGGTGGGTGGGAATCGGATTTGCTAGAAAGGAAGCCACAGCTGTTATGTTACAATCAGCAACTGATTACATGTTCTTGGTCAACCATAACAGAGCGAGTAAATAAAGAGAATGGAATTATTATTTATTCTGAGAATTGTATATGGATCTCTAGCGTTTTCCTTACAGTACATTTTTCTAGAAATTTTGTGACTTTACAACAACAGTTGATGCAATCTGATGAAATGGTCTGGAAGTTAAATTGCTTACAACAGTATTGTTTGTAAATAACAAAATAATAAATTATTGTATGTTGGCTGGTGGAGTGGGAAGAACCGCTTGCTGGGGTCTGGTGACATCTGCAGCAAATTGTCTCAGATGGGAAATGTTTACATGCAGTCTAATTGTAGCAAACGGAAAAAAGCACAGGGCATTAGGTTTAGGATCTTTCACATTTTTTACTTTCCCACACAGGGAAGCACATACTGCAGATTCTACCCCACCTTTTACTGTATTTATGGTCTCTGTCCTAAGCAGTATGTTTGACGGTAAACAGCGCATGAAAGTTTTCAAGTGTGGAATAAGAGAGGGATGATGAAGTGGATCTCCTTTTGTGGGCTACTCGGGAAAAATTCCCTTCATTTTTATTCACTGAAAACGGGAGAGATGAGCTTGTTGAAAGCAACTAAATGTTTTTTTTTTGTTTCTTTTGTTTTTTTGTTTTTTTTTTACAAAGGATAGCAATTCACAACGGTATGTGGCAAAGCCAGACGGGTTGTGGTTTGAGTGTTTGGGCGGGAAATGAGACTGGCGTGGGGGTAGGGGTGCTGGCTGACTTGGAAGGGAAAAGATGTATAGATGGAGACAGACAGAGGGAGAGAGAGGATGGTTACAGCGGTTGTGCTGATCTGGTTTCTTAATACTATTCCTGCTCTTGGAATGCAGGCGTGGGGGGTGGAAAAAGCCAATCTTGCTGATCCGTCTGTGTATTCTGGTGAAAGCTTTTCCCACTGGGTAATTAACTGAAATGGACTTGTGAGCACGCAGGAACACACACCTGCAGGACGCAAACAATCGAGGTACACCAGGAGGAAAGATTTTGCGTAATCTGTTTGCTCTGGCCACTCTCAGCACTCTCTTGCTCAAGGGTGTGGTGTGAGTGTGATCATTCCCGTGGTCAGTGGAGATATTTTCTCTCTTCTTGTCAACGCCCTGGTACGCAAACGTCCCCCCTTCGCACACTTGCAACTCTGGTCTACTGTCTCCGGGTTTGCAAAGTCTGCATTCTACCCACATTGAGCTCAACCACATCTAAGACAAGTTAATTTAATTGGTAGGCCCCGTGGACACATGCATACACACCAAACCAAAATGTGTAATCACGCAGGCTGACACACATCGCGAGGCACGCTTAAAAGCAGCATTAGATTTTAATGTTTGCAGGAACACACACATATACTCAAAGATTCAGGCTTGTGTTCAAATATTTGCAGAAAGAAACCACACAAAAAACATACAACACACAAAAGAACCACACATGCTCGATTTCGATGGTGCTAAGCCGACATGTTCTGTCTCGGGAAAGCCACAGGCTTCCTTTGTTGCAGCAGCATGTATAAAAAATCACTGCGGGGAATCCAAATGGGTTTTTACCACTTTGCTGCTTCGCACTAGCAATGCATCTTCTAGTAACCACTGAGAAACCGATTTCACAAAAATCCAACCGCCGGCACACAAAAATATGCATGTCTGGGTTAAGAAAAATGGGATTTTTTTGCCCCTTGTTCACATATTTCAGCTCCACTAAAACCCTAAACAGGTGCTGTAGGCTGTGACAAAAATTCCCGATTATTTTGATCATTTCCTAAAATGAATTTTGTGTGTCTGTGGCTGGACAGTGTAGTCGATGGTTGCCAAGCTGGATTTTATCACTTCAGGCTTTATTTCAGACCCCAAAGCAGCCTCTTGTCTTGCCGCAGCCTTACAGAGTCATAAATCTGCTGGTGGATCTATCCTCCCTTTCTTCGTATCTTCTTTTCCATCGCTCTGTTTCACTGGTTATCTGTATCACCTCTGGGCTGTCGGATAGTTGTGCAAGAACACCTGCTCCACTGTGTGTTCTTTTTCTAAGGGAGAAACGCTTGAAAAAATTCACAAAGCTCAATAAAAACAAACCTTTTTAATCCAGAGTCCCTCTCTTGTCATAAAGAAATCCGTTAAATTGAACAGCCTCTAAAATGCCGGGGAGTCAAGTAGCTTGAACCATCTGACCTATCATGTTAAAACCACCTTGCACAGAAACAGTTCTGTTTTCTAAGGCATTGTTTTGAATCTGATGTTTCCCATAGCGTCAGATCAGCTTTCACAATTTAACGTTAATTTCAGTAGTCATGACAGGCATGTCGTAAAACACCAGATATCATCACTTGACTAAATAGGGAAGGGGGAAAAAGTCTTATTCTTGGCCAGACTGACGAATTCTGTTTTTGGTCATGAATGTAGCAGCAGCTTGCCGGCCAACCTTTGCCAAAGACACTTTATAAACCATGTGGCCTTCTTGAATGAGCAAGAGGAAAGAAAAAGGGCAGGAAATAGTTTAATGTAGAGTAAAAAAAAACAAAAGGGACATTATGCCAGGTGAAAATCTGAGAACGTAACCTTTTTTTTTCTTAATGTGTTTTCTTGTTGCATGAGTTATATGATTAGAGGGCAAGTTAGAAAGGACCATGATGCAGTGGTCCATTTTCCATACTAGCATAGGACAGATTGCCACGATTTATGACCGACATAAACCTCTAGCACCTGAGACGGCTTAACTGCGATTTAACGTGTGCCATAATTCAAGTCTACCTTCTACCAAAAAGACTTATTTGACCCAAGCAAGTTCAAGATCGGCTTCTTTAGGAACATTCTTCAAAACGCATGTGTGGTGTTGCACGGACAAAGCGATTATAAAATCTCTGCTGGATGACAAGGACAGTGTCGACATAAGGTTTAGCCAGACGGGAGCTCAAAGTCATTTAAGATAAGCCAGCACAGAGTTGAGGTACTTTTTTGGATGCATGTGCTCACTTATTACACCATCCATCAACCCTGTTTGATCAAATCCCCCTGTAGACATGAATAAGTCTGTCACTGGGCCAGACAGATAGACTAGACTACCATGGCCCCTCATGACAGGAACATTGTGTATTCTGATGTGGGTGGGAGGTGAGCGCTAAGAAGATGAGATTGAAGATTCCTCAGCAGATCATGCAGTTGTGAAAAGGCAGGAATGTCTTGTAGACCAAGATCGCTATAATACTTTATAATACTGACCTTACTGACCATATAATTACAGAGAGATAAAGAAAAGATAGAGAAAAAGGTAGAAAGAAGGTTCTAAATTTCTTCTATATATAACACTGTATGGCCAAAGTATGTGGGCGTCTGACCAAATCACAGACTATTTGAACATTCCATTGCAGATTTACTACCCCATTTTCTCCACTCAGGAGAAAGGATAAGGATTTTCATTAGATTTTGGAGCGTGGCTGTGAGGATGTTTGCCCACTCAGTGACAAGAGCATTAGTAAAATCTGGCACTGATGCCATATCAAGGAGGTTCAGTCTGCATTCTAGATATGCATTCTTATGTGAGTAAATTGCATCTGACCAATCACTGTCCCTAATTGTCAACGAAAACTTTTTTGTGATATTATAGGATTTTATAGGATTAATTCCTGGAATTACTAATTTGCCACTGCTGGGCCCCTGAGTAAGGCCCTTGATTTTTAACTGTTGGGTTGGGTAAAAAAATGAGACAGATTCGCCAGTTTTTTTCAGGTTTGCTTAATAAAGAGTTTAATACTCCATGCCACTTCCTATTAATGTTAAACACAGGAATACAGATTCATTATTGTGTCTATGTGTGTGCCCAGGTGGAATTGCTGACCACACATAACCATCTTTGAGAAATTCACCGCAGACACATTTCCTCCCCTTTTCCCCCTTCAAACAGTACTTTTCTTCATGCCTGTGGAATCCAACTTATACGGAATGACCAAAATTATTTGTGACTAATTGTTAACAAATGGCCAGAACGCAGAGGCAGAAGTAGCGCTTTGGCTCCCAACTTCTCGATACATTAGCTTTATTGAAAAAAAATTGGAAGACATCCATCTTGTGCTCTGTTAATTAGCTTTGTAAATGAGCCAGCGTGTGGACTGGCTGTGTCCTCGTGTTATTTTAACTCCCTGAATGGTGTCAGAGTCGTGGCTGTGTGAAGTTTTAAACATTTCCTCGTTTGCTATGGAGGTTAAATGTCCGAAATGAAAAAAAAAAAAAAAAATAGTGTGATTATATAATAGTCTTGAAGCTTTTACTTTTTAACTGCATGTTTTTGGGGAAAGCTATATGGTTGTCTCCTGTATTACTTTAGAAATTCTGTAGAATATTTTCCTTAACATAAGGTATACTTTAAATATGTTTGTATGCTTGGGGTGATTTTTTTGATTTAGCAATGCAATGGACTATTTTTAAGATGCTATAAATGCAATCTTTTGTTAAAATAAAGATTTCACCAGGATTGGCTTAAAGTTTGGACATGTTTTTGGTCATCATCATCTGGAGTTTCAACATACCATCAGTCTGATATTCTAGTAAATCCTCATTTAATATATGGAAAAACAATCCAACAACTTGTCTATGTTTGCATAATAACTGCTTGGCATCTATGAATATGTGAGCTAATTGACCTTGGTACTGAGCTTACATTTGATTAGATAGAGGCCTGCAGCCAGTATGCAGTAATACTGCACGCTCAATATATTTTCGACTTTTTTATATAAAATTAAAAAATAAATAAATAAAATCAAAATACAAACAGATTTTAGATGTTAAAGCGATAGCACCAACTGTACAGTTATCAATAAAACATGTATAACCCTATGCATAACCCTAACCCTCAATTGGCTAGCTAGCTTATTGTTAGCTAACCCTATGTACAATACAATAAAGCAATACAAACTGTCATCACTGTAGGATAATAATACACACTCTTCTGTGGAAATTCTCCAGTAATTTATGGACTCACATAGTTTTAAAGTGAATTTTCCTTTGCTGTAATCTAATTTGTGGTAACATGAGCGTTTTTGCACATGTTGAAGCTCATGTGTTGCCATCGAACTGAATATTAAATAGGAAAGGATCGGCGCAGTAAATAATGGGACAGTTGGAACGTCACACAGCCAAGCTTTTTTTTTCCCTATGGTGTTCCCAGCTTACAATGCCCTCTTAGTTTACTTTGTACTAGAATTTGTAGAAATTGTTGATCAATTGACATAAAAAACGTAGCTAGAACAAAAGTGCTAATAGTATGACGAATCACAGAATGTTATTAAAACATGTGTTCTGAAATATTTCTATAGAATATTATCTTTTTGGAAGCTCTCGCGTGTCAGCACTTTTTTTCATTTATTTCAAAATGACGGAATTTCCCCAAATGAGAATGTTACGCTTTGTAATCACAGTAAGGATGGATGTGTTGGTGACCAAGTTGCTGTGGTATAAAAAACAAAAACAAAACCCATGCTGGTAATATCGGACCAAATCACACTACAGTGTAAGAGATTGTTTTTCGATGACAGCACCTCCCACCTTAAGTGTTCTTTTCCTTGCTTATACATAATTTAATCACATTCCTGGAAATCAATCCGTCCTCCTGTCTAGAGTTTCTTGTAGTCGGTAGATGACGCACAAACTAAGTAAATGTCAGCATGTTAAACTTTAATAAAGAGTAGTGTTTCTTTATGTTTAACATGCTGTAAGGTCAAAGTGTGTGCACAAAGTGTGTGTGTGCGCACACAAACTGTGATTATAGGAGAACACAGAGTGCTTTTGTGCGTGCCGGTGCTGTTCTAATAATACTACATGACCAGGAGTCTACAGGGTCATAGCCGGACATGTTATCTGCCCTCTGACTAACCTAATCAAACCTCAGTGGTGGTAAGGGCATACTTTTTTTGTACATAGTCAGTACACAGAGATGAAAAACCAAGCATACACTGGACTAGGATGTCACATGGCTGAGTAAGCGATTCAGTAAATAAGGTGGCTATGAAATAGCTTTAGACACGAGTGTGATTCCGTATGTTAATATTTTCCCTTTAGAAAGAGGAGGTCAGAGGAGCAGCATGCTGAAAAGCATGACAGCCAATAGTGCTTGATATACGCTCTGCCCCTGCTCAGTGTAAACTAACATGCCACTGAAAGTGGGCGATAGGGGCACTTAAGAGAAAATAAATAGAAAGAAAGACTAGTACAGGACTAGTCATAAAAGGCAAATACTATTAAATCTTTTACACAAAAATGAGTACACAAACCATTTTTGGAAAAAAATTTTAAAAACATGGAGTCAAAGTGAAAATTCTAAGACAAAGGATGAAAGAGAGGTGGTGCAAAGCCTAGGAGATTATTGACAGAATCATGTGATTGTGGTGATCTTTAGTTAATAAATTTCTGCTGTCACTTTGGGGTGTGCTGTTCTAGGAAAATGATCTGCTTCGGAGCAGTAAGAGTGAGACGTCAGGCTTTGCTGATCATCCCACACAGATGTGGGCTATTTACCGATAACGACATACACTCAAGTGCTTAATTTCTTAAATACGTAACGACAATTCAACGTACCTTTGAAATACCACGTGTTAACTTAATGAATCATCAAAAGTTCCCCAAATTGGATAATGACAACAATTCCAGTGAAGTGAATGACAGATCAGAGATCACACAGATCACACACACACACACACACACACACATACCTCCCACACCCACAATTCCACCCAGTGTGTATTTTGTTGTCTGGGTTGCTAGTGAGCAGAAAAACGTTTACTTAACTAGCCTTACAATGTGACAATTGTTTTCACAAGATTTCTGATGAACGCTACACATATGGCGTACTGATGAAAAAAGTCCAGAGGGTGTCAATAGTTTTAGACAGTTACAATATGAAAATACTGCACATGCCTTTAAGTGCTCACTTTAACACCCACACACACACACCCACAAACACACACATGTATGTCTCATCAACACAACAGAATCAAATAACGTTTATTGTCCAGCACTCCTTTGGTTTCCCTACCACACCTATAACTGTTGTCTCAGGTTCTGTGTGTGTGTGTGTGTGTGTGTGTGTGTGTGGAGTGCTTGTTGGAAGGGGTAACCGGATTAACAGATTACATCAGCACATGAAGTCTGCATTACAGGTCGATAAGATCTGGCAATGTTTACCGACTGTATGTGTCTGTCTGTCTTTCTGTCTGTCTGTCTATCTGCCTGTTTGTCTCTGTGTTACTGATTTAACAGCAATCTGAGAGAAATGTGAGTGTCCACAGACCACAAGAAAAGGAGAATGAGAGAGACAGAGAACGACAGACACACAAAAACACTGACAAAAAAGAGAAAGAAGAAAGACAGATGGAGACAGAGACAGAGAGATGGACACAATGAGAAAATCTATACACATCCACACACATTGGATCTTACTGTAAGACACCAGGTTAAATAAGGAACATGAAAGACTCAACACACACACACACACACACACACACACACACACACACACACAACCCTAAACCAATAGAGGAGTCCACGAGCGAGTGAAGGCGTAATTAAAAAGTCCTCTGTGCGGCGCTGGGTTTCCGGCTGTAAAACTCCGAGCCCCTTTCTTGTGGAAGTCTGCATTCCGTGCGGCGTCTGCTGACACGTAGTCATAGCCAAACAATCCGTCCTAATCTGCAGCGAGCCGATGCGTCCCACTCGTCCCTAATTGCGCCGTAATTTGTTTGGCATCTTCCAGGCTTTTGCGGCTCTTCTGCTCCCCAGGGACCGTGGGCTGTGTTCTGTGCTTTCTTCTAGGCTTACAGTCTCTGGTCCAAACTCACACACATTCAAACACACACAATAAAACCATGTACTAGCCCGTGTACAAGCATGGAAACTTCCGCTCTTCTCACTCATGCAGTATTTCTTGTGAGCTTCATTCCACAGATCTCCATTTCTTCTCTACATTTGTTCATCATCCCAATTGATGAAGTAACCTCACCAAACAATAACAACTCAATGGCAAGCATTTAGGATAGTCCACTTTCCTGATTCCACTATGAAATGTGCACGTAGGCGTGGTCAACGTATTTTACGCGATGAAAACATTTCTGCTGGGAAGCAGCGAGTAGAAAAACAGATGTACAGCAAAAACAAAATGAGCGTTTGAAAAAAAAAGTGTCAACTGAAGCTGAATGAAGATGTTTAGGTCCTGGGGTATTTTTTTCCACCTTCTACCACAGCAACTTGCTTTATTGTGAGATTGCTGATCATAAGATTGTGGGATCAATCAATCAGTTCCTGACTCAGAACACCGTCTTCTACACTCCTTAAACATCTTTAAGGTATAAGCTGTAGTGCTGTCTAAAAAAAAAAAAACTGACCGTAGTTTGCATTCCAAGTGGTAAAATGGCACGCTTGAGTGTTTAAAATTTCATTCAGAAGAATCTAATCTAACACATAGAAGTGCCAGACATGGACCTCTGTGTAATTTCAGTGTTTAAGGAAACTGTATTTTAATACTGATCTGAACAGATATGAAAAAAAAAATTTCATACAGGGCAATACCAATAACTCACCCTAGAAAGGAAACAGGAAGGCTGAAGTCAAAGTGCAGAACTGTGGGAACAGAAGTGTTGGGATTGTAAGAGCAGTTATCAGAAAAGATGAGTGAGAGTGATTGATGGGACTGGAGCAGCACTTCCAAGCTGTACTGTCTGGTTGATGTTTTTCTGTTTTCACAGTGGGGATTTTAGGAGTCTGGTGAAGGCAAAGCAAAGACAAGGGCTGCCTCGTTCGTGAATTTGGTGAGCCAGGCGGCCAGCGGGAGGTGAAAGGCGTTTAAATCTGTGGTGACATGAAGGATAACAAACACCGCGGAGCGAGCTAATCACCGGCCTCCTGTGTTCTGAAGAAGCTGAAGAATTACAGTGCCAGCGCCCGCCGAGAGCAAACAGCCCTCTGTTTAAACTTTCATCCTGCTCCGTCTATTCATCCAGCCCACTGCGAGAGGGACCGTCGAGAGGAACGATGAAAGAAGCTCTTTTAAGGCTGCGAGTGATCGAACCCTCCACCTCCTTTCTCTTCCCCCGAACTCCCTATAGCATTTATCACCTGGTGGGTGATGCCCCCCTTCCTGACGCCCCGTAAAAAAACTTCTCACAAAGAACAGTGGCATCAATTGACATTGGACTTCTTTGACATTGAGCTTTCGCAAACGAATTTGCCTGGTGGAACACTGGAGCGGATTGTGCTGGAGGAAATGGAGCAAGAACCCCATAAAACCACAGAAATCTCACTCCATATATCATTTGCCTTCTTCGACTCTGCTCTTGTCCCTGTCGTCTCTTTGAAAAGACATGACACAAGGCAAGCTGGTCAAAGATTTTCAGGGAAAGCGAGCGAGAAAGCAAGCCGGAGAAGATGCCAAGAAAAATTCCAGCTCGGCCACTGTTCCAGACGAGATTGGTAGAGCGGCATATGGTGTGCCCATGCTACTCAAAACAAATTCTCCATAAACACCACAGCTGCTGGAGTGGCTGGAATAGGAATTCAAAACGCTGAAACCCTTAAACACTTCATCACCCATGGCTAAGCCTGGCCCTGACAGAGACATCACATCCAATCTTACACGCTGCTAAACAGCCCCACTTGTCTTAGTAGGGTACACTGTGAAGAGATAAAACTCCATGGGACCTTTCCTAAGTTAAGTTAACAGCACATTCCAAAGCGTTCCAAAGTTACTCGTATTTGTACCACAGTGATTTGTGATTGCTAACAAATTTTATTAAAAAAATGTGTAATAAACTCAAATAAAATCTTCTGTCTTTTTTATTCATTTGTTGTCACATTTAAATTTAATATAATAACATTCAACTTCACTGTCATTGTGTAGGGTACATGGACAAAGCCAATGAAATGCATTTCTCGATCTTAGTAAGTTGGGGGTCAGAGCGCAGGGTCAGCTATGATACAGCGCCCCTGGAGCAGGAAGGGTTAAGGGTCTTGCTCAGGGTCCCAACAGTGGTTGACTTGCCGGTGGTGGGGCTCGAACCCAGGTGTTTCTGGCCTTCAGATTAACAACTCAGCACCTTAACCATTTGAGCCACCACTGCCTTGGGATGCGATACAAAACAGTGAAAGTGGTAGCTCAGTGATCAGTTTTGGACTGCTAATTGGAATATCGCAGGTTGAATTCCAAGCACCATCAAGGTGAAACTGCTGGGCCCCAAATACAGCTTTCCCACTCGTGCCATTGCCTGAACGGGAACCGGGCAGTGCTTTTTTTTTCATCGAAAAGTCCTGGGCCGGTGCCTAGGTCCCAAAAGATTGCTGGTCTCGAGTGGGAACAGATGACATCAGTGGGTGGAGAGGCACCACAGACGGCTTTTCGAGAGGTGGCAGTTTTTTAAATTCAATAGAAAAAAAGGTTATTAAGTTTGTTAATAAAATATTAGCATGAGTATTACTGTGAAAAGACTAAAACGTCTGTTAAAAAGTGGTCAACAAAAAAACCAAAAAAAAAAAAAAAACCAGAAGAGCTCTTCTCGCTGTCTGGTTGAGCATGCGCGGCACATACATATATATTAACATCTAGCTCAGTTTAGTTTAGTACGTTTTACAGCGCTACAGTAGTTGCAGTGCTAACTTAGCTGTATCTACACTACCTAATGCATAACGGTATAGGTAGTATGGATTTAATAACAAATCATCAACTTTATCGCATTTTATCTCAGTTAAGATGCTTTTGTCTACGGACGTCCACCAAATGCTAGAAATGTAAGAACAACCTTATGACAACTACAAGCATTTGTTACAAACGTTAAACCTTCACCTGACCATATCTACAGTTATACAAGCTGTTAAATAACTTTTTATATTATTATTAATTATACAAAATATCAGACTGTAAAGGTAGTGTAGCTATAGAAACATTAGCATATTACCTATTATACACATAATGCATGAATAGGTGTTGGATTTTTCCAGAAGGTAAAAAAAGCACATTATTTAATTATATTTTGATCTTGGTTTGCTTTAGACTTCTTTGAAATTGAAATCATTAAAAAAAAAAAATTATTATAATTAACGTCATTTTTCAGCCATCAGTAAAAATAAAAGTGAAAAAACATTTTATTATTCTACAAGGATGTAAATCAAAAATAGCGTTGAAAGTAGTCCAAATGTAATCAGATTAAATTACAGGTTAAACAATCTAAAAGATTTTATTACTGATTACATCTTTAGTCATGTAGTTTGTAATCAGGACTGAATTACGTTTCCTAAGAAATCAAGCTGATATTGTTAAGGTCCTTGCACAGGGGTCAGGACATGGCTGTGTTTTTGGATTTTAACACAAACCTTGTTCTTATTTATTACTAATGAATATGCGACTTCTGCTTTCAGTCTTAAATGACAAGCAAAAGTCAGATTGGGTAAAAGTAGCAGTAATATCGCAAACCCAGCACACAAAGTACCCTGATACTAAAATAGCTGGGGATTGACCCCAGACATACAGTTAGAAACAGATGTGACCCTATCAATAGACTCTCTCTCTCTCTCTCTCTCTTTCTTTCTCTTTGTATCTGCCATTCTTTTTTTTCTCACAAAGGAGAAACACCGCTATTTATTTAGGTTAGAAGAATATACACTAGTGTGTCTTTGATGCAAATCTTTCTTCCTATTTCTCACGCAGGCTTGCGGTTAGCCGAGCGGGAGCCCGTCGCCTCGGACGCGCCGATTCAAATGCAGGAAGCTGCCAAGGGTCTCGTTTCCACTGCTAACATGACGGACACGTTTTAAAACAAAAGCAAAACCTCTGGCATGGAAGTGTACGTCCATCTGTCAGTGTGTTTGCAGGTCTGGGGTGGGCACTGTGTATGTGTGTTTGGGGTGGGTGAAGGGCCATTATGAAAAAAGAGGAAAGGAAAAGAGGAAAAAAAAAAGAAAGAATTTATGAATGATTATGCCATCTAATTCATTCCATTAAAATACGTTCCTAAAAATTCTTTTAAATATCTCTACATGTTTCTGGATCATTTATTCACTATGGTATTCTGTTACAATTGTTTTATTTTATTTTATTTTAAGTAGTCCACAATTGAAGTGGTTAAAAAAAGTTAATAAAAGCTGTCCTAAGACAAGAACAGGTATTGTTTAGGACAAGTTTGATGAAAGGTGTTAATACACTTCAAATTCTGACTAACACAACACACACACACACACACACACACACACACACACACACACACACACACACACACACACACAGTGACTCATTCGCGATTACTTCTGATCCACGAAAGGTTCTGGAACCTCGTTAATGTTCAAGATATTTCTGTGTATATATATACCCACATTTAGTAATTACAATAATTACAAGTCATTGAGTCTTATGATATATTTAATATACCTTTGTATAATGTTTTCGGATTTTGTCATATAAACGTAAAATGTAGCGCAAGTAGCTTTATCATCGTTTTGCCCAAAATTAAAGACAGATGTCGCAAAAGCTAATTTTGTATCCAATCTGTCCAGTATCATAAGAATAAATATATGGAGAAGAAGAGGGACAGAGAGAAAAAGAGAGAGAGGAAGAAATATCTCCTGATCTCCATGACGACTTTTCAAAACCTACAATTGCATCGTTAGGGTTTAGATTTCGTGATATTTCAGATGTAGGCGAGGGTTTGAAGTCGACTACTCCTAGTCTGCGTATCGATTTCACTCACCGATCGCTTTGATCAGCAGCAGAAGCGGAGTACAGCGCTAGAGGAGGCTCATCTGGAACACATCTGGCTAAAATCGGTTTCTGCGCCACAGCCACAACAGTGAAGCCATAGGGATAGATCCCCTGGGCCTGAGCCTTACACACACACACACACACACACACATACACACAGCGCTTGTTTTGGCTGGTTGTGGGAGAGGTGCAGTGTAAAGAGGAAAGAGGAACTCATCCAGGAACTTATGTGTAAAAAGGAATTCATCCTTCCCACCACCCCATGGGGTCGGACTAGGGTACGGGAGTTGGATCGGAAATGTGTTTCGCACGAGGGACTGAGGAGTTTTTGTCAGAGGAGTGAATAATGGCTGTCTTTTACAAAGAGGAAAAAGAAAAAATTTGAGATTGTAAACCATCGTTAGAGTTTTCCTAAATTTCCTGTTTAAAGTAGCACTGATGACTGAAGAATAGACATGTTCTGTGTACACCAAGCAATACAAAAACATACACAGAGTGTAACACAGCATTTATATTGACAACAAACACACACACTTCCACACACAGAAAATCTACCTGTTACGCTGCTAACATACTGGGAAGAAGGCACTTTGTCTGGACTGCTGCTGAACTGTGACTTTATTTGGAGTACAGAGCTACAGTGTGTGTGCGTGTGTGTGTGTGTGTGTGTAGGGTTTCCATAAGTTCACAGCCTAAATGAGAGGTGTGTGTGTGTGGTCTGTAAAGCACAACAAATACAGCCAGTAGTGCATAAAATGTGTTTGAGTATTTTTGTGGGTCTGAATGAATTTATATTTCACATAATATCTTTATTATTGTGAAACTCTCTCTCTCACACACACACACACCTACACACACACACACACACACAGTAAAATTCAGGGCTTCTTTTTTCTAATAACAGTTTTTATGGCTGTCATGTTGATCGATCAAAAACGAATTAGTAAAGACGGTATCGCAAACATAAAAAAAAAATACGAAAAAGTTGCACAACGCAATTCGGTTATACTAGGGCGTGTTTTGTTTTCGCCTAGTTAGCAATGTGTGTTATGGCGGCGTTATTAGCATTCGATTAATTTGAGAGTAAAAATGAAGAAGTGAGAGAGCTGGAGACAGGGCGACATAAAGAATGAAAGAACTTGCGATGTAATTGAAAGCGGCTAATTTGAGCATGTGTGGCGCGAGGTTAGTGATCAGGCATAAATCTCGATCAGATTACGTTGTGCACAGGCGTAAAATAAATATTTAGAGCGCATTTATTTTGAAACAAAGAGAACAAAGGCAGCGCTATGTATGAGACAGAACACTTTGGCGTTCGCAGCTCTCCTGATTTGGACGGGGCAGCCTGAGAGCGTATGTGTGTGTGTGTGTGTGTGTGTGTTGTTTGGAACCTTGATGTGGCAAGCTGATCAAATCCCATGCTTTTATTCCCACACAGATCAGGATGACATAAAAAATCTATCAAAACAAATCCAACAGAAAAAAAAGGGAGACTGAAAGAATAACTGAGATCAGGAATTGTATCGATATTTGATATATATATTTTGGAAACTTTTACAAGATGCAAAAAAAGTGTGCAAAGCTGAGTGACGGCTGTGTGGGCTTTTACGCACGAGATTAATGTAAGGGGAGGAGAAGAGAGCATTGTGGGCAACAAAGAACAATGGCTGCATTCAGAAAACAACGCAGGAAAGCCAGCTGATGTCTTATAACGTGCCTGCTTAAGAGGCGCTTACACACACACACACACACACACACACGAATACACACCAGATCTCGCCAGTTCTATGAATGAATAAAGCGAACACTACATGGATGAGGTTTCAGTCCCTGTTTAATGACATAAGCGGTGGTGTCCGGTTGCTTCGGGATGAACGAGAAGATTTCGCTTCGGACATCTTGTTTATTTGAAAGGGAAGATGAGGAAAGATAGAAGCTGAAACTTAAGGAAGGTGCTTAGGGTCGTAGCATGATTTGTAGATGTTTGAGCCCGTCCTCTTCATTACGAATGTCCGGGTCGATGGTGTGAGTGAGAGAAAGAGAGAGCAAGAAAGAGAAAGTTCAATGTCAGCTACAGCGCTTACACAAACAGTAACCTAAGACTGTCTGCCCCGACACGCACCGCCTGCACGGTTATTTTTCACTGCGTAACAAGAAATACTTTCTAACACTTGCATTAATCGTAATTAGTCTGCTGGAACCAACAAGTGCTGCTTTTTGACTGAAATCATTCAAACGATAGGATTTTTTTGGAATCTTCATTTTACATTAATGCAAAGATATAACTGTTGCACTCATCTCAAAAAATAATGTGTGACTATACTACACAGCTGAAGATCTGGAAATCCCATTCCGATTGAGTCCCTAATTTGCTGAGACTCCACGGTTCTGGGTAGACTTACCATTAGATTTTAGAGTGTGGCTGTTGGGAGAATTAATGAGATCACTCATATTTTAATGATGGGTTCAGTTGGTCTCATCCATTTTATCCCAAACTCGACCAGTGAGGTTGAGGTCAGTGCTCTGTATAGCACTTTAATGCCTAAACACGTTTTGGGCTGGTTAGCTGCTGTGAGGTTAAAATGTAACACTTACACAATACAGAGACAACAGATCCCTTTGTGTGCTTTGACCAGGTTAGGAAAGACTCACCTATGGGTGTAAAGGACACCAATTTTTAGATATATTTACATTTACATTTCTGTCACTTGGCATACACCTTTATTTAAAGCGACTTACATTAAATCTAATTTCTTCCAAACGAGCAGTTGAATGTTTAAGGGTCTTGCTCAGGGGCCCAGCAGTGGCAGCTTGGTGGTGCGGAGAATTAACCCCATGATTTTTTTATTCAGCAGAAACACCTTGAATACTGAATCCCTTTATCTTTATATAGTGTTAAAAATATATCGATACAAACTCATATCCAATGGTGCATTATTTGACACTAAATTGTCTGCTGGAAAGGATTTAAGTCCTAGCTGAAGGATTTCAGCAGGCTTCCAAAATACTTGCAGTAAAAAAGTGGTAAATTCAAATCAAACTAATACCATTGTAATTTGGCCAAATCTCAAAAGACTCGTAAGGAAGCTTCGACAGCATGCTCTTAGTGTAAACAGTAGAAACTTGGCTCTCACACTGAGCTCTAACGGTGTCTAGAGCCTGGGAGCCTGAGAACTCGGCTTCACTCACTCAGGCAGATAGAACCCGCTGCTTGAACGGATGGGGATGGGATGGGGATGAGCTACATTAACATCGGGAAGCAAACAGTGTATCTCGGTCTGACAGCAAAAGAAAGAGAGCTCCACAGGTACGGTGGATGCAGGTTCCTGTCTGGGGAGCGCTCATCTCCGGTGGGGCTGTTAATGGTGCTGTTCTAGTGCACTGATTTTGACACCGCGCACATGGGAAAGTCTTTTAATGGTTATATAATATTAGCTTTTCCGTGCTTTGTAAAATGAAAAGCGGAGTGTCACCTAGCGGAGTGACACCGGCTACATGAAGAGTGAAACCCGCTGCTGGGCAGGGCACCATACAGTATATTTCTGGCTCATATATTCTGTGCATTGCTACTTTATTATATGTTTATGTATAATTATATTTAAAAAAACCCAGATACTACATGCAATACCACACTACATTTACCACACATAAAATACAGACGACCGTAAATAAGTTAGCCTGCCATGCAATTACACTGAGGTGCAATGAATTCTCTGTCTCGTTTATTATAATCCATGGCTTTAGTGGCGTTTAGTGGCAGATCTTTTAGAGTGGTTAACCTAATAAAATAAGGTAAACAATCCTTAAAGCTAAAATCTAGAGGCACAGCAATGCTTGTTGCTATGGTAACTGACAGGGCAAAAAAGAACTGCTACTCTTTTGGGCAAAAATCAAATGGTTGTTATTTTTGAGCTCGTGGTTGTTGAACCCATCAACTGCCGGAAAAAAATGTCGCATCCATGCTTTTGTGCGTCTTTATTTGTCTTTTAGTGTCAAAGTATGTCTGAATGTTTGATGTCTGCTTAAAACTACCGCCTCGATGGCAGGCAAATATCTGCAAAAAATTCCCATTTTCTTCATGATGGAAGGATCAAAGTCCAACATAATTTTTAACTTGTTAACATCTTTTTTGGAAATACTGTGTAAACCACTACAATACAAACCTTCCTCTACGTCTTGTTTTTTTTTACTTTCGGTCCTCCGCCAGGTTTTCCTGCATCATCCGAATCACGTGATTGCAAACAAGCTATTAAAAAAAAGAATTTAAACAAGGTATAGGTGTTCAAGAGCTGGTTTGTTGAGAGTGATGAGAGCAGCCATGTTGTACGGTTTAGAGACAATTGCACATAGGGAGAGACAGGAAGCAGAGTGAAAGGTAGCAGAGCTGGAGATGTTGAGGTTCTTTGGGAGTGACGAGGTTGGACAGGAATAAAAACGAGTTGATCAAAGGCACGGCTCATGTTAGACTTTACGGGGACAAAAAAAGAGAAAAATGATTGAAATGGTTTGAACATGTGTAGAAGAGGGAGAGTAGAAATATCGGTAGGAGGATGTTGAAATAGAGCTGCCATGCAGAAGGCAAAGAGGAAGGTCAAAGAGGAGGTATACGGATGTGATAAATGGAGACATGAATTTAGTGGGTGTGAGTGACAAGAATGCAACGAATAGGGTTAGATGGACGCAAAGGATTCACTGTGGTGAACCCTGAAGGGAACAAGTGAAAGGGGAAAATGTTGTTGGAGACTTCTTTGATTTTAAAAAAATGACCAAGCAAAACCTGTTTATTCTTGCCTTACTAAAAATTTACTTCAAATATACCTCCTTTTTCCAAAGCACATCAGGCTTCAATTTCAGTATGAATTCCAACAGGGAGAAATGCTTCAGATGCCATTAAAACGAGTTGCAATAAAGAACGCATTAAACTTTCACTTTCCTTACGTCTCCGTCGTTTTATGTCAGCGAGTGATTTCAGGTGGAAGTGAAAACCTGGTTGCTATTAAATGATTAATTAGGGTTCGGCAGTGAAAAGAAAAAAAAAATAATAATAACGTGCACGAGGCTTCCTCTGTGGAAGAGCTCTCTCGGGAGGAGATAAGGTTTCCAGAATGCGGGATCGAGAGCGGCTACCCATAAAACAGGTTAGAATGACTACTCCACACTATTGAAGTGATACGCCACATGCCATGGAATTAAGGACCTACTGTCTTAGAAGAAATCCACCATGTGAACACAATGTGTTTAATTCATCCTAGCCTGCGTCAAGACCTCATTCTTGATGTACACTTTTCATCCGAGACTAAAGGATTTGCCCTTTTAATAAGTGACGCTGAGGGGGAGCAGTGACAGGGGAGAGCTGTAGGGAACTGGCACAGAGAGTGAGAAAAAGCCTGTGAGTAACTACTAGCAACCTAGCGAGGGATCCAAATAAATCACTGCCTTCCACAGAGAAATAATTTAATCTCAATCCATACACAGTGAACTGCACTAATGAAAAGCCCCCATCACTATGTCTCAGGAATGGTGTTCAAGACATCCCCAGCACCAGGAAACCCTGAGCCTGGCACAGCTCATGCTCCCTTTTATCCGTTCCAGACGTTAAAATCAGCGAGAAAAGCCTGCACATACTACAACAGCCAGGCTAAGCAGGGCCCCAGTGACTCATCTCTCCTTCTAATATAAAACAAATACAAACAATGCAGAGCTATAAAAAGCTAAGTGGTCACGTCAGCGGTTACTGTGCGCAGAAAATGTACTAATCATAAATTTTCTGCCTGGTGTTTTTACTGGACTTTGGTATAGTGGCTTTGTGGTTGCAGGTAATAAGTCCAGGCTGGACTTAACGAAAGACTGCGTCGCTTTCGGTCGGGAGTGAGGGATTAGAGCTTTACTCCAGAAATTATGCAAACAAAGAAGAGTGATGACAAAAAAAAAAAAAAAAAGATCAGTATCAAGATTGTGAAATTACTCGCCATCTGGTAGAAGAGGGAGGAAGAAAGAAAAATGGGGCGATTTAGACTAGACCGGAAAGGAGGAATAATGAGGAATAAAAAAGGAGCACACTGAAGAACACCCTGTTAAAAAAATAAACATCTTCATTAAGTACTTTATGAAGCTGCAGCCAATTCCAGGAGCAGGTATATAGACCCTGGATAGGAAACCAGCTCATTCAATCTGTGGTTAGAAACCAGAGGCAGCTCACATGGACTAACATACTAAACTCTGTACAGACAGTAACGCTTCGGAGCCATGATGCGGCAAAACTACCTCTTACATTACTCTTACATTACTCGTACATTACTCTTACATTACTCTTACATTACGTTAACTAGCATAACTAGTATAATTTATGCTGGCTGCAATTAATAAATCACTAAGAGCATTTGACCTACTCCAACAAGAACAACTTTAAATATGAGGTTCTGTTGGTCAGTTGTGGCTAGACTGAAGCTACGACAGGATAAACCAGCATTATTTATGCTAGTAAAAACTTGTCTTATTACAAGAGAAAAAGCAAGAAATATCAGGAAGAAAAAAGAAACCTGTATCTCATTATTCCTTGTTTTATTTATGCTCCTTTGTCAAGCGAGTTATTGATTCCTTCTAATTTATTTATAGTCAAGTTGCTTCACTTTCTCAGGCTTCACAATACACTTTGCACCATTTTTTATTGCGCCTGACATATACTTTGGCTTGCCTGAAATAAGGGATGAAGTGAGACAAAATTGTAGCCAAAGCTTCATTTGTCCAAACAGTTCTGCAGGAAGTTCTCGAAAGACTAATGATGTTTGTTTGTTATTTTTCTCGAGCCGAGCTGGAGCGGTTCTGCTTCTAAATGTGTGCATGACAAAGCTCCGTCTTCAGTTCTGGTGGGGAGTTTTTTTTTTTTTTTCATCCAACACAAGCAATACAAAGCCAAATGGAGGCTTGCTCCAGCTCACAGATGGATGTGTGAAAAGGAAGGATGTGCGTGGGGTTAGCTGAAATGAAGACACGGGGAGTAAGAGAGTTGGAGCGAAAAATAAAAATACACAACTGGGTGCAAATGAAAAACTGCCGAGACCTCTCGCGGGTTATAAATTTTGCACAGTCCATTGCAGTCCTGAGATATTATTCTCTCCTCTGCTATAAAAAGTAATCAATAGGCCTTTAATCACTCTTTTCCAAACTGTCAAAGAACACAAATACAACTAATTTACTAATAACAACTGATGTTACCCTGGTGAACGAAAGAGAAATAAGAAATGAACGATAAAATTAAATAGATAAACAAAGATAGAAAAAAAACCGTAAGCATTTCTTTAACTACTAAAGGATATCTTACAGCTGAAAGTATTTTAACTTTACTCTAAAGAGAGTATTAAGTGAAACTATTATTGTCAGTCAAGCTTTTTAAGAATACTTAATTGTCTAACATACAACCCGAATTCCGGAAAGGTTGGGACGTTTTTTTAATTTTAAATAACAAATTACATGATCACTTAAGCTAATATTTTATTTACAATAAAACAAAGATAACATAAATGTTCAAACTAAGAAATTTTACACTTTTATATACAAAATGTGCTCATTTTAAATTTGATGCCTGCTACAGTCTCAGAATAGTTGGACGGGGCATGTTTACCCTGGTGTAGCCTCGATTTTTTTTTTCCAAAAAAAGTCGTCTGGGTATCGAGGTTATAATTTTCCTGGATTGTTAGTGTTGGGATTTGGTCCCATTCTTGACTATTACAGCAGGTTTCCAGCTGCTGAAGAGTTGGTGATCGTCTTTGACGTATATTTCGTTTAGTCATGCGCCAAATGTTCTCTATAGGTGAAAGATCTGGACTGCAGACAGGGTAATTCAGCACTTGGACTCTTCTAGTATTACTTGTCTTAGGGTCTGAAGACCACTGGCATCAACAGGTTTTTTCCCTTGTCAATTAATAAGTTCCTTAAATTGGCTTTCACTGCACCGGTATCTACCAATATATCGATATTGGTTCTAAGGGCAACATATAATAGCTGACACTGTGCTGAGGACCCAGTTTTTAAAGCTAAGATATACAAAGGAAAGAGTCCCAGCTTGCTGTAATGTGTGGCAATAACTTATCAAAATAATAATTAACATTATCAGATAGTTTCCAGAATAACTTCGGGAAAGAAAACATTGGGCATGGAACAGAAAATAGTTTGGGAATGTATGTGCTGGGTTGTGGGGACCCTTGACTGATTTTATACGAGGGCACAGACTGGGCTGGGAATCCTTGTTGTTCTTAGATTAACTGATTTGCTAAGTTAAACTTGCCTCTAAGCCCTGCAACATTAACACAGGATCAGATCCACTGTGTGGCCACACTGTCGCAATAGCACAGAGCTGAAGTCATTTCCGCCTGCTGACTTTCAAAGAGTTGCCCTCATCTGTCCGTCTAATTCTATTTTAAGTACCCTTATCAAACAGCTCAAGGAACTACCTTTATGTCCATTTGGAAACATTGACTTTTAAGAAGTTTGAGTGAATCATTGTGAAAGATAAATTGTAACCAAAAGCTTTAACAAAGGAAAGGTGTTTGGGCCCGAATCACGGTCACGTCCCTCTGAGACATGAAAAACCACCCTGGTAATAGAACACAGCTCACCACGTCCTTGCTGTGGTATTCCAAATTGATGGATCTGTTGAAAAAAAAAAAGAGTGTCCAAACCTAAGAATGATGCAAGAATTTTTTTCTCACTGGATCTGTGACTTATTTCTCCCAGAAGGTATAAAAACCAGACCATAAATAGAACACAGCCCACTAAGTCCTTGATGTGGTTTTCTGCAAATTGATGGAACTGATGAAACCAGTGACGTACAAATATAAGAATGGTGCAACTTCTCCTACTTATTTCTCTATGAATTCTGACTAGAAAACAGACGTATACATTTTTACTATAACATGTGCTTATTAATAATCCCAAATCAAAAAATGGCACAAGATTGACAATATCGTTGACCTATGCCCAAATTCTGTCTTAACAAAAGGTCAAGCAAAAGAACTTACCACTGACTCATAGAGCTGTGCTGGAGAGATGAAGCTTTTGCTGCATTATTAATTCGAATTTGTGTGGGAAATGACTAACATGGTGGCACCAGGAAGATGATAACCTGTGTAAGACAGACGATAAGTGCAGGAAGGTGGAAAAAACATAGGAGAAGAGGAAAAAACAAGATTCACGCTTCACAGGTCCTGGCCAGTGGCTTTAACAATCAGCACACAACACACACACACAATCAGACTTTCCGGATGACACACAAGTATCTCATAAATCTCACCGGCTACGCAGTCAACGATGAGAAATATGTGTGAGGGGAAAGCATGGCTGACCCCTGTCTGACCCTGAATGGCCTCTGGGAACTGCAAGCCTCTGCACTGTCTGCTCCAGACACAATGAGCCAACAAGTGCATTACTCAGACAAGTTAGGGAACATGGGACAAGCAAGGGAAATCCATGACCTGGCAGTAGGACAAGTGAAAATAATTCTGTGAACAAGCATGGATCCAGACCCCCACACAGCTTCAACAAGCTACGGCGAGAATTCTGGGTTAAAATATGAATGCTGACAACTTAAAAGCAAGATTAACTCGTCTTTCATTTTGCCACCATGTCATTCGCTTAAGTAAATCAGAGGGTGCTGTACATGCTGCGGAAAATCGTATATGATCTGTAAACAGTGGAACTTTTGCAGACACATCACATCTTTAATTAGCCATGGGAGGGAGACTAAAGAAGCAGGGGCGAACTAGCTTCAAGCTCAAAGGCATTCTAATCAGAGATTTTTCGTCTACTGGGGAAAGCCAACATGGTGCCAGAGCTCCAATAATACCCATAATACCAAAGCACATAAATCCTCTGACCATGCTAGCCTCCGCCAGATGGATAGAGGCAACGAAAGAGATAAACATGGACAAGAGGTAAGCCAGGCTATTTATAAAGGCAGCTGCCAGAGAGCATGGGTTCCACTTAGACTGACACACTTTGACCGTGTAAAAACACAGATGCAGGCAAATATCCAATGCAGTAATAGGAGGCTGCACCTTCCAAGAAATGCTGCTGTTATTCCACGAAGCAACATCACTGCCTTTGTAAAAAAAAAAAAAAAAAAAAAAAAACAACAACTCAATTTTCTTAAGGTCAGACAAACAGTCATATATCTTCACAGCTTAAACCAGATAAGCCTGGAAGCGGAGAGCGCAGGTGGGGTTATCATGGGGACTTTCTTTTAGCATGGAACTCTTCTCTTTGGCTGGAACAACACTGTTCCGTTATGTGTCAATAAAGCGCTTATAAAATTGGATGAATTGAGCCCTGGTACTGTAGAATCTATATAATTTCCACCGAATTCTAGTTCCATGGGGATGCGCACGTTTCTTAATTAACTATGAGTTATAAACTTTTTCAGCAGGTTCTAGGTTTGCCCTGGGTTCTCTATGCAGTGTGATCTAGGATCTGAACATCTTTACAAATTGCTCCCTTACGGGCTTAAGAGTTGAGCACCACTTGATTTAAAGCAGAAGCAGTTTTATTCTAAGGCTACCCTGGGTAGTTGGAAACACAAAAAATACCAATCCAGGAGAGTAATATGTATATCTTTCATGTATCTGCCAAGCCCTGCAGATGAACATGCTGACCTACAAAGCTGAGCCTCCCATTGTGCCATAGTCATTATAAAAACCAGGAAGGGGGATTAGTAGACAGCATAGATCTGACTGGGTCTGGTCTCCTAAACCAACTGATTTCTCCAGCCGCACTGATTCTTATCAGGGCTGTGTACTTTAATCCCCTGCTAGATTGTTCCGTAAAGGTGTAAGCTTTGCACTATTTTGTTCAACATTTTTCAAAGCTTCTTCCACACAGACCAGTTTTTCCACAGGACTTTAACAGGTCACACTCGTTCCTGACTATCAGGACCTTATTTTCTGGCTCTCAACTATTAGACTTGGGTCAGTCCCCAGTACACCAACTGAGAGTCAGCTTTAATATTTAATTAGTGCGATTAAAAACATGTGCCAACAGCCTTGCTGTCAACACGATTTTGCTTTATGATTGCTCTAGAATGGGTGTGTTATGGGATGTAGCTAATTTCCATCCTTCAATATTTTGATTGGAATGTGTTCCTGTTTTTACAAGGTAATGAAGGGCACTACCTGTATCTGTACACAAGGACAGATATATTTCTGTCTGCCCACTAGGAAATAAGAAGCGGGAAGCAGAGATGCTGTGTGGGAGGGGAGAGAGAGAGAGAGAGAGAGCGCAAGGGAGTGCAACAGAGAGAGAACATGGAGTATTTTTTCCTCCAACGAAACCACACGTCCTCCCAATTTTGTGGTTCGTTTCCCAAACGACCTTCGACCTTTTGCCAGCTGTCAAATGTGCCTTGGCATACAGTAAACCATGCACTGTACATCTGGAGAAACAAACACACAAGGCACACACACAAATTGAAGTCCTAGCCAGGGGCTAAAACCTCCGACATAATAAAGACTCTAGAGCACTCTCAAAGCAAAGAAGCTGAGCGGTACACAAAGCGACCCCAGTAAAAAAAGTTGCCTGGTGTTATCGAACCTATGTTCTTGCTTATAGCATCTGACAGTGTACAACTAGTTGCTTTCAGCTGCTGACCTCAATCTTGACCTCTTTTTAAAACTCAACAGCCAGGAGTGCAGTGGCACATCCAGATTGTCAGCGCTGCTCTGCCGGGATAAATGTTCACAAGACAGATAAATGAGAAGGGGAATTAAAAAAAAGTGTCTGTGTGGGAAAGAATGTAAGAGAAGAGGAAAGAGCCAGCATGGACAAGGGATGGAAAAAACACATGTTAGTCATTCTACAGGGTCGATCCCATGTGCAGTGGGCTACAGAGCGCACTTAACGGCCCGGCGCTGGAAAAGTATATTTTACAATTCATTGCTTCCTTTCTCGCAAAATTAAAGGCCTCTTGTTAAAAACAGAACTTGTCAAACGAAAGCAGCTTTTATTACTGTGCAAACTTGCGGCCTCTTTCTAGGGCTCACTTCCCAATCAGCTTGTTTTGTTTTCGTAAAAGGATACGACTTGCTATGGGCCCTCCGTGTGTGTGTGTGTGTATGTGTGTGTTTGTGTATGTGCAAATGTTTTAAGGCTCTCTTCATCAGCAGTGCACCTTGGTGCATAATCAGGTTTGCTCCGCTGAAAAGAATATAGTACGTGTGGATGAGTGAGCGTCAGGTTCTCACGGCTGGACTGTAAAACGTCCCAAAACTGAGCAGGATTTTTTTTTTTTGTTTGTTGATGAATTACTACTACTATTATTTCATTAATAAAGCAACAATAACCCTTAAACTACAAATGCCTTGTGTAACTTTACCAGTGGAACTTTAACAGTGGAAAACGTGTATGTGTCAGGATCATTTTATATATTGCTAACTAGTCAATATATTTTTCATTCATTCTATTTATTTTGTATTTTTTTATTATAATAATAAACCATAACTAAACAAAGATCGATTGCACTTTTATGTTAATCTAAACATATTGAAATTATTTCAGAGAGGATGCTTCCTTTAAGTCTGAATAACAAATGAAGTTTTTTTTTCTTCCAGTAAAAGGCTGGTAGCTGTGCATAGCTGTACAATCATTTTCCACCAGAAGCAAACTTTGTCTAGAGATGTTAGATACGTATTATCACCAAAAGTGATCTTATTTAATAAAGCAGCACATAAATTACTATCATTACAAAACAATTAGATTTTAAAATTTAACTGGAACACATTCGGCCCTTGAATCTGGTTTATATCTAAAACACAACTTTAAGAGCATAAAAAAGATTCCTAGAAAAATAAAGGGTGAGAGAGAGAAAGACAAGAGAGAAAAAGGCAGACATGTGTCTGTTTCTGGAAGGAATGCAGATAGCCATCAGACGTACTTGTTCCTGTGCTGTTACCTTAAAACTGCACAGATTTAATGAGATTTTTATGGGACCTACAGACAGAGAGGGATGCCTGGGCTGAGCAAAGGCTTTAGGCTCAGGTCCAGGCAAACATACAGAGTCTGCTCCAGGACACCAGCAGGTTGTCGTCAGCTCCAGCTTGATCTCTGCTACCATCGGCTAGCTATTTCAATGCGTCAATCTGATAAAACATTCCAGACTCATTACTGTGGTATAATAAACATACAGCAAACCAGGTCCTGTTCCACAGTAATCTACAGCTAGGAAAGTCAAGAAGCGGTCATGTGTGCCCTATGAAAAATAAAATAAGTATATAGAATGATATTATGCTGTATATAATGTCTTTTTGGTAAAGCATGTTACGTAAAGCTTGGAAGATTATTAAGAGTTTATTAGAAGTACGTTCACATTTCAGGAATTGGGAGATGCCCTCATCCGGCACAACTCACAAATATATATATTTTTATCTAGCTGAGCAGTTGAGGTTTAGCAGTGGCAGCTTGGTGGTGCTAAAAATTAAACTTTAGCGGTCCAATGCCACTTTCACACAACAGTTGGATGTAAAAGGCTGATGTGTTGTAAGCAAAGCAAAAGATACAATAAGGATCTTAATAACATCCTGTCCAAAACTTTTGTGGCGATTAAATAATGCGAAAGCCTACAAATGATTGTTAAATTATGTGCTTTAAGGCACATAATTTTTATGCACATGCAATTGGCATGTCAGGAAAAAAGGGAAAGCAAAATAATGATAAGCTGTGACTGGGACTGTTTAGTTGATAGACACCCCAGTGAAAGATTCTTCTAAGCAGGATCTATGTGTGCCTTCAAAAGCCCCTTTAACCAGGACAAGCAAGGTCATAAAATATGAGCCCTGGGTAGATACTTCCCCTCTTGGCGTTAGCCTCCCAGTCTAGCATCTGTTTCAATGTAGGCTCTCGTTTACTCTCTTACATCCCTATGACTCCTTGGAGAATTGTGAAGAGGAATAACAACTGCAGCAGATGATAGTTGTTACGAGGATAGCCGCAAAACCTTTAGCGTAAGTATAGCAGTAATGTCCATCTTCTCTCTAAGGTTCCAAAGGACCTGTCTGTTTGAATCAGACAATGATGACTAACAGAATTTTGTTTGAGCTGATGTTTCGACAGCCAGATCATGGCTTCAGAATGCAGGCGGGATAGATAGAGTGATGATGTTTGGCACAACTCTGATGTCACTGTAATTAGGTTTGCACTGTTTGGATTTATCTTGGCCGGAGTTTTTGGCCAGATTTTCTTTATCCCTGGACTCCAGTCCCAAGGATAGAGACCAAGAATCAGTGGAAAACACCTGTGCTCTCACTGGGATAATGGAGAAAGTGAAACCGTGCAGATTTCTGTCAAGCTTTAAGCAGTATTCTGACAAGAACACTCTGATTTAATATGTATGGAAACACATTGGGTGTCACTATCCACCAATCCATCAAATGGCCACGCAAATGATGTGTCATCCTGAATT
Source organism: Bagarius yarrelli (assembly GCA_005784505.1). Lineage (NCBI taxonomy): Eukaryota > Metazoa > Chordata > Actinopteri > Siluriformes > Sisoridae > Bagarius > Bagarius yarrelli. Next base: position 1,277,905 of record VCAZ01000054.1, on the reverse strand, counting down.
CACACTACTTCATTGCAATGCATTTTAGAGCTGGTTTCAGGGCTTGGCTAGTAGTTTCTTGATTGCAGGTCGGTTGGTCTGTAGGTGTGTGTGTGTGTGTGTGTGAGACTGAAAGAAAAAAAGATACTTTCCCTTTCATCTCAGTTTCATCTACCTTTCATGTGTTCCGCCCAAGGAGCACAGCAGCTCATATCAAAAGCCACTGTTTGAAGCCTTTTAACTCCATTAGAGATGCTTCCTGCCTGTCCTGTGGCCTGTTAGGTGGTTTCATCTCCCTAATTATCTACATGTCAGTCTCTGTGTCTATGTGTGTGTTTGTGGTAGGAAGGGTGATGTGAAAAATTCTTTTTTTAATCCTTCTATCTGTGATGGGTGAGGTAGAGGGGTTTGGTTATTACAGGGCATGTCCAAGCAGATGCAAAAAACCACAAGGGCCTCAAAGAAAGATCTGCATTACAGACAACTAATTAGGGATTAATCATTTCCGTTTTTGTTTTTCTCTGAGGCTCGGGAGCTGACGGAGCCTGTCGCAAACCTTCCGAGGTGTCCTGGTTCTCCTCAGTTCTTTAGGAGCGGTGGGGGTGGAGGAGGAAGCTTTGTTGTTTTGTCACAGGTGGGATCCAAAGGGGAGTTGAGCTGTTTGGATAGTTTACACAGAGCTCTGTGCAACATCCGGGGCTTGTTTAGCCTCTGCTGATCCCTTGATGTAGAAAAGCTTAAATGAAACTAAAGTGGCTAACATGCACACACTGCTACAATTCTAACACTGCTGTCATAATTGTATTATAATAAAAACTTCAGGTAATCAAAAAATCAGTAAAACTGTGATTTGGAGCTTGGCAAAATCATGCCAAACAAGAAATTCGACAAGGAAGTTTCACATGAATGCTTATTATGAAAAAATGTATTAAGAAAACAGATCAATAGTTTCAAAACGTTTATTAGTTGAAAATTACTTTTTCTATGAAAAGTCCTAATGCGAAAAAATGCCTTTGATGTATTGTCATCTAAGCTAAAATTCTGATGACGCCCTAACCACCTATTGCTGGGAGCCAGAAGTGCAAAATGACCATAATTTCTGGGTGGGAAAAATGGCACATGCACCCATCTGTTAATCACAGCTGTAATAGCCAATCAGGGACATGGATGAGCTGAAATATGTGGAAAAGGGCAGACAGCAGGCTGCTTGCAAAAATGCAGTTGGTGGAGGTCATGTGCCTCGGAGGAAGGATGTCAAAGAGGAGTTCCGAATGAACAGAGTTTAGAGACTGCGATCATGTGGATCTGAATCATTTAGATTGGTTAGATTTGTTCTGCACTCATGTGTCAAGCAGGAACATGTGGCAGGGCTTCATTCAAACACGAACCTGCATCAACAGACATTAGACATATAATATCTAGTACAGTAATAGGCAGACGTGTGCATACCTGACAAAAGTTTCCTGCTGCATTTCTCTAACCTTTAAAAAAAGGTTGATATGTCTAGCAAAGCACATATTTAAACTTTGGGTTTTTTTTTTATTAATTAGGTTGGGAACAATTCTTGGTTTGTTGCATCATTGCTTGTGCTCTGTGTGGTATTGCCACTAATTGGCATCACTGTGGAAAAGTGCACTTGATTTTGAAAGTTGGTTTAGCCTTTTATTTTGTTTTTGTAGATTTTAATTGGAATCACTGGGTGGGCAAGGGCTGCCGAACACACACACACACACACACACACACACACACACACACACACACACACACACACACACACACACACACACACGCTTTAATTATTTGCCAAATGCAGAAACCCTATTCCTACTGGTATATTTGTGTTTACGAGGTATGAAGTTAGTTTTTTTTGTCAAAATCATTTATGTAGCAACACAAAAATCATATTTTAATGCCATTATTTCTATTTGCAACATTACTGAATTTAATGTTTTGTAGCAGCTGTAATTTGTAGATTTGCAGGTGTTTTAGCCTCATTCTCTCGAATGTCTTAAAATGTTACACCAATAAAAAAAGTTTATTATAAAAGTTTCACTTGTGTAAACTGAGATTTATGTCTAAACAATTTGATCTCATTGCAATCTCGATTCATTTCGGCAGCAAAGTAGCTGCGTTTTAAGACAAAACAATCCCTATGCATCACAGATGGTGACTCCCAACCTCTTCCACCCCTTAAGTGAGCCACTGCTCGTTAGGAGCGACGCCTGGCTGGATTAACCACATTAAGACTTGCAGATTTCGCACATGTTCACTCGCAGACATGTGCTGGAAGCATTTATTAAACTCAAATTCAAAACCTATTGGTTTTTTTTTTTCAAACCATATCACGTCCCACAACGCCACATATTATACTATACTATACTATACTATACTATAGCAAATTCTTGCTATAGATTTACTTCCAGTTCCATTTGACAACAATACATGACAAAAAGTTTTATTTCAGATAGAAAACAAAAGCTTCATTTCTAACATTTGTATTAATATGTGTGGTCATACAGGATGATACCACCCTCATCCATCAGTCACCAGGCTGCCTCTGAAATCACATACTGCTTAAGGCTACATCCCCACAAAGCTTTCCTTATCTAATTTTTTTTGCCTTGTTTCACAGTGTCTTCGTAGGAAATATCATTGTGAACACGAAACCACTGAAAGGAGCGGAAGATTTTGCAGCACCAACACAAGCATGTGGACCGCCATTCTTGTTGCTGTTACTGTGTAGCAGTGTCTGACAAGAGTCAAGACGTGGGCGGACGACATCATCGTTTTCATGAAATATATAGATTGGATATACAATCTTTTCCGATTTATCCACTTAATAGCGTTTTTGTTCTCCCCAAAACACCAGAGCCGTCTGTACTGAACGCAAATAATTTTTTTGAGTATACAGCTAATGTTTTTATAAGTGAAATGAGCTTGCCCTGTGCCGTTTGTTAGCTAAGAATTCTGACAACGAAAATCACATTCAATAAAATGTAAGCCATGCATCAATTTGACATTTTTAAATGCTTATTAAACTACATATAATTATCACCTGTGATCTACAGGGGACAGATTTGGCTTTCTGCAGGCATTTTACATCATTCATATTCACACTCATTCATTTCATTCTTAATGTAATAATAATAATCAATATTAATTAATTAACGATCAGGCTACAGACAAGTTAAATACATCCTGGTGGTCTGATGGTAAGCCTGAAGTGGTGGTCTTATATCTGGAAACCTGATCTTACTAATTGGTCTTTTGTTTAGAGTTTGGTCCCCCACACTTTAAAAAATGCGCCCCTGCGTACCACAAAACATTGATTATTTCTAGAGTACTTAAAGATACTTTATGCATTTTTATGCACTTCATTCACATATAACGAGTTGTCTTTCCTGTGGGCACGTGGAATAGTAAAGTGTCCATCATATGCACACTTCAAAATCTGGGCAAAAGTAGAAGGTCATCCAGGAACAATATGCGTACCGTTTTTAGCATTCCATAACATGCTACAAGCCTCGCCAACTGTTCTTCACTTACTACTGTATATAGTATGCGATATTGGACGGAGCCTGGCTCTACATTCAAATTAAAATAGTTGTTTGAAGTGTGATTTAAGTGGGTGTGGCCTGTCTAGCATTTTTTAATAGGTAAAAACAACTTTTAAGCCACCAAGTTCACAAATGTGAAAACTGGTTCTTTGATTTGCATGTAATCTGCTTGGTCGTGTTCTATCTATGCAAAGCAAGATGACTGTACAGGATTACATCAGTCTGATAAAATTTCTGTTAGATTTTCTTTATCAAACAAATATTAGCTATCGGGTAGGAACTAGCTTCAGGAAGTGGTAGTTCAGTGGTTAAAGTGTTCAACTGCTAATTGGAAGTTCAGAGTTTGATTCCCAGCACCACCAAGTTACCACTGCTGGGCCCCTGAGCAAGGCTATTAACCCCCTGATTGCTCAGTTGTATAAATGTATCCATTCTCCAAATGTTGTAAATGTTTGATTTTCCCAAACCTACGTTAATTTTATGTACGAACAGAGTGGACATTTGAGGTTTATGTTCTTTTCTAAGGTCAGATGAGAACCAACCATCGCTGTAGAATGGGTCTTGCTTCTCCATGTTAGCATTGTTTCCCCAATATAAAAATAAAGATACTTAGAAGGTTACAATATTTATATAAAAACTTCTGAAGCTACTCGGATCTGGACCAGTGACCAGTCCTCATAGCTACTTACTAAGATTTAGCTTGATGTCAAATTTTCCTTAACTGTATAGTTCTATTGACAAATAAAGCACTTTTAATTCTGGTTTAAAGGGATGAAATGGTGTGCGAGAGAAACGGACAGCTTTGCTCATAACATGGGGTTGATTCCAAACCAAAGTAAACATCTCTCCAAGTGGATTAGGATGTTTTTCCACCATGTGTGTCTGTGTGTGTATGTGCGCTAATGGGAAATGTCACTGCAAACTACCAACAGAGATGGCAGCTTCAAATTCTGTCATTCAAAGTCAGGTTTTCTAGAGCCATCAGTACAACACGCAACATCCTGTTAATGCTCGATATGACGTGCGGTTTGATGATCTGCCCAGAACGACTGCACATACAATAAACACACGCAAGCCACCTGCACACGCTTAACCTCACACAACGTGAAATATATTGTGTTTCAAAAATAACAGTGTGCATTTCCTATCAGCTTGCTTACTCACTCACTCACTCTCTTACAAACACACACACACACACACCCCGGCATGCAGTATTCGTTTCTAAAGCACACAGCTTTAATTCATTTAATAAAAAAAAAAAATAAAAAAAAATTGGAGTGCTATGGCAAAATCTCAAGTTTGATAATGGGTGGAAAAATTGTGATTCGCCAACTATTATGCCCAATCAGGCTGCAAGGCAGGAGCAGAAGAGAGTAGAACCAGATGGACTATGAGATGCCTGAATACATAAGGGCAAAGTAGCACCATGAAAAAAAAGGAGAGAACTACAGAGTCACACAGAGGCACACCCATCAAGAAAAGAACTAGAGGATCCAGATGTGTGTTTCTGCCATCACTGGTGTTAGGCAGTGTGACGTGTATGATGGGAGATTGTTGGTTATTATTCTAATCGAATGACTGCGTTCAATTCCCAGCACTGGTGTCGAAGTTTGGATCGAATTCTATTTATAAGTAGAACAAAAGTGTAAAAGAATTGCCTCACCTGTTTTGCTTTTCACCTTCTTTGAGGGCTGCTTCTTTTTGATGATCTTGTCAGTGGCTTCCTGCTGTAGAGCCAGATCTTCCTCCTCGGCTTCGGCGATTGACTCTGGGATGGCCTCACAGCACGCTAGAAGAGGAGTCACAGTGTTAATGCGCAGAAGCATTAAGCAATACAATATTTCTTTGGAGCTATTAGTTTCCTGGAATATTATCTCAGGCAAAAGTGTCAACTGTGATACAAGTGTGTGTTTTATACCACTGCGTTAATGTTGACGTTCTTGTTTCTCTTGAAACGGTGTGTTTACAGGAACTTGTATAATAGACGCTACATGATTTAGCATCGAGTAAAACAGCAGCCATTGTCATTACACTGGAACACCAGTTTAACAACATAAACGAGCTTTAGGATGAGGAAATTCGAGTTCATAAAAATATCAAAGGCATTTTTTCTTAGAACCCTCCTTTTAAGGAACAAAGAATAACTAAGGGTGTGTTCACACCTGACATATTTGGTTTGATTAAAGCGATCTCTCTGGTATGATTGCTTGGTTAGTGCGAATTATTTGAGTAAAAGTAAACGCTACCATCCGAACCCTGGTAAGCACCAAACAAGCAGAACGAAAAAGATGGCTGTTAGTCCGCTCCCAAACCAACTCTGGTGCGGTTTGATCGATATTTGAACAAAACACAGACGAAATATTTCTAATTGAACAAAAAAACAGTTGTGATGCCACAAGGTGAGACGCAAATGCAGTACTGATAATGATTTTTTTTATTTCAGAGAACAGAACAAGCAAGCATTTCTGCCTGATTCGTACCATCAAAGGACCTACGCTGCCAATTACTTAAAAAAGGCACCGCAAAAGCTTTCTCCTTGAAGCAGAAGGAATTCTGATGCTGTTGGAAACATTTAGGAGCTCTAAGCTGGTAAAAGTTAAACTATATATACATATTTGTTCTGTCATAAAATATATGTCAGAAAAGCACATTTTTTTTATGTATCACTTTGCCTTTAAAGATCTTTAGGTTTGCTGGCAAAAATGTGAGCCGATGCACTATTGACAGCTAATTGGAGATCATGGGTTTGATTCCCAGAACCACCGAGCTGCCACCACTGGGTCCCTGAGCAAGGCCCTTAACCCCAACAGTAAGTCGTTCTGCATAACAGTGCCTTAAAAATGTCAGAAATGTGAACGTACATTTATCGAATTATTCAGCTCATGAATTGAACCCCTTGTGCCGCACGCTTGTGTTCTGTACAGCCTTTCAATAATCCCTTAGGTTGTTTCCCTTCCCGTTCTACATCCTCAAAGTAACCCCACCCACCCAACCTTTCCACCACACTGATTAGGATAATCCCATTCAATAAAGCCAATCTACTCGACAAGGAGAGCCGGGCTGCTATTAGGTTTAGCTAACATTAACAGTTTTGCTTTTTCAGGGTTCATGCTTGAAACCAGATAGGCCCCGATGTTTTGACAATGTTATAATCTGACAGCCTAGCGGAATGGAAAAGGTCGGGATCACCGTCTACCTTGGTTGGATCAACAAGAGGAGGAAACAAGTCCCTCCTGCTAGGATAACAAGGCAGTGTCAGCGAGTGGAAACAGCAGCCGGCGGTTTGTGTAACTGGTTGAAAGGGGATTGGTGTGAGAACGCTGAAAAACAGTGTCGCTGGCCACCCCGAGAGTTTAAGACACCTCAGGCTGCTATTAGCTTTATGCTGCCTGGTCATGGTTTTAATGTTTAAGTATAATTGCTTGGTGCCGATGTATATGTATCAGATGTAAAGTGATTTAATAACCCTTACTGATCTTTACAGAGGTTAGTCATGGTGGCCAATTGTACAGCTACCGGAGAAGGTTTACTGGAAAGCTCAAGGAAATTCCACACACATTTTTGGGGACTCAGCATCTGAAAATCTATAAGAAATATCTTCCTCCATGAGTTATTTCTTATACTTCACACAAGCATGCTTTCCTCCTTTGTTGCTAGGCAGACATTTTTTTTAACTGTAAAAAAAAATATAAGATATAAGATGTCACAACTTCCTGCTAAAAACGCAAGCAGAAGGAGCAGACAAAGGGCCACTATTTCAACTTTGTTTAAGAGGTAAGAAGATTGCAGAGATTGTATTATGCCACTAATATATCATTTACAATAAAAACATAACGCACGGTTGCTATTAGGGCTGCACAATATATTGTTTTAGCATCAATGTGGCAATGTGTGTATCTGTAATAGTCACATTACAAGATGTTCATTTGACTTCACCACAGTTCAGAACACATTTTTGGATTAATTGCAAAGTTAAATAATAAAAGAAAAGTTCAGCAATTGTTCTTAGTTTAACATTGTTTCAAGATCACAAGAAACAATCACTTTTGTATCTTTACCAAGGATTAATTGTAATTAATTTATAAAGACGCTGTCTTATAAAAAGACTGTCTTATAAAGACAGTGTAATTTCATTATACAATTTCTGTATCTGAATCTTCAGAAAAGGAGATTATTTCATTATCATAAAAACAAAACTACCCTAATTATTCTAAAATAAGGAATACTTTCCAAATAAAGTTATTCAAGTCATCTGATGTTTTTTTTTTATATATATATTGCAATAATTAACCGCAGAAAAAACAAAATATCGCAATGTCATTTTGCTAAAATATCATGCAGCCCTAGCCGATATACCTTTTTTTGAAAATACTCAAACAGTGTTAATACATATTTATAATTCTAGTAAAAAAAAAAGATGATAAAATCCCACATGTGAGGGTACTCTGTCTTCTTTTGCATACAGAATTGGCAAGTGTTGTTATAAATAATGGGAAAATTAGAAAATTAAGACAGTATTTTATTGCTACATCGTGTCACCGAAACCCCTACCGTTGGATTCGAACTCACAAGCTTTGTATAATGTATAAATAGTGAGGTAAAAACTGAAAGGACAGAACAGCATGTACTAAAACCCACTGCAAAAAAAAAAGCAAAAAGGAAAAAAGACTAGCACTGTGATTAAAGAAGTTAACTCAGAATTATATATAGAGTATAAATCTTTAAATTACTGAAAGTTTATTATGAACAATAATAGAATTTTTTTTTCTGCATCAAAAACTCATCATCATCAATCACGGTTAATAGCTGCGATTGATAAGCCTTATAAAACTCGTACAAACTTTATTCCCACTGACATACGTAAGGTGAAATAATAATAATAAAGCTTCCAGAAAGGATTTTTTCAGAAGCCAGTTATTCTTGTGTAAAAGTCATTTGCAGGTGTGTTGGACATTCTTTTTACCAACAGAACGACACTTATGATGGGAAGTGGAATATAAAAGTGTATAAATCACGCACAATGAAGAAATAAAATCCACATGAATATGGAAATGCACGTCTTCTGCAAGGGTGCCTGAGAAGTGTGGGAAAAATACAAGCAGGCTTCAAGAAAAAAAAAAAAAAGCTTCAGAAGCCTCAGTGGAGGTATAAAAAGTCTCCCTTGATGGAAAGCAGGAACTGCGGGATGAATTTAAGGCTTTAGTGAAGATAAAGGACGAATGGGAATCAGTAAAGGGAAAAGGCTTTGCAGAAGGGCTTCAGTAGGTGTGCAAGTCTTACACTTTTGCAACACACAATCCTACAGGACAACACACTATTTCCTGATCAAAAAACCTAAGGTCAGCGATCTATATAGACGTTTAGATGAAGTAATTTACATTAGTTAAAAACAGAACATAAGATTGCTGTCTTTAGTCAGTCTCCGTTCTGATTGGTGGGAGGTGTTTGTTAATTTTCTTTAACAATAGTGGTAACTACAAGGCTTATAATAATGCCACATAAGCTCAGTATCATAATACTGTATTACTATTTTTAAATATATTTTATTGTTATGGTGATGCTTATTAAACCTGCATGGAAGGAGTCTTTAGTTTCAGAACATTATAACATCTAGTAAGTTTCCAAAATAATATACAAGCACCTTTTTCCCTATTCCCTTATTTCCTGACAAAACATTCACAGCCACTATAATGTAAGTACTTAAAAACTTTTAACATTTAATGTGACTAAATAGATATAGCAATAAAAAAGCTACTGCCATTGGAAAACAATTACATTTGGTGTAGTAACAATAATTTCAATGCTGAGCTTATTGTTAATTATCTCTTTGAGCTGACAGCATTTCTTGCCTCTGTCCCTAATTGATATACATTCTACTATTTAATTAGGAGCTTAATGTGCTTACATCTGATATCGACTGGTTAAAAAGTGATTCATGCACTTATTTATAATTATTAGACTCATGCATGTGTATAATTATTAATCAAAGGACCAAAGCTACTAAAATGATAGCTTGTGAAAGAAAAAAAAAAAAAAAGCAAAAGCTCAGGGTCTATAATTATTTCTTGCCAATAGCTTACACTTCCTGATTTACCATCATTTTCCATCAATGCCTGACGCAATATGAAGGAGATATTCATCCTGACCGTGGCCCTAATTCAGAGCCAGCATTGGGGCAGGGAAGAGATATAGAAATCCACAGCAGTATGTCCTACCATCTCTGTGGGAGAACATGATGCTCTGACGAAGGGTTAAGGATAATTTTTAACTCTAATGCAGACGCAATGTAAGACGTCGAGAGAGAGAGAAAGAAACAAAAGCAAGGCAAATCAAAAAGGTCTGCCTTTATAATTTGTGTGCATGTGTATCCCGGGTTCAGCGTTAGGAAGCGAAGGGAGTCAAGGCAACGTGTCATACAGACACCGTTCATCAGGGAGAAGGAATGCTCACTGGACGGTTGACAGCAGCTTGTGGCTCTCCTCCGCAAGTCTCTCTCTGTCCAATCTATCCATCCGCACTCTATCCCGCTATCAGCGCTCACTATCACAGAGGAGGAAGGCATGAGATCATGATCTGTCTACATGTCCCAGCTGCCTGGGAGGGGAAAACGGGGCCGGTTTACCACAGAGCAAGAGAGAGAGAGAGAGAAAGAGAGGGAGGATGCCTGAAAGGCAGACCGGTAGAAATATTAGGGAGAAGGGATCTGATAAGAGGAAGCTGACGCAGAGAGGAGCAGAGAGGAAAAGACAATGACACTCGCTTAGTTAATCATTCGTACATTCCTTAGCGAGCTGGAACATCCTCATTAAACAGAACCCCCTACTCTCCACTCCTCTCTCTTGGCTCCACCTTTTTATCCCTCTTTTCTTCCTTAATCTTGTTAAGAGACCAAAAATACAAAAGCACACAAAAACAATTCACAAGCTATTTAATCCACACTTCACAACACACAGAGGTAAACATGCATACAGGCTCTAAAAACACACACCGACACACACAGGAGCTGAGAAGGGGGGGGGCGCTGAACAAGTAGAGAGGTCTCTGTTACTGCCGGTGTTGCTGGAAACGTAAACACGTTGCATTCACAGCCGGTTGAAAAAGCAACGGGTAATAAATTACTGTTTATCTACAGCCTGACAGCCTTTAGGGCGAATGGGAGCCGGCTGTGTGTTTTGGCTTTGGGCCAGGAAGTACGAAAAAAAAAAAAACAAGAAAGAAAAAAAAAAAAAAGAGGAAAAGTGAATCAGGGCTGCCAATCACATCACATGATCACTTCGGGAAAAGTTTCTTGCTTGGATGCCACACAGATGAAAGATGCATTAGAAACTTTATGTAAAGCAGTGTTTGGGTGTGGACTGAGTCTGGGTGGTGACTTTGGCCATAAAACGAACTGAAACCACCACAACTATACTGATATAATCACAGTTCACAATGTTCACAAAAAACTCGCCTGTCATGCTAGCTAATTTCGGGGTTTATTTTAATGAATCTGAAATTTTTTATTTGAATCGCAAAGAAATTCTACAAACTTCTTGATTGCGATTTTCTTACTACCAACAGACGACATACGGAAAAAAAATGTCATTCCTCATCTAGCATTTAGTACAGTTGTTTGTAAAGTAGGGTTGTGAGGATGAGGACATTTTCCCAGCAGTTAATCGACATGTGACAACACCGCTAATACCTGTGTCACTGTGAAGGGAATGTTGAGGGTACTTATGTTCATTGTTTTTTGGGTCAGTGGTCAAGAAAGAAAGAAAAACTCCTTTAATTTTTATTCAGATAAATAAGAATTTAAAGATTAAAATGATTGGGGCAGTGGCATGGTGGGCAGGTGGCATAACCCGTGTTGTGCCTAAACGCCAATAACACCGCCAACACCAATTTTTGCTGCAAGTTTAGCGTAACGGTTTTCAGGGGTCACACCAAAGGAAAAATTTCCTACAATCGCTTACACATATAGATAAAATGCAAACTGACTATAAGCACAGAAACGGGGCAGTAGAGTGATTAGATAATTGGGTAAGACATGGCTTACACAGAGCTTAAAAAATATCATCAAAATAATGGCTAATTTAAAAAAAAAAAAAAAAAAAAAAAGCATGCCTTTTGCATAATATGGTGCTCTAAATATTCAAATAGTGTAGCTAAGCCACTGCAGTGCATCAGCTACTTACGAACCTCTTTTTGTGTTCCATTTCTTCTGTTCTAAATAAGTGCTTAAAGTTATTTGGCTAATATACATTTTTATTTGGAAGCCATTATTATAAGTTAAGTTTCACAAACAATTCTTTAAATTCATGTGTGCGTTTGAACTAAAAAATGGGTTAAGCCTGGCAGCAGGACCACAGTAATGAGAGGAAATTGGGAACAATTTTGAATTGATCAATTGAGGGGCTGGATTTCCATAAAACCACATTCATGTATGAGTAATTCAGTTTGTGCAGTTTGAAAAATGAGCCGCCTCCAGAGGAGACTCATAAGGCTTTTGGGAACAGGGCAATCTTTATGATACCAGCAGCAGATCTTAGAAGGTTTTCATTGATTTGTAAGGGTTTTAGGGTTTTTTTTTTAATAGCGTTTTGGATCCTCACCGCTATCATTTATTCTTGTTGCTGGAAGTCAACTTTGTATGATGTTATTTTGCCAATATATAGTTCAAAATCAGTGCAAAAGAATTCATGGAAATGATTAACGTGTCAAATTGACAGAACAGATTAGCCAACGCAAGTGGGGTTTCGATGCCTTCATAGCAACTATTATGGAAATTGTGTAAATATGCAAACAAACATTTTTATTTTGACTTTTCAGGAACTCATTTCCTTTACCACTCCAACTGGGGTTATTTGTTGTCAGAATGCTTTGTTTTTTATAATTTACAACAAGCCAGTGGTTCTTTGGGAGCGTGAAAATGAAGGAGTGTGTCCGGGGGGGGTGGGGGCGGATGTAGCCAGACCTAGGATGCTTTAGGAAAGCACAGAATTACAGACGGCTTCTTCAGCCCCCACTGGGTGCTATTGTTAGCGTTTAATGATGCGTAGGAGCCTCTGATCTGATGGGCCCTGCTGAGGGCCTGGAGCCTTTAAGGTATGCAAAAGCATCCTAGCCAGACAGTAAACACTGATCAATAAAATGTGGTCTTTAACAGTATCCGTTGGAAGCGGTTAAATTTTGAAAAGGGGACACGCTGGAAGACAAAGTGAAAGTGGATCACAAATAATAAAATTCCTGAAAGGAAATGAGTACTGAGCCTTGTTGAACTCCTTGTTGTCAAAAACAATGACACAACACTAAAGACATTTTCACACACGATCGTTCACATACACACATGGTTTTTACCTGGCATCATAACAGGTGTTGGAGCATTAGCTTCAGAGGAAAGAGACAGACGGCCTCCCTTGCCAATGCGATCACAGAGGAGCGTGATGTGTTTCTTGAGACGTGAGGTGTCTTTGGGCATGATCAGCTGGGATGTACTCAGGCTAATGGCTTGATCCTTAGGACTTCTTGACAGACATGTTCTCAAGAGATGAGACACAGCTGCGTCCACACTTTCCTCCCAACCCTGAGGGAAAGAAAAAGAGGAAGAACTGGTAGATCATCTGATTAAAGTATTGTGCCTTTGATGTAGGCGGCCAGGCAGTAAATTGCCTCTAATTTAATCAGCAGTGAATTTCAATTAAAGGTGATAGCTAGAATTTACCTTAACATGGCATAGAAAAACCTTTGATTGCAAAGTGCCCCCAGTGGTTGAGTTGAGGTAATTCCTGACAAACAGGACTAGTGAGAAATTTTGGGATCAATTTAGGATCAAAATCAGCAATCTCAACTACATTATCCATTCTACATTACATCATCAAACATTTACAGTGTCCTAATTTTAAATAATTGGCCTAGATGTGTTCTGGATCCGAGAATAATGTTAAAAATATTAGAGCCTAATAATATTTGCTAAAAATATAATAATTTTCAGCTTTATATGTAAGAACATTTTACATCTTTTTAAACTGCATCCAGTTCGTCACTGGTGTCACATGGACAAAATGTGGTTTACATTTCTTGCACTTGCGTTTCCAGAGCAACTTCTTTTCTCTATTATTCATCCAACCAAGCGGTTGAAAGTGTTGAAAGGTTTTGCCTATGTGCCCAGTAGTGTCAGCTTAGTGATGCTGCGTTTTGAACCAACAATCTTTTAGTCAGCAGTCCAACACCATAACCACTGAATTACCACATCCACAGTGTAATCTATAAACTTGAACAAAACATTATGGTGAATCTGAACACTAAACAGGGAAGTGGTAGCACAGTGACTAAGGTATTAGACTGCCGACCAGTAAATTGTGGATTTAATTCCCAATAACAGAAACCTGCCTTGATTTTGGACATAATGCTGTGATGCTGAATGGTAGTGATTACCATGTATAAACATGTTGTTAGTCCTTAACTAATGATAATTTAATGCATGTAAATAAAAAACCTTTGCAAATTTGACAGCAGTTTTGTATTTCCCTTAAAATACATTAATTGTTTTTACTTATTTATAACTACAATAAATAGTACAGAGTACTTTGCCATGTTAGTGGCTTAAACTCTTAAGTAACTTACTTTAGTAATGATAACTACGATTTGCTTAACCTAACGATATTAATTAGAACAACATTATTGATATTAATTTCTGACCTTTTACTTAGCCAATACAGTCAATACAGAGAAGTCCAATGTTAGAAGTTTTTTTTATATTGGATTTCTGGTTCCAAAGGAATTTTATGATCCTCAAAAAATACATATGCAAAGATTTTAAACTGGATGGAACAGTTTTTTTAGGAGTGACTAAAAAAAAAGAGGTAAATATCAACTGGAAAAATTTCAGACAGGGTTTGAACAGGCTGGATGGACAGCCTTACGCATGGATGAATGTGTGTGTGTCTGAGATTCCCAGAGATGGTGGATGAACCCGGGTGTTGACAGGCAGGGCAGGGCTGTGCTGTCCCCTGCCGCCATCTAGATAGCCCTTAATGAACCCTAATGACAGGTAATCAGTCCTGTAATAATGATGACAGGGAAGAGCCATTTACAGCCAAAGGGGAGGGATGCAGGGGAGAGAAAGAGATAGAGGAAGAGAGAGAAAGAAAAGGAGATTCAGCCACTTTTACCAAGTTTACATTTTTTTTGAACACAGAAAAAAAAATTTCTTCCCAACCTGTGTGTGTATGCTTGCATGTTGCTGTTGGATGTGGCTAGGTTTTTTAGGTAAGTTGGTCACAGGTGAGTAGAATCCGAGTGCTTTCCTCATGCGCCAGTGCATTGCTGGAATTCCGGCAGCAGTGGCTTACTCAGGATTACTTGCTTTGGAAGATAAGAGGATCTTAAAGTGAATATGATGACTGTGGCTCCGGGTGGTCGATAGGGAAAGTGTGTGTGTGTGTGTGTGTGTGTTTGTGTGTCTAAACGTGTTTGCTGACCTGCCGTGTATAAAGCTGACACGATTTGCTCAAGTCGGCAACATGAAGGTGGAACAGGAAATGAGAGGGAGCGAGAGGGAAAGCTTATGATACGTGTCATTAGTAAGTGGCTGGCTTGGTTTACTGATTCTATCTGGCTCTGGATCATGACTCATTCTCTCTCTCTCTCTCTCTCTTCCTCAGCCCCAACAGACATATAGTTGCATGAGTGGTAGCTATGGAAACCAAACTTTCTTTTCTATACACTTTCCTCTGTCACTATCTAATCATAACTGAGATCTTGTAGGTATACCCAAAAGTTACTGTCAGGTGTGAGCTTAACTCTTCAGGACACAGACCCAAGTCTGGTGACCCCAGATCTAACCTATATTAACTCCCTGCTAACCAACGCTATGGCTTTCTAGAAACTCTTTTTTAAAAAAGTTATGCTGCGTTTTCATCCTCAACATTTACAGCTTGCTTGCTTGCTTATTCCCTTCCCAGGGTCGCTGCCAAAAAAGTGTATCCAAAAGTAACTAAGGAAAGGATGCTGCTACCTTGTTGTGTGGTTTGTGTTATAAAAAGGATTCCCCAGTAATCGGCTGTAATTGCTGGTAATTGTCATCGCCTGCATTAGCTCAAACATGTGGCATGCACACAGGAGTGGCATATAAATATAGCAGGCCGCGTATGTATATAGGGAATTGCTCTAAATGTAGCACGCCCAATTCAGATGAGGACATCATACTGCTTTAGATGTCGGCTTATGTAGCCCTGCTGCAAATTACAGCTTTGGCGTGCTGGAGTGCTTTTGTGTGTTCATGCCACCTGTCCGGGAAAGAAGCTCACCATTTACTTTCTGAGATTATTTGCAGTGGCGCCTGCTGCTGGGATTAGCTCCAAGTGGTGGGTGTGTTTGTTAAACAGAATGCCGCTTGATTGATGTGAAAAACAAACTTCTTAATGCAGGAGGGGATTATGTGCGATCACAAATCATGGCAATACAAAGAATAATATATTTACATATTACAATCAAATGGTTATGATGCTGCCTAACTGCACATACTGCGACACAAATGTTCAGAATCAAATAGTTTTAAAGAATCAAATAGTTAAGGCTAAAGGGGTACATTTTTAAGGCTCGAGGGGTCATGGGCTGCCCATTTTTCCACAAGTTCATAGGATTCTTTAGGGTTTTAATGAAAAGTCTATAATTAGTGATGTGTGAAAAAAGTTTTCTTGATTATTTAGTTAACGTGTTTCTTGGATTAATGTCCAAAAAATTGTCAAAAATAACAACAAACCTAAGGCAATCAGTGACAGTCCGCCGCCGTCTGGGTCAAGCAATGAGTCCAGCGCTTTTTTTAAATGATAGCTACCGGCACTGCTACAAAAAAAAATCAGTACCGCCGCTCCTTATACATAGTTTTTTCCCACTCGTGGATAAGGTAAAAGTAAGAAGTGAGTGTGCGTTTTAAACACGATTTTAATACCCCACATATTGATAGTGGCTCCCCAATGCCCAAAAATTACACACAACATAATCACCTAACTATATGATAAGAGAATATAAAAGCATTGAAATATATTATTCCTTTCTATGATGTAGCAGGGCAAGGATACATTTTGGTAGCCCGACTAGAAGATCTGTGATTTTGCAAGCCCTTATCTTGCCCATGCATGATGTAATGTTTGAGTAAGCCACGCTCAATTATTTACATGTCACAGTATACACAGAATAACAAAATCTATTACTGTTGACAATTCATTCTGCGGTTGCGATATATACTGTCATACTGCCTAATCCTACAGCAGCCCATATTATAATCAGCCCTATGTCATGGAGGAGACACAGAGATGGTTGGAGAGTTTCAGCAGATTTATTTTCACACAATTGGCATGAAAGACAATAGGTGGTGCGACGATAAGCACGCTGGAAGAGGGCAGAACTTGAGACTGGATAAGGTAGAGAAACTAGAAAGACGACAGACAGAAATTGGATAAAACTAAAAAAAGACGATAACTTAGCGAGTCCTGATGAAGAACACAGACGTTAAGTCTGTTAGGAAAATGTAGATCAGACACTGACTGAGTAAACAGGTGGAGGAAACATAGGTTGCTCCTGAGGAAGAACTGAAGCGTGCGGTGGATTAAAACTTCGGTAATGGAGTGCGTGCAGGTAAGTGGGGAGAATCTGGTGGCACTGGTGTCCCTGTTGCACCTTATTTTTTTGTTCTGGCATGATCAAAAGAAGCCCAATCTAGCAACACAGCTCGAGAGGGTCTATTAAGTGCCAATCAACAATCATGGGAGTGATAAAGTCGTGTGAGGTCACAAAAACAGGCATCTGAAAAGGACTTGATTTCAAAAACAGGGAAATGATTTAATAAGATATAAATATGAATACTAGCTGGTTTTAAAGCATTATAGCGTGGATGTGTACACAAAGTGCCAACACACATTTCACGTCAAACAACTTGTTAACATGCATGTCGCATCCGATGACTATTTTAAACAAACCCTTTCTGCTCCGGGGTGTTCCATCATGGCAGACCCTGCACTCTGAAATAATTTCACTGTGCAGTAATGTATATGTGACCAGAAAAGACAAGGTAAGAAATGGTGGCGTTTTCTGCCAGTCAATGAAAGCGGAAAATACAAACATGCTCTCTCTCTCTTTGATCTGTCAGTGCTCAGTGGAACGTTTCTTTCAATGTGCTTGTTTATGGAATGGATCAACTCACTCACTCACACACAAACCCCTGATGCTGTTCCTAAATAGCCCAAAGAAGTGCTTGTCTTTCAGCATCATCGGGCAACATGGGGCCTCCGAGGTCAAGGACTCTGCCCAAAATAGGGTACTTAGAGACGAGGGTGACTGTGTTGGCTGCTTTTTTACTACAGACGCATGAATGCTAGTAGTAATGCTCATGCAGCTAAAACTAACTCATCACATTGTGTCTGCGTATAGCTTACAGCAGTGTTAATTGAGCTGCACGTGTGTGTTTGTGTTCCTGAGTTGACTTGTGATATAACAAGGTTATAAGCATCTACACGTCTCTTATGATCTTTCAGGTCAAATTTAAACTTAGAACGAACTCACAAAAACATTTAAAAAATAAATAAATAAATAATGCGAGAACAAATGATTCGAGAGACGCTTATTTCTGATTGGCTGGCGACGTGTATGATTTTAAAAATACATTTCTGGCATTTGGCAGAATTGCGAGCCTTGCTCAGAGGACCAGCACTGGCAGCTTGGTGGTGCTAGGATCTAACCCTACGATTCGATCAGTGTTCCAACAGCTTCACTACAAAGCTACCACTGGTAATTAATTACATGTTTGATGCAGTATTGCAGAAAAATATATAATCTACAGAAATATGCTGTGCCAAATGCACTCACCAGTTGTGGTGTATCTTGCAGCAGCGGCAGTAGGGTAGCCTCCAGTATAGAGGTCTGATCGATGCTGAGTCCTTGCCAAAGAGAGACCAGAAGGATGAGCAGGTGCGTGGCACTGCGTAACTTGGAGAAGGCCTGAACCAAACATGCTCGATTCTCCTCCGCTGCATCCGCCAACGCAATCACCTGGCAAAAAAAAAAAAGGAGAGAGAGTAACAGAGAGAAAAAATTCTGAGTCACAACGTCTTCATTCATGTGACTTCATCAACTTAACATCATAAATGTCCAAATGTTTTATTCCAGACTGGAACTGGAGACTCCTGAGGGAGGTAATGGGAGGTGCAAGCACTGGATTTAACCTCGTGTGCAGCAGGTTTTGCACTCTGTCCTCTGAGGAAAACGGAAGCTGTGTTGACAGGAAAGATTGCTTAACTGTGTGTGAAGGAAAAAAAAAAAAGGGGCCACACTTTGGGATAAAAGCCTTTTAAATCAGTTCAGCACAGTAAAACTACGGAAATTTGTGGAAGAACAGGCATTGTTTATACAGTATGCTTTTTTACACACACACTGCTGCTGAAGTGCCCTGTCACCTGTACGCCTAGGAGTTTTCACTCACGTTTAATCGCTCGCGAACTGCCCGGTCTCGATGGGATGAAAACCAGGAAGCCGCCTTTGAAAGCCAAGCCTGCTAACGGAGAGGAGTGTGTGGTGACAAAACGGGCTGTTGTGCCAAGGCAAACTGAGCTGTGGTAAAGGGGCTTTTGTGAGGGCCAGCGCATGGCCTGATTGATGCCAGCTGAGGAGGAACAAAGGCACATTTAATGTGCAAGTGTGTGTGTGTGTGTGTGTTGTGAAGGACTGGATCCAGACTCGACTGTCCGGAGAAGGAGAGTGCAGCCTCGCGGACTGTTTTATCCGGCATAAAGGAACTTTGAATCACTCGAGTTAGAGACATGGGGAAAAAAAGTTGTCAAAATACATAAAGTTGTTACATATAATACGCCTTTAAGTCGGAGTGTTTTCACTTGACCATTCTAGTTCTAAGGTGGTCCAGACACACACATTTACCCACATACACACAGCCGCCAAAGCCGCTGTCTTACCCTCGCATTTTGCAAAAATTACACAGCCTAAATATAACTGTCTATTTCCGACGTAACTTTTATGACCCAAAACAAACCCTGACCAGTAACCAGCACAGAGAACGAGCCAAGCAAATCCATTATTCCTGAGGGACAGAGCCACAAGCTGTGAGGCAGAAATATCTCCCCAGCTGGGATAAACAGACCTCATATTTTTCGTTTGCTGTGTTTCTTTTGGGTGAGGGATGCTTTCGGTTTGTGGTCATGCTTGCACTATGACGAGAAAAGAAAAAAACTTCTTATCCGAATGTGAGGCTTTGTCGTCGGTGGAACACTCTTGGAAAGATTTGTTAAAGTCCAGACAGGAACAGAGAGAATAGAGCAGAGTTGTGGGATTATCTGTGGCAGCTTGAGAGCGGACTTTCCCTGAAGCGCAATGCGGCAGGTTGGTTTTAAGGTTTACCCTCGGAAGATGAATTATTAAATCATAATGAGCTTTTGAGGCAGACATAAAACAATCTCTGCTTTTGTAGTGCTTTAACAATTTAACAACAGTGTGTTCTAGGACCTTTAAGACATTATGGTACATTACGGGTGAGTGTGTGGGGGCTGTACATCTTTATATATACGTACGGAATACAGCCAATTCCTTATTAGTACCGAGTTTTCTCAGCGTTCACATTATGAAATGATTCAGAGACACTGAGACTACACAACAGACAGATGCTGTCTGAATCAATTGATGTACAGCCGGCAGAATAGCGAAAAAGAAGGCTATAAAAACAGATGCAGAAACAGACATAATGAATCGCAGATACAGGATATGAATCGTACAGAGTGTCCAAAGCCCAAAGCCAACGAGAGACAATGAAAAGATGAGTTTTTTTTAAGGATGTAGCCTGTCTTTATCTGTTTACGCACACAAAAACACAAATGAAAAAACAAAACAAAAACACAGTCTGTGCTTAAATACATTCTACAACATATAACTGTGTGGGAAAAGGGAAGCAGCTCCCCAGGGAGGGAGAGACAGAGAGATCACCATCATCCCAACAAATAACCCTAGACAGTAACTGCTTTTGTGTTCGGTCATGGTGCGGAGATAGCACACGGCTCGATAACTCTCGGTCGCTTGTCCCGGACAATGCTTGTTTATAAACTGAGCCTTTGGATTAAGAGTCAGGGAGACTCAAAAAAGACTTGCATGCACGATAGCATCTGGCAACCCACACGGGCAACCTGAGCTCAGCTTATCAGCCGCCATGGAAGGCTCCAAACCACACGGCCTGATAAGGGCAAAGCTCTTTGTTTTTTCTCCCCTGATTCTTGCTAATCCTTCTGTTCCTATGTGAGAGTGACACTCCGATCTGTCTACAGCAGTGGCTCAGCGTGAACAAGTTTCTATGTGCAGCAAATCTGGTTTATTATTATTTTAGAAAATTACAAATAGGACAGACTATCAACAATATTTGAATCTCTAGTTAAAGGATGTAAATTTGCTCTAGTAAATTCTTTGGTTTGGTTACGTAACACAGGCTTTCTCTGTGTTGATATGTGTAGGTTTTTAAAACTTATCCTTGTTTTGGTCCTCAAACCTCACCTTTACCTGGCCTTGGATTACATAAAAATGTAAATGATTTTTTTATTTTATTTTAATGTATAAGTCCTTTTAACAAGCTTCTGTTAAATTCTGTTTTAAATTTCATAAAAACCCTGTATATATTGACAATGTTGTTGATGCCACACAGCTAGCAGTAAACATTATTGGAAGGATAAAAAAAAAAAAAAAAAAAATGTGTATCTTTTTAATAAATAAAACATATTGTGTTACCGCAGAATGCCATTTGTAATCAGAAGAGCATTTCAAAATACAAGCAAAATTAAAAGAATGAACTAAGAAGGATGCTCAGGTGTTCAATGGAGTCTGAGGCTAAATAAAGGTCAGGGTAGAGTCATTAAATAAACGCAGGTACAAAATAAAGATTGGAAATAAAAAGTCATTACAACAACATCAAGGTATCTGGAATCTTTATAAACCCATAAAGATAAAGTAACAAAACCCAGGCAGCTTTTTTTTTAATGCTGCGTCCTGATAGGATCTTGATCGTATCGCTACAATTTACCGCGTGTGCTTGCCAGACCTGCAGCGATAGGCCGCTGGAGGTTTGCATACGTTCATTTGTACTTCCAAATTTAGATGTTGAGAAGCAGAGAAGAGGCCTTTCATTAAAGCAGCTTTCTCTACTCATTTTAGCAGACGCTTGCTCCCGCTCTGTAATCATGAGCCCAAACTCACCTCCCATGCTGCAGTCAGGCCACCTCCACACAGTGACCCTGCTCACACCACACACACACTGCAACCAGTGATTGTACCGTTACTGCGCTAGTTTAAAAATAATTATCAGCCAAGCTACATTTTCTCCCGGGGGATGTGACCAAAAAGGATGTTATCATAGAACATGATGTTAGAAAAATATAAGCTGTTTATTAATCTTCAAAAATCAGGGTACCCACTGACACTGGACAGGACCTGAAGATGCTTTTAGTCCAAGTGTCATCTGTCTTGATTGGGTTTATCTGTACTTCCTGGCTGCGAGAAGTGGGACCTGATGTGGTCAGGTTTTGGTGTGCAGTGTAAGACACTTTTCTGCTCAACACAGTTTTTAAAGTACTAAAACTGGCACCAACAGCAGCATGGTTAAAGTCACTAAGATCCGATTTCCCCCCTACTTTGTATACTAACTGATAACTAAATCCTTAACAATCTTTAATGAATCAATAATTGATTAATTAAAGTTTTTACCAAATTAACATCACTACGTTTATGAACATCTCCACTGGATACTACACACTCACACACACACACACACACACACACACCCCCAAAGCAAAATCAGCAATGCATAAACAAGCACAAAAGACAAAAACCCCAGCTAAGACGCCACTGTGTGTATCAACAGAGATAACACACTCTTGTCTGGCTGTGTCCTTAAGACAACATATCATCAAAAAAGCAAATAGTTAGTATGTTTTTTTCCCCCCTTGTTCAATCTTTAAGCGAATCACAAGTCAAAGCACGTCTAAGCGTGTGTAAGTGTGTGTGTGCCAACTACTCTAAAAAACAGAAGGGAACTTTGCCAGGTGTGCAACTCTAGCATCTCTCTATAAAAAGTACACCCAATCTGAAAAAAGACACTACTGCACCACCCTGCCCGAAGGTGCCCTTTACATTTCACCTTGGCTCTTTAGTTCAGGCAAAAGCTAATTCATTCGCATCTATTTCCCCCCCTCTCCCAATTTTTTTGCCATACGCCACCCCCCCCCCTTCCATGAAAGCAGACCCTCGTGACATTCCATTGCCCTCTGAGAGCCCCTTAAACTGCCCGATCTTCAGGGGCGCGTAACAGATCTGACATCTAGTTTAATTCTTATTGGGGGAATATATGTGCGACATAAAGCACTAATGGACTTGTGATGGGCAGGCGGGATCGGCTGGGAAAGTGGAAAGCTTGGGGAAAAACCTGCCACATGACTAATATAAAATAAGCCTGAAAAGACAGAGAGTCGTTTGACTGCGGTTAAATGGCTCGAATTATTGTTAAAAGCCCTAAGCGCCTTTAAAATTATGCTCTCCAGAGTGGGCAGTTTGGGCAAAGGCAACGGGAGAGTGGGCTACATTGCTGTTAGAAGTTGCTCGCTAATGGCTAGAACAGAAAGATTAGACAGACAAAAATCCAGGAACAAAATCTAGTGAGGACACAATGGCAAAAGGAAAAGAGAACCTTTGCTAACGGAAATAAAGAACTTGCTCCAAACTACAGAAGTATGTTTATGTGTGTTTAACCTTTAACGGCAGCTAAGGTCACATCTGGAAACTTTTGAGACTATTCTGACAACAGGCGTGTGCTTGCTGCATGTGTGATTGTGCTGCATACTAAATATCTCCTTTTGCCCTAGTCTTACTATCTCTCGGCCCTGCCTCCACTGCTAATGCTAATGGTAATTGGGGAAGCAAGGTGACAGTGGGCTGACTGTAACCTACCGATTTTTGAAGGGCATGATCCTGTTTGGCTCCATCATACCTGTTTGCTTTTCTCTCAATGGCCTCCTTTGAACATATTCGTTTGCGGAAGACGAAAGAAAACACACATACAGGCAGAAATTCACAGAAACAAGATAAATATCCGGCCAGGCCAGGTCTTTGCTATGTGGGGCCTCTGATTACAGAGCAAACACATGTAATCGCATAAATCTGCCATTGTTGCGCTAATCTAGGCAGCGGAAACACGAAAGGTGGACACGAAGAACTTGTTTACATAAGGAAAAAATGACTTGGAGAAAGTCATCCTACAGAAGCACAGGCCAATGTAACGGCCGAGACTTTTGGTGATTGGTGAACCCTGAGTTTTCCTCACGTATTTTTACCTGACACATTTTATACCACTATTAAAAAAAGCCTTCTTTTAAGAACACCAATATTCATTCTTACTAAGACGATTGAAAATACTTGGTCACTCCCTGGAAAATTGGTTCTGGGCTTTCCCAACCTGCAAAAGGTACACATGGAGAGCTGGAACATACACACTTATTCATGTAGGTCAACCATAAGGTGTGTAAATCACTCCCGGTTTCCACTCCGGGAGCACCTCAAAACAAACCTATACAGCCAAGACATGCAGTCTTAAATCTAACGACAGAAACTTGCCTGTGAAACCACAACTCTCAACAAGGGCTATCTATCCTCTGTGTGCTTTTAGCTCTCTTCTCAAAAAACAACCTTGTTAGCTTACATGTCAGCAAAAGCGTGTTTAACCATCAATCAGGCAGGGTTCGACTAGGATGATGACTCCACTATCGTTTCATTCTTGCTTACAAGAGCCTTATTCTGATCAGGGTCAAGTAGGATCTGAATCTTCTCTCAGGAAAACTAGGACTGAATTTCGAGTACACCCTGGATGGCATTATTTTATACATTCATCATTTTATTTATTAAGTCATACATCTATGTTAATAGTGTCCAACTACCCAAAGGGGACCCACAATACAACCATAAAACTTTCTAGAACATGCAGATACTAAATTTGAAATTCAAGATGGTCTAAAGTGCGCTAATTGGAAAGGATATCCAAAAAAAAGTAGATGAATGTGGTGATGGCTGAACAAAACAAACTATTTCCTTGAGAATGTTTTGTCGGGGAGTGTGGGCCGTTTTAGTATAAGTAAACCTATTAGCATGGTGCCAGAGACTCAAATCCTATACAAAAGAGCAGCAGGCAGAATACATGCTTCATCTTTTAAAACCATCCCGGTTCTATGGCAACATGGCCACAAATAAGTTGTTTTCAATCAGACATCGTAGCTCCAAAATCTTTTTTATTACGCAACCTATGCAGACATTAATAAGCAAATAAAAAACCCCCAGCAATAATGGATAGAAAACTAACTGGGTTTTTTGCTGCTGCTGTTTTTCACGTACACATGCAGCTGTATGCTTTTTGGTCAAACGGTGTAAACTATTCCCAGAAGATTCCTACAGAATATATGCCAGCAAGCCTGGGCCTCAACCCCCTACTGAATCTGCCTCCCTTTGGGCAAACACCTGGACAGCGCTCACTCACAAGGATATCACAGTGCCTGTATGTTTCCAGGATCTAATAAGTAGCACAGATAAGAGATGGTCTCGTATTGTAAACACAGCGCGATTCATATACAAAGACTCCCAGGCTTTATGTGATTGGCTCAGGGGTGGTACTTTTTGACTTTCTTTTCTTCTTCTGTGACAAGCGACACAACGATGCATCCAGAATGTGGTCAGGACAGCTGTTTTGCTCCTGCTTGGTGCAGACTGTCATTTATCCCTGACAAAGTCCCTTAGATGTGTATGTCAACCGTAGCTGCACAGCAACTTTTGAGGAGTATCACATGTACGGCTTTGAGGGGTTGTGCAGGACAGGTTTCCTCGGGCTATTCATGTGTTAAAAAAAACAGAGCTACTGTCTCAAACTAGGTGTCACAAATCTCTGGCCATCAAACATTAATGATCAGTCTTAAGTCTTGCTTGGTGCTTTTAGTAACTATTTAGACCTGTTTAGTGCCCCATTTGGGCCAGAATAAATCAAGCTTGTCTGGAGAGAGGCCTCTATTATGAGCCTTTGCTGGGGCCTGTCACTCACAGTACAGCCTCTTACACCTTGCAGCTGCTAATTAAAGGGAGGCAAACGGAACCTAACAGGCTTGTGTGGTAGCATGGCAAGGTTTTCTAAAGCTCCAGTATGAAGCTAAATATTTGTGGGAATAGAGATGGCTGGGGATCCCCCCTACTTGAAATTCTTCCAGTTGCTTCCAAGACTTTTTTTTTGGTCTACATCTTCTGACTGTGCCAAGCTCTTTTGCCAATGGTTGACAGCAAAACTAAATTCCCTGCGTCATTAGCCTGGACACTGACACTTGTGTTTGCAAGTGTGTCTGCATATGAATCAAAATCAGAGCAGCCAGAATAATTTTATAAGAAGCAGACTTTATCAGACTGGCACAGGACATCACCCACATCCTTTCATGAATAAAATATATGGGGAGAGACAGAGAGAGCTGCGAGAGAGAGAGAGAGAGAGAGAGAGAGAGAGAGAGAGAGAGATGATAAGGTGAAATCTTAACCATCCACAAACATGTAGAACATCATCGTGGCTGCAGGGTGCAGGCCACAGCTTGCTAATGTATGGTGATAGAGTCTCATTAAAAATTCACGAGTGACATGAGTTTTAGGGTTGGTTTAAAGCCAAAAGACAAACCAGAATAGAGGCTGGCTGTGACATGTGTGCGCAACAGCTATGGATCCGAGCAATCCGTGAAGGTTTCTGCCACCTGAAAATCAAATTTAATGACAACCACAACAAACGCATGCAAAATTCTATATCTTTTCTCCACATGACTCCTCTGCTAAAATGTTAGTTACTAATTAAGTGGGAGAAGCAAAGCAAAGCACATCGTTTTCAGAAATGGGCAGAGATTTAGTAAAATAAATATTTCTTTATGATCTTTAAACTTGGACTAAAACATTTTTAACATACAAGATCATACATAGAGAGAGAAGTTTTGGTTAAAAACTGTAAGGCTTTAGACTTGTCAAGCATTATGTAAAGCTCTGCTCTGATTTCATGCACAATTTAGTTTTAGCTCTAATCTCACCTGCTCGGTTCAGCTCATCAGGCCTGTAGTAACTAGTAATCTTTACCCAGCAATGTTTGATCATTGCGACAGCATTCTTCCAAACAAGAAACAAAATGATCTTTCATTTTATACACAATTTTATAAGGTAAACGCTTGACATAGTAATTTTTTGTATGTGTCAATACATTTATTTTGGAATTTTTTTGAGTTTTTAATTTTATTCTTAAAGCCAGATATAAAACTGTCATTTTTATTAGTAAATGCTGAAGATTATTTTACAGTGAACATAGAAGGTTAGGAGCTTGAAACTGTTTCTCTTTTTTAAGATATTTTTAGGCCTTTTTTGCCTTTATTGATAGGACAGAGGGATGAAATGGGGGAGGTGGGACCGAAAAGGACCAGAGCCGGAAATCGAACCGGGGTCGCTGGAGCACAACAACATGCCCATGTGGGTGCCGGCATCTTAACCGGGCCCTTAAAACTGTTTCTAGCGATAGCAGATAGAATACAAAAACGAAACAGATGAAATATAATAGCAATCGTCCAAAGACATTTTTTCACTGTAGCCTAAAAGAAATTCAAGTGCTTCTGTGTGTTTGTTTGCAAATGAAACAAGCTGAATTATTTATTAAGAGTGCACATCATTCTGCCAACTCATCAATAGGCTGGTTGTAATGGTGTGTGTATACATTACATTATACAGTGTATAGGGTGTCGTCATTTCCCGCATGCTTTACACAAGCACTGGGGAAAAAGACAGGAAGAAGAATGATGGAGCAGAAGGCGCACACACAAAGACACACAAAAAAATATGTCTGTAGTGTTCATTTTCAGTTATTGGTTAGCAAAGAAATTGCTCAACGCATTTGAGAGGCTTTTGCTGCGCTATTTACTTTAGGATAAGTTTAATCTGTATTTACCTCTGGATAGAATTTAATTGTTAAGCTCAGCTACTTCTCTCAGGTGCAAATCAACAAAGAATGCCCTCAAAAAAGCTCATGTTAAGGCACTTATATATATGGATAAAGCAGAAACAAAAATGCTTATATTATCAGAAATGCCAACATTTATCTCAGATGTGTTAATAAATTCAAGACAATAAATTCAAGTTGAATTACACTTAGCATCGAAAGCTAACCAAATTTCCACGGGTAATATTTTTTAAAACGTGTCCACACTGTGTAATAATTCCTAAACACAGACACTCGGAGCTGTCAAAACATTTTTTTTTTAATTTCCAAAACTGTAAATATGCCAAATTGGGTTGTTTATGTGAAATCTGTTTGGTTAAAAAAAAGTGGTAATGACATGACAGTGTTTGAATTTCGCAAGCCTTCAGTCTGGAAAATCCTTCAAGTCTGTAATTACATCCTTACAAAGAAGTCACTATAAAGCGTTTGCTGCTGAACCTTTGTAGTTCACTTGACTGGAAGCTTTTGTCTGAACCGTCACTTATGGTCTGATGTAGATCATTTTACTTTGCTAGGCTACGGCAAGCTACCGTAAGTGTACCGTTCCTATAGACCTATTACTAAATTCTACAGCTACACATTTTTAAAAACACACGCCCACCTGTTTAATCACAATCTTCCTAATGCAAATAGCTGCTCATTGAGAGGGCGTGTCAGTGAGGTAAACAGTTCATTCAAACAACCATCACTTTGTAATTACATAAACAGATGCGGGTCTCACAAAGCGCTAATCAGTTTTATGACGGCACATAAAAAAACGAGTACAAACACACCGGGCTTTTAGTAAGCAGAGCTAGCGTATGTGCCTACTGAATGGAAGCCATAAGTGAAAGTTTGAGCTGTTAGCTCTGAGGATGATGAAACATCAAGAGACTTATTAGAGAGGTCATAAATCTGTGCAGTATGTAGGTGTGTGTGTGTGTGTGTGTGCAATCATTTATATAAATCAGGTTTCTAAATACATTATTTATTTGTTTATTTTCTATTAATGTCCTTAAATAGCCAAAAAGGTGAGGTACCCCAATAGTGTAATATTTTTATGAATGTGTGTAAGATATGTGGCATATGTGTGCGTGTGTGCGTGTATCTGTGTGTTAGCAAGTTGTAGGA
Organism: Bagarius yarrelli; assembly: GCA_005784505.1. Lineage (NCBI taxonomy): Eukaryota > Metazoa > Chordata > Actinopteri > Siluriformes > Sisoridae > Bagarius > Bagarius yarrelli. The sequence goes on along the minus strand of VCAZ01000054.1, from coordinate 1,249,195 downwards.
ATTTTAATTTAGATGTTCATGCTATACTAACAGCTCATCAAAGTCACAATTGCATATTAACTATAATGTGTGAGGTTTTTTTTCCATGGTGTGTGTGTATATGAGAAATTTGTATATAAATCGGATCTCTAGGTGCGGGCTAAGGCATCCCTACAAAAGTCATTGGATGATTTGTGTCCCAATACTGTAATATTTTCAGAAATGTGTGTCCACCGTGAGATTTGTCTTTCCCGGGGCATTAAGCTGGCCTGCTACAGGAAAGCTGTGTTTCATTTTTGAAAGATAAAACATATAAAAGTCTTTCTTTTGGTTACTTAGGTTAAGATAAAAATTAGGTGTCATTATATTATTAATTAGCAACATGAATTATTCTATTAATAAAAAAGCCTTACAATGTTAAAAGAACAACAAAAGAATGTGTGTGTTTGTGTGCTGACCTGACGGTAAGTCCCCTCCATGAGTGTGTCAAGGTTCTGTAACGGGGCTGGAGTTTTGTCTTTGAAGCGTGTGAGCAGTCGTCGTTGGATGGCTCTAAACTGCACAGCTCGCTCTGAAAGCAGGTCCTGATACTTCTGTGCGTTCACTCGGAGCTGCAATGTACACAAAATCATGTTTCAGTGTGTGTGGGTGGATCATTTTTCATTAAGAAAGGCCACTTTTAGCTGTGTTTATCATCATTCTGATTGAAATGTGTACATGCACCCCTAACTCAAAGAACTGTTTCAATGATAAAAGTAAGCGTAGCTTCAAGCAGACTCAAGTGGCGTTTAACGTCACCTTTATTGTTGTCAACAAAATTTATGTCCTGACATGTTAGCCTTATGCTTGCCCAATCCTAAATGATAAATGTGCAACATGTTTAGGTGCCCGACAAATTAACCTGTCAGTTTTCTGCTTCAGCTTATTGAAGTTGTTTAGATAGAACATGTATTAGTTTGGGTTTATATGCACATAAATATTTTCAAAATACAAAATAACACATTTTAAAATAAAACTCATCCCCAATAAGCAAGTAGGCATCAACGGCCACAAGGTAAAACTCCCTGAGATGATATTAGTAAGAAACTAAAATAAATCAGACCCAAAAAGAAACGTATGCTCATCTGCATAATAGTGGAGTGTGTGATTATGGATCATGTCTACATAAGTCTACATTTGCACATAGCCAATGTTGTGGTTCAAGATTTAATATTGTGCAGTAACATAACATCTCACCTCAAAGTGGTGATCCACAATCTCAAAATATTCAGCTAGCGGTACTGGGCCAGAAAAGCTGTTGCGGAAATCTTTGACTCCAAACTTGGCAAAATGCTGCTCAAAACGTTGTACCAGTTCCTTGGCAACCAGCCAGATATCCTCAAAGCTTTCACTCTGGATCCTGTAACGCTCTGTAGGAGGGCCGCATACACCAACGCACACACACGCACACACACGCACACACACACAAAGCACTGATATCACCCTTTGCCTGGCTCTCTTCAACACCTGTAATTAACCCCTGCCAACTTGAAGCAGATCATTCGACTCTTTCTTCTGATGGATGTGTGGGCGTGTGCGTCACTTACGGGATGTTTTGGAGGCCAGTACAGTGACCCGAGAGCCAGCGATAAACTGAAAGGCCAGGGTGTTACCCTCCTTATCCTCTGTCTTCTCTGAAAATTCTTCATTTATATAAGTATAAAAAGAGCAATAATGATAAGTAGAAAAAAGGAGCAACAATAAAAGGAAAAAAAGGAGCAACAAAGCAATGTAGAAAACAAAACATGTTTTTTTTTCCGTTTCTTGCTACACTTTTCTCTTTTTTATATAGACACACGGTTTTAAGACTGTCCTACTGTGTGGCAGGAGGGATGTCAGACAGAGATAGACACTCTTATCTCCTTACAGGACGCCAGTCAAGGTGAAGTAAGCACAATAGCGGTGCCCCTTATCTGCCCTCCTGCTTTCGTCCCCTTGCTTTTATCTCAGAGTTCGCATGGCCCCCTGTCTGTCGCGCCAACACCGTCCCCTCCATCATCCGCTCACCACAGCCAGATAACCCATCATACACAGCTGATAATGACAGGGAACTACAGCAACCCTGCTGTCACCAAGCAGCCATGAGAGATTATAGAAATTCTAGTATAAAGATATATATAATGATTAAATATTACGGTTAAACTAACTATACATCTTAATTAATTAGGGTTAGAGTTAATTCTATCCTTAAGTCTTTGTTTTATCTATTATATTTTTATAGCATTGGATAAGTTTGGAATTGTTACAGTAATACTTCAATCTTAAAATGTGTGTACAGCGATTATTTCTGAAATGTCTGGTGGCAAGACTAATACTTTCACAGTGAATAAGAGCGAGTTATAGGTTCTGAGAGACAAACTGAATATGTCTAGGTTAGTTTTTTACTGAACCAGTTACAGATTTCATATTTTACTTTAAAGTTGGTGCAAACTAAAAAAGCCAAAATACAGAAAAAGACATTTTTCACTATCTAGCACCTTTAAACTAGATTAAACATGGAATGACTTTGAAACATACAGCTGTAGAATGTTAATATGTAAATTTAATTAGCTATAGATTCTTGGTAGTCTGGGTTGGGACCCCATATTCATAATTAAACCCTACTTATATAAAACATTTCTAAACTGTTTGTAGAAGTTCAATAAATAATGTACGTTGATTTGTGTACTTGGCGACTAAACACTCTTCCACAGCAAATGGTGGAATTAAACACTCTGTGTGTCAGCGTGGAGTTTCCGTAGGGGATGTAGCCCAGATGACTGTTTAGATTTCACTTGCCTGTGACCATGTGGAAGTCTATACCAAAGCAGTTTCCTTCCACAGTGCAAAAAAAATGTGATGATAGACATCACTTATATATGGCTGCTGTACTAAATTAAAACAAGTTAATGTTACAGTCCTGCCCAGAATTTCTAAATGATTCCAACACAAACGCCACGGATTTCCCTTTGGCAATTGCCAATGCCACTAAGGAATCCCTGCTGCAACCTTCCGGTTTATTTGAAAACTTTATTTACACAATAGCATGCTGGTATCTTATGTTTCTATATAACTTTAGGAACCACAACAGGTTATAAATGATGCAGGTGTGTAAGTAAGTTTGTGACATTGTGTGGTTGTACCTGGGAAGGCTTCACTGAAGTTAATGGGAGGTTTGTTGGTGTCCACAGTGATCTTGTACTTGGCGTTCTTGGAGGCAGTGGTGGGGCAGCACACTAGGTGAAGCGGCAGCACAAACTTGCACTGGGCCACACGCGGAACCCCTGGCAGCATTGACAGAGAACTATTTTACAAACAGGCCTAACAAATGAAATTGAAGCAAATGAAAGGCAAGAACAAGCCACAAAAATCTAATAATAAATTAAATGTATCAAGCGTGTCGAAAAACTGTGCAAGCAATTTTCTTTCAAACGAACTCATTACGACTGCTGATTCTTATTGAGAAACTACTGGGTAGTGCAAAGTATCTACAGATCCCAGCTGCTACCATAATCTCATCCTGTAACTTCTTGCCAGGGAATCAGAGCTGTAGATCCTTGACACATTCCTGTTACTTTCACAGGAATAATAGGGCAAGAACAAAGCCTCCTGGTGATGTGTTTGGGTACACCCACTTTGGACTGACTTAAAAAAACATTGCAGAGGTGTGAAAACGACACATTAAGCCGTCAACTGATCTCTCGTGATTAAAGACATTTAAAGAAAATGACATTATACTTTACTTAATCATGATAGAACCTGTGCATTTACCAAACCTGGCATGAGCTAAGATTAAAACTTAGATTTAAATGGTTCCGGTTGTTTTTTCATCTTTGCTAGAATTTTTGTAAAAATCAAAAAGTTTTCTGGGGATGAGAAGTTTGCAATCTTTCGTAAACATGCCTTGTTGCTAGAAAGTGATGCATCTGTATTGCATCCTTTCTCTTGTTCCCAGATGACGGTAGTCGGTAGTCTCTATAGTGTTTCCATGTCTGATGAGACCTCTACCACCACTTACAGGCTTACACTGACACTGCAACTTCTGCCAAATGTCACCTAAACACTGTTCTGTGCTGCTGGAAGCAGACAAACTTATTTATTAGACAAGAGTTCACCAAAAAGCCATATTCTCATCATAACTGAGAGGAAAGTGATTCCAGCTTTATTTTTTGAAGTGCAAGTAAAGGATTAATTAGGATTAAATAGAGAGAAAGATAAAGAGAGAGAGAGAGAGAGAGAGAGAGAGAGAGAGAGGTATTGTACTACAGGTATTGTGTTTCTAACTAACATAAACATTGCTCTATTCTCTTTGGTCAGTTGTGGCACTCACCTGCAGGGTTCAGCTCTGTCATTGGGGGTGTAAAAAAGAACAAGGAAGAAAAACAGAGAAAGAGAACGGAAAAGAAAAGCAAAAACAACTTTTACATTATTTACATTAACAGCATTTAGCAGACACCCTTAACCAGAGTGACTTACATTTCTTTATAAATTCATTTATACAAATAAGCCCTGTAAATTGAACCCAAAAACTTTTCTTCAGCAGTCCAACACCTTAACTACTGAGCTACACATTACCATTATGCCGTGCAATACTTCCCTTGGTAATTCTAGTACAAAACCACTTGCCGAACACATTGTTGGAGATAGTATGTGCATGCGGTTTGCACACTTGATGTTGTAGAGCGGTTTGAAGTCTTTTGGAAAGTGCATAAATAAAAACAACTATGTAATCCAACGGTTAATCTTTACATTTTTTTCCTAATAAAACTTCAAAATCACAAAGGACTGAATAGGCCAACTGGTTGCTAACTGACTTCAAATCATAACCATGTGTAGCTATGCACTTTTACCAAAACACAGATTGTATATAATGCACCTATATGGTTCCCTCTCTATACTATATTACAAATAAAGAGGCAGTTCCGATATGGCTCGATAAAGAAGGACATTAAGACACAACCACCACCCAAAATTCCCGACATTTAGTGCATAGATAGTGCACTAAGTGAGGCAGAGCCAACTAACAACAGTTAAGGCCAAATCATTGCATCATACTCTTCCATAATTAAAACGTTCTGGAATTCTTTTCAGACTTGTGAGCATTTGTACAAATTTGATAAAGCTGTAAGCTTTGACCCGCTACAGGAGTCCACCCAAAAGTCAAAAGGTGAAGGCAAATAACTAGTGCTCACTGTAAAAGCCCCACTTTTCTCTCTGACAGGAATTCACTCCTCTTTAAAAAGCCTTTAAGTTCTAAGGTTTCCTTTGCTCGGGGCAATAATAGCTGCCACAGCACTCAAAATTCGCAGGCATGCCACATCTTCTGAAATAACACCCTAAATGAAGCTGGAACAGGGCAGTAATATCTCACCACTCGTCCGGAACCTGATGTGGCGTGGTTGTTGAGGAATACACACCTCCTACCCGCTGTTATAGAAACTCAAACCACCCCCGGCGAGCCCTTGAGCCTCCCTAGAAGGGCCTCGCCTCTTTATTTATTTGCTAAAAGGAAAAACTGCCATTGCGTATAGAGCTAGGCATTTTAAGTAGTGGCCACATAAGTCATGTGAACCACACTTCTGAAAACAGGACACGTCTCTCGACAGCGTTACCTACACTGCTGGTGATTTAACGTTAAAATCTGTCAGCGCCGCCTACGAAGTCGATCTTTAATCTGGAAATAATCACAGATTAAAATTGCTTACAGCTGAAGGTCCTCTTACACTTATCCAGGACAAGAGAGTTCACAAGGGGTACACAAACACGTCCTAAACCCATGGTCTTATCACTCGAGGGGACAAGGTTCCTTTTTTTTAAGATGTGTTTGATCTGATGCATATAGCACACTTAGCTGGAAACTTCAGGAATTTCAAAGTCAAAATCAAACTGGTTAAAGGGTACTGTCAAGAAACGCGTGTGGCATTGTTTAACGGTTCACCTGAAAACAACCCAAAGTCGTCTGTCTGAAGAAGTTAGCTGTTGTGTTTATATTGGTAGCAATGAGTATTATTCACAAGTTAATAAAAGCTGGATTCTTAAAAGTTTTTCCGGTCTGTTATTGCAGGGACATCCCCTACACCCCTACACATGACGCTTCACGAAACCATACATCATTGGTTGCTTTACCAGTCAGTAATACATCATTGTATTGTTCTGGTTTAACCATTCAACGTGGTCAAGGTTCGAATACCTTTTGCCATGAGTCCGAGGGTCTGGCTACGCGAGACTAAAGCAAGTCCCTCGATTATGCGGAATAGGCAAATGCTAGGGGTGCCGCCCACCCAAGACGTCATCCAAATAAATAAATCTTAAATATTATTATTATTATTATTTGAAATATTACAAAAAAGGTGCATCAATCCTCCTTATCCACACCACACTCTGACTTACCTAATAGAGACACTACAGTGAATTTATTATTTAAAACACAAAAAAAATGTATTACAATTTATTGTATTACAAGGAAAAAGAAGAAAAGAAGAGGAAAGAAAAAAAAACATGATAAAAACAGAGGTGATGTGATAAACGGTTTATGTAGCTAACTACAGTTAAGGTCACTTTTACCTACTGTACTCTTTACATAAACTGTCCTACACTTATTAAACACAACCTATCATACATCAAAAAACATTCTGTCATGCAATTTGGGGGTTTTTTGGTATTTGAATTATTATTTGCTTACATTTGCTATTTTTGTTTTTTATTTTTTCCAAATAATATATTTTTTGTAAAATTCATTTCAACTGGCTGTAATGCAAGGGGCACCGGGGTATTGTGTAAGGTTTGGACGAGTTTGGATAATTCTGTTTGGTGAAACTTGTTGTGCATGCTTTGTTACAGCTGATGAGATAAAACATCTGGGACTTTGACCTGTGCTTGTTGCTGCTGCCAGAGCGGCAGGTTAGCGCTGTCATTAGCCTAGCACCTGAGAGATGATGCATAATATCCATGCACTGGCTATACAGGTTTCTATGGCTGATTCCGAAAAAATAGGGAAGTACAAAAAGCTGCATCACACATGAGGTTGCTATGGCCGCTGTGGCCTAAGCAGTCCATCGCACAAGACGAGGCCTCTGAAAGTGTGCAAATCACCTAAGTGGTTTTCTAAGTGGTTTTGACAGATGCTAATCCCTATTCCAATGTTTGTTTTCCTTTTTTTCTGGCCTGGGTTATGTGCAGGGTGTTAAGAGTCATGTTGGCATGGTGACAGCAGGTGCTAATGTGACACAGACAGCTGCTCTGTAGACCTTGCATGAGTGTGAGTGAATGTGAAGTATGTGGTTTAAACCTTAAATCCAAGAAGACTGGAAATGGACTGAATTATGCTTATGGTTTTAGTTTTTTAGGTGTCGGTCTTGTATTCTTTACTAACACTGACACACAAGTAGGACACGCCTACTTCACTAGTACTGGCATGATGGACATGCCACCTGTAAAGGGCCTATTGAAGGAGGAACACTTATTTCAATAAGGCCAACATAGAAAACACACCTTTCTCAAAAGGACTAATTAGTAAAAGACGCACCTGCCTCAAGAGGACTGATAAAAAACACACCTCTTTGAATGGGACTGATAAAGAAAGGACAAGCCTCCTTCAATAAAACTACTAAAGAATCGATACAACTCTGTCAATGGGACTAAATGACACACTACTTTATTAGGACTAATTAAAGATAGGACACACCTCCCTCAACAGGACTAATAAAGGACACCCCTTATTTATTAGGACTGATAAAGAACACACCCCTTCAATGAGACTAATAAACAACATGCCTTTTCAATAGGATTGATAGAAGACACGCCTCATTTAATAGGACTGATAAAGGACACACCTCATTTAATGGGACTGAAAAAGGACACACCTCATTTAATGGGACTGAAAAAGGACATGCCTCTTCTAATAGGACTGATAAAGGACTTCCCCCTTCAATGGGACTGATAAAGGACAGTTTAATTATTTCAATATACATTTATTATTAACACAGTGCAGGATTAGTGTGCATGTGTCTGATCTGATGTGTGTGTGATGTGTGTTCACTGTAAAAACTTTTTGGGCTCATTGTGAATGGGATTTCCCCTCAGTGAAAAAGGCATTGTTAAATGTCCAATGTGGCAGGGTGTGTAAAAGAGAAAGAACCAAGCTCCACTTGTGATCTAATATGTCAAACTAAGCAGCCTGTGAAACAGACAGCCTTTCCACTCACTTATTTTTAGAGGAATAATCGTAAAATGAAAAATAGTCCAGATTTAAAGCTCGTTTAGGAAGCTTTCCATGAGCCCCTGCCAACCTATACACTGTCCAAAGGAAACACCGGCACATACGCCGTCCTTTTCACTTTTTCTCTGTAAAGCATTTAAAGTGAGCAAAATAATCGTAAAAAGCAGTGTGACATCTGTGCTAAAATAAAGAGGCTCACTAAGGGACAGGAAAAATGTCTTCCAAAGCACAAATGGCATCTGGATTCAGAAGCCTCCTGACACACTTGATAGTACAGAGTTTCCACATAACAGTTCTAGTTAGTATTCTTTGTTAAATATGTTCCATGCATAGAACTAGAAAGCTTCTAAATATTGATTCAAATACAGAAATCATAATGGTTATTGTTTGCAGCAGGTGAATATTCTAAGCAATGCTGTATCAGAGCATTATTTTAAATGAAAATATTGACAAAATGTCCATAGGTCTTACAAATGCATAATAACAGGTAAAAAAAATACAGAACGTTATGAGTGCGTGTACACGAGTGTGTGTATTTTACCTGTGGGTAAAATATAGGACACGGCCACATCTCCGGTCAAGTCAGCTGGCGTGTAGTGACCGTTCAGAAACGCTGAGAACGCAAACGCTAGCTGGGAGCCGCTGTCTGGAGACACAAGTGTTGGGTCGAATGTCAAATACATAAACCGTCAATAACATATGACATCATTAAATGTATAAACTAATCACATTTTAACATAAAATATCAGATTGACTGTTTTAATCTGGTTCTGAAACACACAATTTTTTTATCCATTATCGCAAACATAACACTAAGAATATTGATCATCTTTTAAGTGTTGAAAGGTTGATGTTTGGCGACTAACGATATAACCTAAAGCTAACGTTGTAGACTGAAGAGAAACAAACAAAGTTTGCCGTATTAGCCATTAACATCAAGGTTGAGGTCGGAAGTAAGATTGTGTTTCTGTTAAAATCTTTCTCACATATACACGCAAACACTGTTCTGGGGAGGGCCTCCTGGTACGTGTCAGCTCCTGAGTTAACGAGCCATGTGTTAGGGGCCAGCACAGGTGAGTGAGCTGCAGCTATGTCCCAGGATTCCTGAGAACCACCGGCAGATTGAGTGCTCTACCAGCCTGCTCTCGTCTTTTTTATAATTTTTACTTAGCCTTCTATATATTCTCTCAGATGACCCAAGACCATGCAGTCAGAAGAGGCTTTGATTACATCACTTTCTCTTTTTATTATTTACTATATCTATACAAAAATGTTATACAAATGTACAAAAAAAATTTATGTTCACTGCCAGCTGCCATATTGGCACAATTACATTACGCCATGTAATTACAATTACATTAAGCTTCTATCATAATAAATGTGCCACTTTAAGTCAACTGTACTAACTGGATCTATTTCGAAAGTATTGGTTGTTATTTAATATTTAGCTTGCTAGCTTGTTTTAAGAGGGATTTTGAATAAACCTTGACTTTGAAATCTAGTACAGGAAGTCATTTTTCAGACTTTTACAGACGGTGCTCATCTATTTATTTTCTAATAAGAGGAAAACACTCTCTCAGCCACTCACTTTCTACAATTTCACACATCTGAGCCATGAGACCAGTTTGTCATCCTGACATCTCTTCGTTTTCCCCTGCGCTACAGTTTTTAATCTATCTGCAAGGGCAAGCCTTTAACCTCTCCATACAAGCAACATCGACAAACACACAGCCTCTGCAACTCCAACAACATTAGTGCTTTACTCCCACACTATTAGTGGCAGCCAGAAAAGGAAAAAGCGACAGGACAGGGAAAGGAGGAAGAACTAACTCAGGATCTCTGAGTGCCCTCGGGGGTTTTGAGTAAACTACGGGGCACCTCGGCTGACCTCTGTTGATACCCGGTGACCTGGCCAATTCTCCCTTGGGATGTACTCTTAAGAGGGGTCATGGCCGGGCTGATAAGCACTTCACGCTTTGCACAAAGGGAGCACTTAAGGAAGGTATTCCCTTGCGGACTTCTTCATCACGTTGGATCTGACAGTTTAGATTTTGCATTCAGGAGTGAGTGTGTGTGCGGGGGGTCGCTTTTAGCTGACGGTGAAATGTCGACCTCTGACACGCGGGGTGTGTAAAAGCAGTGGCTACATGCCTCCTAAGCACTTAGGATCAGTTTAGACTGGTGCCCTGTTATGTAGTAAAGGGTCAGACTAGGGAGAGAGGGTCAAAAATGGCAAGGAACTTAATAAGGCTTCAAAATAGCTTACGTTTTAGAACTGAAAATTTCACAGTAGCCTAGTTCACAGATTAGTAAGCATTTGCTTGAGAGCACTGATGAGGCTGAGTTAAATATAAAACAAAGAGATGAGCTCCAACTCTTTCAGGTTGGAGGGTCTCCTTGCCATTACCCTGAACTTTAGCTTCATCCAGAGATTCTCAATTGGATTTAAGTCAGGACTCTGGCTGTGCCACTGCAAAACGTTAATGTTTTTGTCTGCTAACCATTTCTTCACCACTTTTGCTGTGTGTTTTGGGTCGTTGTTGTGCTGAAATGTCCACTGGTGCCCAAGGCCAAGTTTCTCTGCAGACTGCAGAATGTATTGCTTCTTTTTCATGGTGCCGTTTACTGTGATTAGGTTCCCTGGTCCACCGGCTGAAAAACACCCCAAAACATTAGGTTCCCACCACCATGTTTGACAGTGGGGATGGGTTGAAGGCTTCTCCGTTTTTACGCCAAATGAAGGCTACATCATTGTGGCCAAACAATTCAATTTTTGTTTCATCTGACCATAAAACAGAAGATCAGAAGTCTTCTTCTTTGTCCAGATAAGCATTTGCAAAGACCAAACGGCCTTTTGTGTGCCTTATATGGAGAAGTGGTGTCCTCCTTGGTCTACACCCAGCGGTGTGCAGTGACCGCTGGACTGTCTGCCTTGAGATGTTGCCACCAGCAGAGCCCAGATTCATCCGGATGGCCTTGGTGGTGTTCCTTTGATTCTTTTTTATCTCTCTGACTATCCTCCTGGCCAGCACAGGTGTCACTTTTGGCTTACGACCACGTCCTGTGAGATTTTTTACAGTGCGGAGCATCTTGTATTTTTTAATAATACTTTGCACTGTAGCCACTGGAACTTTAAAACATTTAGATATGGTCTTATAGCCCTTTCCTGACTTGTGAGCAGCCACAATGCAAAGCCGCAGGTCTTCAGTGAGCTCCTTTGTCTTATCCATGACTGTCCACAAACCAACAGAGAGCTTCTGTTTTTCACCTGTTGAGTTCATTAAAACAGCTGTTCCCAATAAATCAGGGTAATTAGCATGCTTTTGAACAGCTTGGACTATTTGGAATGGTATAGAACTTTGGATTTTCCCATAGGCTGTGACAGTTTGCAAAGGGTATAAATAATTTGACATGGCACTTTTTGTATAAATGTAAATGAAAGCTAAGAAATATTTTTTTCCACAATGATGCCTCTTGTACATGTCTTATTATCTTTTGGGAGAAGCCAAAGTCATTTCCGGTAAAAAAAACAAAACTTGGTTAAATAAAAAGCCGGTTGAATAAAATGAACTTGAATTTGCCAGGGCTATGAATAATTTCGGGCTTGACTGTATGCATATATATATATCAGTTATCAGCTGCATCATAACATTTTATATCATGTAAAATATTTTTATTTTGAGAGTGTGAGAGTAACTTCAGTGTGTTTTAGCGCTCAGTTTTGCCAATCATCGCACCTCGCTCACATTTCTAAATAAATAGACTGGTCATATTAGTATAACATAAAGACACTATTTTCACATAATTCAATTTTTGAATATTAGTAATAATTTTTGATTGTTAATCATAAAACCAAAAATGTTTTCTTGTAACCTATATGAGAAAATAAATCAATACTGTAATATATTTATAACACAAAAACTAAAAATGTATTCCTGGGAAACTAGCTATAAAATGATGACGGCAAAAATTAAAGATTTCGAAGACTGTGATATATATTAATAATTAAACGAATATCCATGCATTTAGTGCAACAGTTGCCAAATTTGAATGATTTTAACACTCCTCTAAACTAGTTAACGTAAAAGTTGCAGCTTGTCAGTAGTGTGGCTTGAACCCAATCAACAGCCCACAGCCTACCACTGTCCCTTAAAAACCTGCTTCATGCATTTTGCCGGGCTTAAATAAACCATCCAATTAAATTAAGCTAACTTGGGTTTTTACGAGGCTGCATGTAATACCTTGTGCACCTGGACTGAAAAGCAGCTTTCAAACATTAGAAAACATTTACAGTGCAAACTGACTAAAACCTGGAAATAAAAACAACGCAAAAGCTCTGGTAGTATTAGACCCGTCAACTCAGCAAGGGTCGGTATGAGGTTTTAAACAGCCTCTCACTAAGTTAGTCAGTTTAGAAATAAAATAATGATAACCCTGAATGGTTTATAGACCGGCTAATAGTTTTTAGCTTCTTTGCAAAACTATAAAAGCAGAAAACTTTATTATTACAAACCAAATTCTTTTTGCTTTTTCAGTCCTTTGTTGCCCCTGGGCCAACTATTTGGAGACCTGTAGCGGTGCATTTTGTGCATAAACATGTAAGATTTCTCTGTTTAAACATTTGTTATGTGATTTGAATATCTTTAAGTTTTTATTTTATTCTAATTGAAAAAACATCCCAACTTTTCTGGAATTTGGTAGTTTGATCAGTGTAAATAGTTTCAGAAAGAAAGCATTTCTGTTTGTCGAGTGGCAGCGTCAACTTTTAAACACTATACACTAATACTCTGTTTTGTACAAACTGATACGTGTCGATGGTTACACCCTCATTATAGCTGAAAGTGAAAAAGTAAGAATAAAAGACTAGAAAGAAAGAAGGCTGTATGTGTATCACATAGATTTAGCAGCTGAAATAACAATTCAAAACAAAAAAAAAAACTTTATAGAGCATTTTCCTCGTTGCCAAAATCTGATTGTTTCATTTAAGTCATTGTTTCATTATGGTTTGTTTGCAAACCAGAAGACACTATTATTTTATAGACATCCTTATAAAGAGGATGAACAGGAGGGGACATTTGAATGTACAACTGAAAGAACCAGATTCAAAAACTGAGAACGAGAGGGAGTAAGACAGAAAAGCACACAAAGTGGTGAATAGTTACATAATACTGGGATAGAAAGATTGCAAAAGATTTGCAACATAGCTTAAGCTCAGTCAGATTGGATGGGGAGTCTTTCCCCAGATGCTCAAATGGTGTTTAGGTCTGGACTGGGCCATTATAACGCATGAATATCCTTTGATCCAAATCATTCCATTGTAGCTCTGGCGGTATGTTTAGGGCCTTGTCTTGCTGGAAGGTGAATCTCCTTCCCAGTCTCAAGTCTTTTGCAGCCTCCAACAGGTTATCTTCCAGGATTGCCCTGCATTTAGCTAAATCCATCATCCCATCAACTCTGGCCAGCTTCTGTGTCCCTGCTAAAGAAAAGCATCCCCATAGCATGATGCTGCCACCACAGTGTTTCACATTGGGGATGGTGTGTTCAAAGTTATAAGCAGTGTTACTTTTTCGCCACACATAGCATTTAGGCCAAAAAGTTAAACTTTGGTCTCACCTCTTCCACATGTTTGCTGTGTGTTCTACTTGATCTGTCTGGTGAGTGTCTTGGTGTTTATGATGCTGTTTGTTCACTAGTGTCCTCTAACAACCCACTGAGGCCTTCACAGAACAGGTGTATTTATACTAAGATTAAATTACACACAGGTGGATCCTCTTAACTACTTGGGTGACTTCTGTAGGCAATTGATTGCACTGGAATTTATTTAGGGGTATCAGAGTACAGGGAGCTGAATACAAATGCAGGCCACACTTTTTAGATTTTTATTTGCTTAACATTTTAAAAACCGTGTATCATTTTTATTCCACTTTACAATTATGTGCTACTTTGTGTTAGTCTATTACAATTACAGTTCAATTTTCTGGTTGTGAGGTGACAGAATGTGAAATATTTGTGGTATGAATAGTTTTTAAAGCACCATAGATAGATGGATAGATAGATGGATAGATGGATAGATAGATAGATAGATAGATAGATAGATAGATAGATAGATAGATATAGATAGATAGAGATAGATAGATAGATAGAACATGCTGTCTATTAATACTGACATCGGTCAGACGTTCACAACAAAACATAAGGGAGTTAACCTTCTATGTCTGTTCAATTGACAGAACTGAAATTAAATCGAGCTGGCGCTGTTTGCCCGGAGAATTAGGCTGGCGCTGTTTGCCCGGAGAATTGAGCTGGCGCTGTTTGCCGTGAGTCAAGGAGCGAGAAAGCCGGTGCGCTTACTTTAACATTTGAGATAAAGATCAAGGAAGCATGAAAGGTGGCTTGTTCAGATTAGTGCCTGAAGGACTTATTTGGTGTGTGTGTTTGCGAATGGGTGAATAGCGTGTGTGTAAATACTTTATGCAAAGTCTGAGGAAAAGCATAAAGATAAAGGAATATGAAGAGTGGCAGCAAAAAAACAAAAAAAAACAAGACTGGTAAAAGTGTGTGTATGTTTAAAAAAGTCCCCGACTGCTGCCAAGTTCTAATGGCTTCGATGGGTTCGCTGGCCTGGCGGATGGCATTTCAGCTTCAGGAGAAACCAGAGACGACATGCTGAAGTGAAAAGTATGTGTGTTAAGCGGCGATCAGGACTGGCGTCTCTTTACATTTACTTTGGATGGTTACAGCAGCGCTTTTTCTATATACCCCACCATTTAGACAACCATCGGATAATCCTAAATATTTCTAAACCATGTTTCTGCTTAAATTTTTGTGTATTCATTTTTAGCAGCTCATTATGTCTAGCTGCAAGGTTTAAGTTAACACTTTTTTTGTGGACAGTTTGCAACTTATCAGTAAGTATGTACTTCCCAACAGTTACAAAAGTTTGTTCTATATAATATAGTTGTGGCAAGCATGAATAAAATTCGAGAGTAATACAGGAGTCACAGCAATGGCAAGTCCAACAACTTCAAAGGTAGTTCAGAAGCACCTCCCAACGTCACGTGCCTCTATTTAAATATTGTAGATTAAGGTACAATGTTTTATAATAATAATTTATTGGGCTTGGTGTCCATTTAAACTATTTAATATTAGGGCATTGAAATGATTTGAACACTGTTTGTGAGAAGTAACTAACTAACAACTATAACTAATACCTCTGATAAAGTAACATGCCCAATACTAAATAAAACAAATATGTAATAAATAATAAACAACTTAGTAGTAACCTCACACTTAAATCCCACCAAACATTAGAATAGTATGATAATAATGACAATGAGCAAATATGAAGGTTGATAAAAAAATAAGAGCTTTTCGATCTCATCAACCCACAACCCACCATACTGCACTGACATCATCGCTTCTTATCATAAGGCCAAAGAAACAGCAGCCTTTGACCCACACAATTGATCAAAGCATTTGGAAAGACTTCCTGTCCTGACGATGTGTGTGTGTGTGTGTGGGGGGGGGTGTTCTGAGTCCTGACTTAAGTCCTAAATTGTGCACACAATGAGAGGATGTATCCTGCTAATCTGTCTCCTCAGTGCTAACCTTTGATCTTTCAGATCTGGAACAGTGCTGGTGATATGCGTTGCGAGCCTCTCTGGATGCGCACGCTAAACAAATATGAAAAGTTATAAAGAAGGAAAGATTCCTTCATTTCCACCAGGTCCACCTCCATCCTGACACCATGGAGGGAAACAACTCAGTGCTGCCATGTTCACCTGTTTTCCTTGCATCAAGAGTTTTTTTAAAAGTTTTTTCCTAGCTTTAAAACTAACTGTCAATTACAATTATTGCTTATTTAACCCTAGACATTTTAAACGCTGTGTGTTGGTCTACCAAAATTGGGCAGACATCATGCATGTCAGTAAAATGCCGCAAAGAAATGGAAATGGACTGGAGAAACATGGGAAAACGTACCTAAAGTGTCTAACGCAAACTGGTCCTGAGTGACTGCCAGAGGTGGCTGCACACACACACTCATCTTGGCGCACTGCACAGCAGAGCGGCTGCACACTTTAATCTAAGAAAATTAATTCAGAAAATGAAAATTTTGTAAAATATACAATCATTTTAGAATTATTTTCCACTAGACATATTTAATATTAATTGCAGCATAGAAAACTAAACAATGCACTCAGACTAACCAAAATCAAAAGATCAGATTCTCAATATTCTTAAAAAAGCAAGAGTTTTGTGTGTAGGTCATGTACCTTGACTGTGACAGAAGGGACGGCAATGCCGTTAATCTCCGGGATATGAGCTTGCTGGAGAGAAAAATATCAGCATTAGAAAACTAACAGCACACATACTGATTAACTGATAAAAATCCACTCAAAGTTTATGTAATCACGATTACGCGACGGAAACAATCGTTGGTATTTCACCTGTGTGTGAAAACATGGTTCATGGTTTTATTCTATCTTAAAAGGATAATAAGGTGATGTTCTTATGCGTTTTTCCACCTGATTTACTATTAGGGTTGGTATATGTTAATCAGGATATAATGGAAAAAAATTCGAATCCATACAGCACGTTGCCATTTTACTAACTGTTACTAGTCCCACGTCTTTTTAAAGACAACAAAATCGAGGAATCAGACTAAAAAGGAACCAATTGATAACAGGGTGATACCAGATAGCGTAGTAAATTATTTATCTCCACAACTGTAAACTATATGGTCAAACAGTGACCAGGAAATGTATTATTTCAGTTCAGCATGAAGTCTGTCATGTTTAAGTTGACATTTTCAGGAAGCTCTTCAGTCTGGAGCTATTTCCACAGAAATGTATTTGTCTTTAAGCTGTCTATGTGGGGCAAAACTCAGCAACAAACAACCCCCAGGTGATGAGAGGTGCCTACAGATGCCTAGATGCCTTCTCATTCCTTCAACCAAGAGAAAGTGGCCATTTATGCTTTTCTTGTGATTTCATCTGTGTTTTTAACAGTGCATCTATATATATTTAATATATATAATACAAGAAACAGATACCGAGACTTCATCCAGGTCGGGTGATACAATACAGGTCACTGTCAGGTCATCCTCCACTCCAGCTATGGGGATAATGTCTAAGAAAAAAGAGAAAGAGAAAAGAGAACGAAGATTCACTTACGATTATGTAAAGAGTTTGTTTTGGAGTAACTCTGCATTAGGATTGTGACGGTGACGAAATTTTTCCAGGGTTAATTGACATGTGACAATCACAGAAATGGGGGGGGGTCCATGTTTTTTTGGATGGTCAACCACAAAACAAAACAAAAAAAAGACACTCACTCATATTAAACACATAATGTTTGCTATGCCATATTATGCAGCTGCGTTCCGTTTTAAATTGTGGTTTCTGTTCTCGTCTGACCTAAGCGGTGTTTTTACTTACTCCAACTAAATACCTAATAAAAAAAGCTTAAAAACATAATTTAAAAAATGAAAACGTCAATAGGACAGTCCCACAGTGCGCAAGTCACATAACCAGTGTTGTGGCCTAACTCTGTCAACACCGACTATCACAGCAAGCTTCTTTAGTCCATCAGAGATGCTTTGGGGTGGAGCAGTGAAGCAACATTTTTTTCTCTTACATTAAAACGTCATTTTCTTGTTTTTAAACTACACTAGCCTAAATTAAGACGGTGCTACTAAAACATGCAAAAGTCATTACAAGGGACATGGAGGAAAAAAATCCCACAAGGCCAGCTCATCCTGAGGATCCACGACCTTCCATTTTTTTAGAGGTTGTCTAAGATGCCAAGGAGCCTTGGGCAACAGCACGTTTCAGAGATGATTGCAGAAAACAAAGACTACACACTGGCAACATTTTTAACTGCTGCCTCAGATGAAAAAAAAAAAAACCTAGAAAGAACCCTGATGATGTGCAGGCTCGCCGACCCAACCAGACTGCTAGATACAAATCAAGAAGAGTTTCTCTGTACGAACAGAAGAAAAAAGCATCCTTCAGGACAACAGCAGCTTCTCTATCAACAGATCGACACGTTTTTTTTAAAAAAAAGCACTACCGTGTACACATCCAGCTCCAAACCCTACAGCCCTGTTTTACACTATAAAGACTCACCCTGTTGATTTCTAACCCAGCAAATGTCTGGTTAAGCCTTGTAAAACAGCAGAGAAAATTTCTTTCCCCCTCCCGTTTTTAAAAGAGCACAAAGAGTCTGTTCTGTGAAACAAAAGACTTCTAGTCTTCTGCACCACCAAGGGTTAAACTAGGTCAGGACAAGGCTTTAAATCTGCTACCAACATGGAGTTTGTTTTTAAAGAAAACATGAGCGTTTATCACTCACTAAGGTTTGGTGATTGGTGTTAGCAAGGCAATGCACAAAAAAGTTACTCTTAATCCTAATACCCACACAGCAAGGTCAAATCTCTCCCACATACACCAGTAGAAAAATATTTGCGTAGTCTTGCACACCTGTTCGACTGTTTAAAAAGTCCAAAATGTCTTGTCCTATGCAAGTTATCTGGGATGTTGGTGCTTTCTCTGAACCGTTCACCCAAATGCCAGTGGTTTGTTTTCTTGTGACAGACATATAATTGTCTTACCCTGTTTTCTGGTGGCTTCGCGGATGACTTTCTGCAGAGCCTTCATTTCAGCGTCCACCTCGTCGTAGTTGACCTCCCGGGAGTCCACCTTTGGCGCAGTGAAGAAGGAAGGATCTGTGCCCATGTAGGAGCACTGCAGATGACCTTCCGGGCTCAAGGTCACTACCAGGCCCCTAAGTTCCCTACAAACAGCATGAAAAATAACTTTGACTGGAGATTTCATATAACCAAAAAGCAAAGCAGCAAACAACCTTTTTATATTTCTCGAGTCTCCCAGAAAGTTAGACGATTCCTAATGTCCCAAAGTGACACATTGTAATTAGGGTTTCTTCAATAAAACTGATCTACTATTGCACACTTGTACTTATAATTTTGTAATAAGAAGCAAAACAACCCAAAATATGAGATATGGTCAATGCAAGCTGTTCCAGAGAAAGAGGTGTGAGGTTCTTTAAGGACAGTCTTTTTCCAGCATGTACGAGCGTGTCGGATGGTTAAGAAGTTTAGATCTCAGAGCTGTGCAAGTGTAACGAGTGAGCACAGCGTGAACAAGCAGCACAGCTTTACGCAGATCTGAGATCAGTAGTAATGCTAACTGGAAGCATATGTGTTCATGGGCAGTCAGGTTGCAAGAGGCAATAACTCTGGTTGAGGGTGATCCAGCACAGCGGCAGCACCTGCAAAAGGGAGGTGCAGATCTGGCTTTTTGTTAATAAAACTCCACAGCCCATGCTGATTTTGGGGTTGTCCAGTAACCTGCAAATTCTGCCAAATACCTCAAACTAATGCTTTTTAACAGCAGTGTCCTTTGCCTATGTCTATAACCTCTAATGGTCACAGCTGACCTGACAGTCTTACCAAACACCTTTCCCAAATGAGCTGGCTGATATCTACAACCGTGACTTTGGGCTGTTTTTTGAACAAGTAAATACGGTTCCCTGGAGCATTACTGAGGATTTTATGAAACCGACTTTTCACGGTACATGAAACGATGGACGTCCTGGAGCGACTCGGGGATACAAACATAACAGGAAAGAATCTTATGGCCATATGTAAAAAACACACAGAACAACCCCAAGGACCCTGGTGGCTTGTTCGATATAAGATTGCCTCACTTTTCTCGGCTGACTTTTAAACTAAAACAAATTAGCATGGCCACAGTAAGGTTCGAACTCTCTCTTATGGTGCCATTAAGCATAATTTAACAGAAATACATCAAACCTTTTCAGCATTCAGCAGTCCCAGCATATCACCTCTAAGCTTGTAAAATTACAAAACCAGAAACTGATTTAGTTTTTTTCCTAAAAAAACATCTGATTTCTCAAATCAGCTTCCTGCACCATTCGGTCCCAGCCTGAAGCAATGAAGAAAGTATACTAAGGAGATAAAGAAGAAAAGAAGAAAAGAAAAAAGGAAGGAAAGAAGGAAGAAAGGAAGGAAGGAAGGAAAGAAATACAGACGGACAGACAAACGAAGAGAGGTTTTAGAAAGAAAAAAGGAAAAGGAAGCATATAAAGTAAAGGAAACAAAAACTGGAAAAAAAACAAGAACAGATATAAGGGTATGGGGTAAACAAAAAAAACAAGCCAAAAGCAAGCAAGGATAGAAGGCAGAAAGCAAATGAAGGAGGGGATAAAGCAGATTGAAATAAAAATAAAAGTCAGAAACAACATAAGGAACAATGCAAGGAAGAATGGCCAGAAATAAGAAAAAAAAAAGAAACAGAGGTAAGAATTGTGAAAATAAGCGAGATTGGTGCATTTATAATCAATAAGTCATTCTCTAGATCTAAATTCTCTAGAGAAAAAAAATTGCAATAATAATGATGATATAAATGTTTAAGAACATTTTAAAAAGTATTTTTAAACACTACTTTACTACCATATAAAAATAATTTTGTACTGTAACGTAATGCTGGAAATGAATAAAAACTTGTCAACACGTTAGCACAGAATCTGTTCCAGATTTTAGACAATAAATGTTTAAATGTGGCTTTAACCCCACAGTGTAAAAGTGGATTTATTTGTCACTTCCTCCAAGTCTGGGGAGAAAAACGTTAAGCCTAGCTTAAGCTTGTTACGGACACGCCAGGCTCCTCTTCAGTTCACCGCTTATGCTCCACAGAGTACTGATCACGCGCACCTGCAACACATTATCCTAGTCACACACTAAACAGCGCACCTTCACTCACTCTCTGTCTGGTCTCATCATTGGAAGAAGGACTCTTCTTGATTTCCTTGATCTCCTCCGACACCAATTTATGGCATCAGTCCCATGGTCAACCCATCCCGTAGTCTCGTTTAGTGAAAGAATGCAATGGTTTACTTATGCAGGGCTCACTGGCACTAGAAAAAAAGCTAAAATTTCCTTTGCTTTGACCCTGTTGTTATCAGTCGTGCATTTTAGTGGGGCAGATTTCTTGTGGCACTAAGGTGGACCGGCTACACAGTTTCTGGGAGTGTTTTTCACCTATTTCCAAAAAGTGTTCAGACGACCTGTGGGGGACGTGGTGAGAACCTTTACTATTTAAAGCCAGGTCAGAGTTCTATTCAAGATTATGCTCTCCGCACCTTAGCAGCCTTTAGCAGTGGGCGCGAACGCGTCTACCAGCATGGGCTAAAACCGCCTTGGGCTACTCGCCACCTGTGATGACACTATGGGACTCAAAAACTTTATTCAACTCACAATTGTATGGAAAGCCATGCGGCTCAAATCCCATTCAGTGCTACCCGCCAGCCAGAGAAAACAAGTCCTCTAGAACCTTATACCAAAATGAAGCAGGTAAACAACACAATACTCACCCAGACAGAACGTCACCCCCGCCGGCTGACCCAGGGTTTATGTCTGTATTGCGAAAAACCATGGAAATGTGAAGAGAACACGTCCAGCCCTTTCAATCTATGGCGAGTCTGGTTGTCGCCTCCACCATGAATATGAAACCCCTCACAATCTTAGTGCAAATCACTTCCACACTTCACTGTGTTTCAGTTTAGGCCCTCATCAAACTAAAGGTCTAGGATAACTACATCATAGAGGCAGTACAACAAAAGTACATTCGTCCTTCCACATCTCCCGAAGCGTCCAGTTTTTTTTGTAGAAAAGAAAGACAACGGTCTCAGATCCTGTACACACTACCAAGCATTTAACAAAATTATGATTAAATACAGTTACCCTCTTCATCTCGTATCAGCATTACGCTCAGAACTCCCTACGACAGGCAACCACAGGTCTCCGTTAAAGTGAGTACTCGGCTACCAGACGCTGCTGTTCCCCTGGTCATTTTCAACATCCCGAGGCACAGTGTTCCTCAGAAGTTTCCAGACTCTTCACGCCTCCGGCGTTTTCAAAGATATTCCGGAGACTCCATGGAAGCCCCATGGTCTGGGTAATTCTGTTTTTCTCTCAGTTCTTTGTTGTGTCAGTGACTTTTAAACTCAAGCTATATCTATCTGTCTTACTCCTAAACTAATCTGTTTGATTCTAACCCTGTCCTCTGAGTCTATTTCCTGTTACAGTACTTTATTTCGCTGTTTGTTCATTTTTTTGATTACCCTTTTTCTGGCTCTGTATTATCTTTCAAGATCTTTACTTTTCAATGGTTATTGTCTGAAGGAGAAAGGTGGGGTATGTGGTTTATTTTTAAACAGTTGTCAGCATAAAAGACACACTGCTGATCAGAATTGTTAGGTTCGGACAAAAATAGGATATTTATAAGTTTATACATATTAGCTCTTTATACTCAATTGGTGAAATTCTTGATTAGCAGATATGAGAACACCCCCACCCTGCATTTAGCAGGGCAGTAATTGCTGCATGAATTTTCCATCATCTAACTTTAACTTGTATATGTGTGTAATACAGGTACTGGTGTGTGTGCACTGTGGTTGTGTGGGATCTGTGTTTTGCTTTGCGGAACAGTGAGATTGCTGTGAGCAGGTCAGTGGAAGGGATTTGGCGAGCTGGGTGGTAAAACACTCCAGCTGTGCAGTACAATACAGAAAACATACACCCCACTACTCACACACTTCCCCTAAACACACCAGGCTTAAAACTTTAAAAATGCCAGCAATGGGAGTAACACATTTTTAACACTGTCTAATGATTTTGTTTTTAAGGCTAAAACATCTTAAAACATAACACCACAAAAACTAATAAATGAATAAATCTGTAGATCAGTGCGGTCAGAGGTATAACATAAAGGAAGGAAGAAAGGAAGGAAGCAAAGAAGGAAGGAAGGAAGGAAGGAAGATGGGAAGGAAAAAAGGAAAGATAGATGAATAAATGGATGAAATGGAAGAAAAGAAAATAACATTGTTTTCTTTTTTCATGTAAATAAGGTGATAAAATATTTTGAGTGATGATTAATGGCTCTTTCTTGTATTAAACTCCCTTTTTTAAAGTAAGTTCCTATAATAAATGCAGGGGCAGGATTTTTTTTATTAGAAAAGCTCTTCTGCAGTTATCATTTACAAAACAGTTTCCAGTTTTACTGCACATCTGTATAAAACAGACACACCTGGGCACAAACGTTTTTTACCCTAAACCCATTCTGAACTACACATACAAATAAAACAGCAGTTATTAGTCATTAATATTTGGATTATAATTGTTGAAAATTACGGGGCGATTACAGCAGTTTTAGATGCAATATTTGGAGTTGCGGCCACTCCTTATCTTTTTCGACTGGCACTCAGGTTTGGGACATCTTGGAACAATTTTCTGTGAAGTGGATTCAGCTGTGAGGCTGGACAAGGATGTGAAATGATTGCTTGCCGACGTGTTACTTCATAGTGTGGGTGAGCTGCACGACTTAATAACATGCCGGTTTCAATCGAAAGCCTCGCTTCCTGAATGGATTCAAGCAGAAAGATTGGGACGAGATGGTAAAGCAAGCATCAAGGTAAAGTAGGATGCTTTCAGAAAAACCAGAAGCGATTCATTAGAAACGAAGCTGCTTTGATGGTCATGGCGTCCTGTATGGAAAATAGAGGACAGGACAAAAAGCTCATTTAGATGGTGCTGACAGACAGGCCAAACAGGACAAAAACCAAAGCAAGTGACCCGAAGAGTAGGAGAGAGAGATACTGAGAGAAATAATGAGAGAGAGACACTGAGCGAGAAGTGATGAAGAAGAAGAACTAGTTCACTCATACTAGGCTACAGCAGTATCTGTTACCTTATCAGATGAGAAAGAATTTAAGTGGACGGTCCTATAAAAACACACAGATCATCTCAAGCCTGGGAGAAAAATGAAACTGTTTGCGTTCCCGCTCCCAGAGAGATTTTTAAAAAACAAAAATTAAAGGGCACTCTCATATCCATAAGTAAAAAAAACCCCCAAAGTTTATTATTGTATTTATGATACAGTATGTATTAGGAGTTGTTGCAAAATAGTGGGACAGACGATAAATAAAGCTTTTTGGAAATGATTTGGTGAGCTGGTGAGTCTAATAAGAAAATGAACAGTTGGGTTAATAACACTGGAAAAGACCTCCTCCATCTACACATCTGCTGTTTCAGATAGAAAAATGGCTCATTCGATGCTTGTTAATGGGCGTAACTGAAATGTGATTTTTTTGGTTTTATATACCTTAAATATCCTAAGTCAGCTCTTGCTTTATCTAAAAATACGGTGGCTATACAACAAAGATGGTACAGTACCTTGAAAAAGTATTTATACCTTGTTGGATTACAAATTTAGAAAATCTAGGTTCCAATATAATAATTATAATATTCTGAGAAGATCAAGTCAGGTAGCCCAGGTGTCTGAGATAATAACCATTTGTCTCTAGGCACTTCCTAACCAACAGGCAAGTTTAATGTAAATGCTAAGATCAATGTGCAGCTGTCCTTTGTCTCTATGATAACGTGACCATACTGTCAGGCTGGTTTAGCACCTTTACATTCAAACAACACTGTTCCCGCATGCTTTGCTCCACCTCTATGTATTCCTTCCCCTTGAAAGACATAAACTCTACTGTGCTGAGATTTAGTCAGACTTGGGTGACTACAGCGACGCACAGCGAGTTCTCAATAAAGAGTAACTTCTGCTTGAAATCTCCCAACGTCTCCTGGTCTCTGCTTTTGTATGTATATAGCTCCCTGTACTCTGACACCCCAAAATAAAATCCAGTGCAATCAATTGCCTTCAGAAGTCACCTAATAAATTAATAGAGTCCACCTGTGTGTAATTTAGTAACAGTGTAAATACATCTGTTCTGTGAAGGCCTCAGTAGGTTGTTAGAGAACACACAGCATCATGAAGACCAAGGTAATTACCAGAAAGGTCAGGGATAAAATTTCAGAAGTTTAAAGCAGGGTTAGGTTATAAAAAAATATCCTAAGCTTTGAACATCTCAAGGAGCACTGTTCAGTCCATCGTCCAAAAATGGAAAAAGTATGCCACAACTGCAAACCTACCAAGACATGACAGTCCAGCTAAACTGACAGACCAAGCAAGGCGAGCACTGGTCAGAGAAGCAGCCAAGAGGTCCATTGTCACTCTGGAGGAGCTGCAGAATCTGTCCACAGAACAACTATAGGTCGTTTACTTACAAATCTGGCCTTTATGAAAGAGTGGAAAGAAGAAAGCCATAAGAAGTCCCATTTGCAGTTTGCCACAGGCCATGTAGGGGACACATACAAATGCAAACCGCACTTTTCAGATTTTTATTTGCTTAAAATTTTGAAAATCATGTAGCATTTTCGTTTCACAATTATGTGCTACGTTGTGTTGGTCTATTTTAGAAAATCTCAATAAAATACATTCACATTTGTGGTTTTAAGGGGGTTTTAATACTTTGTCAAGGCACTGTAAGCTGTCAAAATCCAATAAAATTTTAAATATAGATTTGTTTCTGTGAAAAAAACTAAATGCTAAGTACCAAAATAGTTTCTTTGTTGCTGTGTTGCTGTACAGTTAAACAGGATGCTCTACGATCAAAAATTCATTTATTCACTTTGTTGTTTGTTGGATTTTTTTATTTCATTTCCATTTCTGATGCCCCTCCATCAGTTGGCATCTTCTATTGTAGAAAGGATATGACAGTGGTGAAAGAAAGCATGTAAAGCACAGGTTGTGGTTTAAAATAAAAGCGTGTAATATAACTTTGGCACTGCAGGAAGCATAAGCCAACCTCAGCTAAAGCCTCAAAATAAATAATAACATATAACAGTTATACTTTTCCATTTTGTCCCCAGATAAAATGGAATGTAAAACTAAATTGTGACCTCACCCGGGAAGAAGGGGCACACTTACAGGAAATTGGCGACACGTATGGCCACAGGCACGCAGGCGAGCTGAGCCGCCCACTTTAAAGTTGTGTCCTGATACACCAGCAGCATGTTGTTATGATTGGCCAGCAGCACGTTGGTTGTACCTTCGGAAACTGTAGAAAGAAGGAGAAAATCAGTGACACGCTATTATGTGATCGACGGTACCTTTTGTGTGTGTGGAGGGGAGAGGCCGCACACAGAGTGGAATGTCAGGGAGGTCAGGTTAATGACAGGCTTTTGCTCCAACCCAGAAAGCCACTTCAAACCGGCCTGTGCTCATCTGTTTCTCACTTTCCCAAAAAGCTTTAGGTTCAAAAACGATGCCTACGACGGCAACTTAGGCCTCACTGTCACCCGCGCTTTCTTTTGCCACTTGCACATTCACACACACTGTCCTTGCTTTCTTTTTTTGTTTGTAGTTATAAACCCTTGACGGCATTCTTTTATTACAGAGATGTCCGCTCAATCATGCATGTTAAAGTAAAACTTTATTACTTTTTTTCTTGCACTTGATAGACGCCTTTATACAGAGAGAGACATACATTTAACTGATCTCTATTCAATTGAGCAGTTGAGGGTTAAAGGGCTCAGGCAGCAGTGGCAGGTTGGTGGTGCTGGGAATTGAATCCACTATCTATCACCATCAACGTCCTAACCAATAAACTACCACTTTCCCTTTATCCATGTACCTTTATAAGTTTTAATCATACCCAATGGGAGGCCTGTTTAATATTTTAAAGCACTGGCAATCCAGCCAAAACAACGACAATTTAAATGGCTTGGAACTTTTAGATAAACCAAGCGTGCTCTATTACAAAGGCAGGAAATGATTTTCCTCACCAGATTCATTCATCCATTTATTCTGTCGGAGCTGCCAGAGCTGAGTTACAGCTTGCTTTCTCTCTGCATGCTACTACTTACAATTCATACCCTTTTCTAACAAGATCAGATTTGTACCTAAGGAATTCTGTAGCAAAAAACCTTTCACCGCTTCGAGTCTCCTGTTCCTACCTGGCTTGGTTAGTATAAAACAAAATCTGCATCTAGATTTCTGGAAAGCGGCTTTGTTCTAGTTTTATTTGGATGTGTTCCTTAAACACTTCTGTAGTGTAGAATTTGTTGCCAGGGTTTTAATTGGCCGTGCAGCAAAATGTAACTGTTGGGTGTGAGGGATGGAATACTGTCCCGCTGCTGTCAGTCACAGTGTCATTAGTCAATCATAAAAAACTGTAAGCTTATGAAAGGGTTAGAGAAATGATTATGCTTTCCAAGTTTGCTATACAAACTAATCCTAATTGTCCATCACACATATAACATGACCTATAGTGTAAAATAAAGCTATCTGTGTATCAGTGTTTGGGGTGTTTACGTCTCTTGGCTGTCTAAAAGTGTTAAAAATGAGCTGACAGATGAAATCGGACTCTCTTCTCTGATATTTACACTTTCGCAGCCTAAAACAAGGACACAAAGCAGGTCTGTGTTCAACACTGTCTAGGTCTCAGACCAAACACACACAGGAATCTGCATGTTTTATCTGATAAACCCGAGATGTTACACAAATAAAAGCAACCTGGCTCATTAGGAAGCTGATGGCTTTACTTAGGAACTTTGCTGACCGTGCTGTCATGAGCAATAAGTAACAATTGCAATAGAGTTCCACCTTAGGAACAGTAAAGAATAACTGGCTCAGTGAGCGGCGAATGGAGCAGCGGACTGCCATGAAAAAGAGCCAGAGTCTACGGTGTGACAAAAGTATATTTTTAAAATAGCCAGACTTGTTTTTCAGAACATTCAGTCTTTGGTAGTTGCTGGGAATTTTTTTTTTGGCTGATTTCGAGCGGAAGGGCAAAAGTGATTGGGATTGACGTTAACAGGAGGTAAGTTGACACAGATGGATTGGATTGGACTGTTACCTGAGGCGTAGGGAAGGAAGCAGCTGGGGTTGTACTCCAGTTTTTTCATGAAGCGGATTTGGCCATTGTCCCGGAGGCAGAACAGGTTCCTTTCCCCAAGTATGAAGATGGAGGAGGCTGAGGGAGAGACAGCAGGGACATAGATATCCAGCGCCTGCTCTCCTAACACTAACATCCAGTCAGCCTGACACACGCACGCACACACACACACACACACACACACACACACACACACACCACACACACACACACACACACACACACACACACACACACACACACCCCAAGAGACAGGTTACAAAATGGCTGACAAATGCACAATCATTGTACATGCACAGAATGTTCTATTCAATTTAGTTCTATTTAAAACGACTGTTCTTGTGAAACACTGAACGTTTCAATAAGCTTAAATATTTTACACTGAGTTACACTGTGAACAACTGAGAATTCAAACTTCTATACTAATGTATTTCTCCTATTCTAACGTACTAATTATGGCTGCACAATATATTGTTTTAGCATCACCATTGCAATCTGTCTATCTGCAATAGTCACACTTCAGGATGTTCTGGGTATATAACGATTCTGCTCATTGTTCTGTCCCGAGAAGCCAAATGATCCCCAAGAGCAGTCCAGTGCAGTGGCAAGAGGCACACAACATCTCTGTTTCCTTCATTAGGGAACGAGGGGGGTACCCATACGTAACCAAGATGTTCCCTTTCTGTCGTTCACTCTGATGTTGTGTGGAGTGACGACACAAGGGGTCCCTATACTACACACCACTGTACCAGATTGTGTTAGGGGTGTGCAGGAGTCCACAAGGGGGAGGATAAAGGATAGGCCATGATGCTCCACGGTAACCTTTTGTAATATAATTACCTTTTAATATTACGCTAGGAGTTCTGACGCTCCGAGGGGCAGGGGGCCAACGGAAATCACATCATGCCAGGTGAGGGGTAGTATCAGAAAACTCACCTAAGGACTGACAAGAGGCAGTTCGACATAGGGTTGGCCCCTGGGTAGGCTCTGTACAAGGGGAGACAGCCATACACGGGGACGCGGCTGTATAACCGTACAGAGGTAGGGGAAACACTGCACTGGAAGCCTCTTCCACAGTAGAGATTACATACATGGGGTTGCATGAGGAGCCACTACATTTGTAGCACAACACTGGGAACCCTGGTCTCTGGTCTGGTCTCCCCAAGCTGTTCCCCCTGGAGGACTGGCTGGGGAGGGGAATGTGCAACTTGATGGAAAAAGAGGTCTGGGGTCAGACAACGGAACCAAATTGGCGCAACCCTACCCCAAAGCGGAGGAAAGCTGGGGGCAAGCTTTACTTCCTACCCTTCCTCTGAGTCGAGGGCACCGCCCAAGCAGCTCTACATATGTCTGCTAGTGAGGCCCTGTTTGCCAGGGGTGATGCGGTGGCCATCCCCCTAGTGGAGTAAGCTCTCACCCCCAGGGGCCCCCTGGCCTGGTAGGCCTCAAGGATCGCTTCCACTATAGGTTGGTGTATGCCCGAAGGGCTCGCATCAGACACAGTAAGAGCAGGTCAGGATTCCACTGCTGTGGGAAGATAGCTTGTAAGCTTGGGCACCTGATCTCTAAATGTAGTGGTGGACACCTTGGGCGCATATTGTCCGAACGGATCGAACGATATCAACATGTGCTTTCCCTGATTCATGCGCCAAAACCTCTTCAGGGCCAACCACACTGCCAACAGCTTGAGGCAGTTGATATGAGACTGCAGCCGGGGGGGCCTGCCCGTAATGACTACGCATCTGGACACTTGTTCCAAGAGCACTCCGGCCGCAGGAACGAGATGTCTTCCCATGGACTGTGGGTTTGACTACACAGCATGGTGACTTACACCCGGTGTGAGCCGTGATGCCATACCCATTTAGGACCCTGATCCTAAAGCCAGTGCTTCTGTCTCATGATGGAGCTCTCTGGAAAGAGCAGGGCCGTCAACATGACAGAGTCCAGGTGAATACCGTAAGAAGACAGAGAAGGCAGCCTCCACAAGCTTCGTAAGGACACGCAGGAACATACCAGTCCAAAGGGATGTACTGATATGCGAACTGTAAAAACCGTCTAAGCCGAAGAAGGGACGCCATCTCCGCATTCAGGACAGTGGCACTCTCGTTCCAAACCCAGGTCTTAAGAATGCCCTTGAACCTGGGCAGGCGCCTGGCAAACTGAATTAGGTAGCCAGGCTGAACTGCCTGAGGAGCCACTGGGAGGCACTGGAAAGGCTCCGCCAACCCTCCAGATTCCTCACGAATGTCCTTGCCAGTGCAGAACTTACCCATGGGGCTGGCCACTGATGGATGCAGAAGCCAGGTCAGCTAAACCTCATGCATCGAGTGGGGAGAGCAGCTGGGTGGCCGGGACGGCTGAGCAGGAAGACTCATACTCAGACCGGACCTGATGCCAGGTTCCAGCATGGCGCCACCCATACTGACTGGGTGCACCATGCTGGAGGTAGAGGAAGAATTACACTTTTTTGACTTTTATGACCAAGTGGAGGTGAGTTGGGAGCTAAACCGTTCAATTGGTCCACAACCTCCTCCCTAGGTTGCCCATCTCAAGAACGCTTTAAAGCCTTACGAGGGAGAGACCGCTAATCAGGCTTCTTTCTCCAGTGACAGGTAGTAGCGCTGTTGCCCGCTGCCTCTTGAAGATGCTCATTCAGCTCCGAAAAACAGAGTGATGAGCAGAATCGCAGTCTGTCTATTTATACCTGGAAGACCGGGGCGTGGCCGGCTATGCAAATTCTGCTCGTCGTATTTCTTTGGCCTTTTCAAAACAAACGAGAAGTACTTTGGGCACCCAAACGTGACCTCTAGTCGTCACAATGTGAATGACAAAAAGGGAAACATCACAACGTGAACAACAAAAAGGGAAACAAAAAATATCACAAGGCCATTTTTTTGCAACCCTTGAACTAACACTTATTTTTTTATTTACTATTTTAATCATTAGCTTGTTGGTTTACTTATAGAAGTTTTTCAATTCCACGCTCTTCCATGCATTATTGGTAAAATATGGACCTTCAACGTGGTTATAAAAAACATAAATTTCAGAGTGTGCTGTCATACAGTTTAGAGTCACATTTAAAGTAAAACTTGTTAGAGCAGATTTATCTCTCACCACCAATCAAATTTTTCCCTCCACTTTTTTCTTATTTAAACAAAACTCTGTTGCAAACAAACTAACCATAAGCCTTTTCCCAGAGCTTTTGCTTTGCTGTTCCGAGTTCTGTCTGGTGTCTGCGTCCGTGGCGACTGCTAGAGTCTCGTACCTGCATTCGGAACAGAGCATTGTGACATCAATAAACCTTCACAGCATAAATCAGTACAGCATATATCTCATTAATGCTATTGCAGGCATGAAGTCATGAGAACTCGAGTCCCTGTGTAAGGACGTCGGAAATTTAAATTGTTGCTGTCGATTTAAACTTCCTGTTAAAAGAGCTGGTGAGTTTCCATACTTATTAGACATTATGAATAGAGGAAACTGGTGAAGCCAAGGTTTATGAATGCTTTACCATCAGCTTAAAAAGGTGATGGTGGGTTTTATTATTTCGGTTCATGCACATGAAGTGCGAGTGCAAAAAGATTACTCGGGGGATGCTTATCTACACATGTGGCAACGTAACTACACGTGTGCACGTGCGAGGGGTATGAGAAACACATACAGTATTGACCATACCAAAATGACGAGTAGAACCTAAAAAAATTAAAAGCTTTTTTCTCTCACCTGTTTATTTTAAATACAATTTTCAGGTGCGGTACTTTCTAAGATTATTTCAAAGTGCGTTTTAGAAAACACACAAAGTTTAAGTATTGCCATGTTGGAAGTTGGACAAGACTGTGTGTCAGTCTGTGTGTGTGTGTGTGTTGTATCCACTCATCCTCCAACACGCAAGAAGTCTCGCCAGAAGAAACAACAGAAGTCATTTATATGAAAACAGATCCGGCACGGACCTGGCGTAAAAAGCACATATATCAGACTTCTTCCTCACGGTCCTCCCGGCACGCGGGAAAACGACTTAGCCGGCTGAATAAACGAAAACCTGGGCGGCCTGAAATTCACACCGTTACACAGCAAGAGTACGGCGAAGGGCACTGTCATCAAGACCTTTTTTAAAACTGATCGCCCACGATTTTCATTTCACAATTCAGCATTTTAGGCAACCCTCCACCTTCACTGCAACCTCCAACCTCAAAAAACTGTTCCCCTTAATTAGGTGCAGTTATACACAGTCTGATGAACTTTAGGATGAATACCATGCTATAGTTTCGGTAGAATCTGTCTGAATGCATTTCCTGCATTCATAAACCTCCAACTACCTGAATTATATAGATTTTTAAATAGGGCAAAAAACTGCACGTAAAAATTGCATTAGGACATGAGAAACGGTCCTCAGCTTGCCGCTAACTGGACTCAGCTGTGGAAACAGCAACAGAGCCATGCAACGCCTACTCAACCAGCTGTGCCGTCCAATGGCTACTATTTTTTACTATTGCTACCCACAATTCCCCCTTTTCCTCTTCCCCCACATGACGGAGATGGAGGATGTGGTTGCTAGGATGAAAAGTGCGAATAAAAAAGAACTCAGCTGCTCATATATTAGTTTGCATATAAAGGTAAAGGAAATATTTTTTGCCTCACCCCCCAACCTTTCTGCCAAACGTGCTAAAAATAATGACAGAATATTTCAACAAGATCTTGGACTACATTCAAAGCAACATAGGTAGTTCATTTAAGTGACAGTTGTTGCCCTTAGTGACTTATTGCTAATTGCAGGGACAGATCCCCAGGGCAATGTTAGGGTAAAGTGCCTTGCTAATGGCACTGGGAGAAATCAGCTACAATTGAACCCATGACCTTATGAACCATGGCCAAGTTCTATAGCATCACACCCGCTCTTGTAAAAAAAAAAAAAAAAAAAAAAAAAAAAAAAAAAAAAAAAAAAAAAAAAAAAAAAAAAAAAAACAAAAAAAAAAAAAAAAAAAAAAAAAAAAAAAAAGGCTATATCAGACAAAATTAAGTTAAAGGACTGTGTAAACTGATGCACATTTAAAACAGTTTTTGAAAACATGAAAAATAATTATGGCCCCAAAATATTATTGTATTATATACTGCCCTGCTCTAAAAAAGCCACTCATAGGACATAAAAAGTTTTAATGCAGTGGAATTCGAACTACATTTACATTTACAGTATATGGCAGATGCCCTTATCCAGAGCGACATTTATCTCTTATATACAACTGAGCAAATGGTGATTAAAGGCCTTGCCCAAGAGCCCACAGTGGTGACTTGGTGGTGCTGGGAATTGAATTGATCTTTTTGGTATTAACACCTTAACCACTAAGCCACCACTTCCCCCTACTATTTGAAAATAAATCGCTTAGAGATGTGCTTTCCTTGTACAGGATTATCCCGCACTGGGAAAGTCAACACATTACTGTTTTCATCTTTTTATCGGTTTACATAAAGTATAGATTAAGCCTTGACTTGACTTCTCCTCTGACCTGTAGCACTCCACCTGGCGTGAGGAGGAGACGGTGATGAAAGCATCGGTTCGGGTGCAGTAACAAAGTGGCCCTGGAAGTAAGAATCCGGGCAGAAATCGCCCAAACGCGTAGCTCTCTTGCTCAAAAAACATCAGCATGCCGTCCATGGACTGGATGCAAATGAAGTGATGTCCTGTGCAGGAAGAGGAAAAAACCAGAGTTTGCCGAGAGACACAACAGCAACCTAACCACAACTATTATGACAAACCTCATTCTCTGCAGCGAAAATAAACTGATCGGCTATGGTAGAATGAAGATAAAGAGTCTCACTACCGAAGTGTTTTTTTTTTCGTTCTGGGCTCTTGGCCTAAACTTTTTTGATGATTTCCTCATGCTCATGCTTAGACTCATGTTTTATGACACATAAAATAAAGGCTTGCAGTGCGCTGTGAAATGTACAGACGCTGCTAATTGGGTCTCGCTGTGCCATTAAAAAAAAAAAATAAAAAATAGGCCGCCTGTCAACAAGGGGTCAACGAGGGGTCAAGGGAACCACCAACAAAGACGGTCTTCCTTCTACGCATATGGTATCCTAATGAGGGAGTGGGTGTGAAAGCTCCTGTGTAAGAGTGAGTAGGTGTGAGTGAGTGTTAATGATTTTTGGAAGGTTCAGTGCAATGTAATGAGGGCTAGTAATGTAATTAGTGCACCAGACAGGGTTTGGGTCAGCACCAGGCCACCATGCACACACAGTACATTCTTTTCAGAGCTACTGTCTCCTTCCCAGCTTCTGGTCTTTTTTCTGCTCAAGGGACATCATTAATATCACTATATAGATGAAAAATTAGGCCATTTTGTTTTCCAAAAGGAGGTTCTGGACTGTAATTTAGCGTAGTGCTTACTTCAGCAGTTCACAGACTTTCACAGACAAAACCACATTTACAGTACCACCATTTTACATTTTCCCCCAAAGACTTTGGTAAATTGCACATACTTGTTATTACAGTATAACAAAATGTGAAAAGTCGAAAAGTCAGACTTTGCTGCCACCTTGTGGATAATTGCGGAACTGCATTCTGGAGAACTACTGTAAGCGTATTAAGCATTTAGAAGGACGTTGCTCTATTTATAGGAAGGTTAATACGATCTGCTCTTGATCCAGATTCAGGACAATAAAAAATATTACTATCTGAATACACCGTCCCTTTGCTAAAGATTACAGCGTGAAGAGTGATTGCACATTTTTCTGCTAGTATTTATTCTGTGAGACTATATAAATAATGATAATAAAATAAATAATAATAAAGAACATTTCAAAATGCTTTTGCTGCATTACTCAACAAAGTATATAGATTTTACCACATACAGAAGAACACACTATAGTTTATACTATTATATGAAAAAAAAAAAACACAGTATCGATAATTACATATTTGTTATGCATTTATTATACACTACAAGTAGTAAAACCTGCCCGTTTATGACTTTATTTATATATTTATTTATATGTTGTATAATAACAGAAGTGCATCCTCCCCAAACTGTTGCCACAAAGACGGAAGCACACGGTTGCTCAGAATGACTTTTTATGTTGTAGAATTATTCATTTCTAAAAATTGGAAAGCTTAAACAGCATAACAATGCCCCTTTGCACAAAGCCCATGTGCTCCATACAGATATGGTGTCCTTCGGTTGGAGTTGAGCAACTTTCTTGCTTTGCAGACTTCTAACTGAACTCTTTTTGGATGGACTGAAGAACCGACTGTACCTCAGAGTTCCTTACCCGACATTAGTGCTGACCTTACAAATTCTATTGAATAAGCAAATCCCCACAACAGTGCTTTAAAATATATTGAAAAGACGTTTGAAAAAGGTGGCGGTTATTACAAGAGTGAGAATAAATGTGTTATAAATGTGTCTATGTGTTATCTGTTTGTAGTGCACTGTGTTTAACAGTCTGTATAGTGAATTAGGAGCAATGAAATAAGAGAGAGCGTAATTTATAAGGAAAACAATAAACACATCTGAGCTGGTTCCTTAAAAAAGACAATGGGAATGAAAACATGCAAGACGGAGACATCCTTACCGGTGACCCCTCCAAAGGGGCCATAGGTCATGTTGCAGGCCGTCCTCTGCAGGTTGTGCTCGTAAACCAGTCGGAGTTGGTACTGATCCCCGTGTTCCACGTTTCCTGCAGTACCTAAAACCAGCAGAGAGGAAAAACGTCATGCCTCATTACCAAAAACCATTTGCAATTTTACAGGATGCCGAGACGAGACGAGAACAAAATTAAAATTTCCCCAAAAGTTGTTTTACTACTACCTCAAATAATAAAAAAATTCTCTAATCTAATTGGTCAGTAAGTGAGTAATTTTCAACACCCTTCCTTTACTCATTTCTATAGCAACCAGTTTACACAAACTGGCAGATGGCAAGAAAATCTATGAGAATTTATATATTTTAATCTGTTAAACAGATCAACATATAAAAATGTATGATTTGGCAATTAGGCCGTGTCACAAGAATCTCACTTGCACCCTTGTGCCTCTCATTAGCGCGTTCACGCTGAGGGGTGCTAGTGTCCTAATTTGCTGGTGATCTTCTTTGCCCACCTACTTGTGTGCACACTTTGTGTAAGAGAGGGTCCAAGCGCACTTTGCTTAAAGATATTACCCAGAATTTATCTGGAGGTGTGATGTTTCAAATTGATTAAGTAAAATAAAGCAGATAAGCAGAGCAGTTTTGGCAGATTTTTGGGAAGAGCACGACAAAATAGTTAAGTGTAAATGAAAGTTTATTTATGTAATTATAATAAAGTTATTTATGTAATTATAATTTTTAGCAGCACAGATATTTTTTTTTCTGACGGTTGTCACAACGATGACTTAGAAAAGACGTAGCAATGTCGCAGATGGGTGCCTTAAACCGTCCCAATTCTGCATGTCAGCGCCCTTGCGCACTTATCAAGTAAACTGTGCACTTCCAAAATTGCTGACTTTTTGGAAGACCTTAGGGTGTAATGTGGGTTTTGGGACAGGGCCAGTCAGGTGAGATGCTGCCTTGACTTCTTAATGATATCTAGGATGTTGTTCTTTGTCAGATTTTTTACAGTAAATCTGTTTAGCAAAATTTGGATCTAAAATATACACTGCCCTCCA